>JAKSZU010000006.1:145124591-145614591 GCA_026018925.1 Tupaia tana
AATCTTGACCATGCTGTTTCAGGACATATAAATAAGGAAAAAGTATTCAGAAAAGGAAAAACAGTCCACTCAGGACAGGGAAGAAGGAAAGCATGTGGCATGACAGAAAAGGACAAGGATCCTTAACTTTATCTTGAACCCAGGACTCAGCAGAGATTGGGAGAATGATGAAGGGCAGAAGCAAATAAGAGACTTGTATTCTTTCTGTAATTTTTAAAATTTTGCCATGCTCTCCTGAAGTGTACATGCTCTCCCAAGACAGATGAGGAGGAAAGCAAGAAAGCACCCCGCCGTGGGATACGGTCATGCCACAAGCCCCGCTCCTCCAATTCCCCTCCTTTCAGGGTTTGCAGATGTGCTCACATATCCCAGCTTGTTTCAAGCTGCCAGATTCAAGACTTAAACCACAGACTCAAACTGGGCAGGGCTACCTTAAAAACTGGGATCCGGCCACCTTAATCATGAGGCCTGGCTGGCCCAGAAACTTGTATTCTGTAGACGATGCAAAAACCTGCAAGTGAGGTATTTCACCGAAGAAAAATATACTTAATCAGAAGTAGCAATTTTAGAATACCTGAAAGACTTCATATAAAATCATATTTTTAATACATATGTTATTTTCTCAGTTCCACCAGAACTGAGGAAAAAAAAAAAAAAACTATGGTTGATGTTAAGCCACATCTTATAGTAGAAAATCACCAAATGCATGCAATTTATCATTAAATTTACCTTCAGTGCAGCAGATGCCAAAGAATGAGTTCAGCAATTATGCCTTAATGTCATCCCATTATCATTTATCATTTTTTTCTTAATGCATCAAGATGTAAAGTATGAATCCACGAAGGCAAGCTTGGTCAGCAACCATAGAAATATGGGGATTCATTTTGTCATTTCTTTGCTTTGTCATAAAAGGGGTCTTGCCTTCTTATACATGGGACATAGCATTTAAGTTAAGTTCACATAACCTTTTAAGTAAGGACATTATTTTTTTTCATGTTGGACCAAGCTAACTACATCACCAGTAAGTGGTAGAATAAATTATAGCCACATGTCAAAAAGTAGGTCATTCTAATGAGCGTGTGGAAAGCTGGTATTTTCCTTTATGAAATGTCAGGTGTTTTTTTTTTTTTTTTTTTTTTTTTTTTTTTTTCTCATAGAATAGTAATGTATTTTTCTAATAATTGTATATTGCATCATTAAAATATTGACTTTATAACTTCCTTAGTACTAGATATTATTTAAAATAATTCTTCAGAAATGAAATTGACATGGCATCAAGGTGTAATTTGAATAGAAATAGATAAATGTGATCAGTATAAATAGAAAAACATTTCAATGCTGAGTTTGTTTCTATGTTTCATGATCACTTCCTAGTTTAAACAATCTTGCTGACAAGACTGCCTTGAGTTAGCAAAATTTCTGAATTAGAGAATACTTTGGAAGCAAGAATAGCATCACTGACTTACAGGGCCTTGTGAAGTCAGCCTCCTGGAGTCTGCATGACAATGACATCATCTTTGCTTGTGGGTTCCCTGGATGCTATTGACATGCTGCCTGCTGCTGCTTCAGTGGCCCCATCACAAGGTGTTTGCTTGCCTTATACCACGTCTATTGCCCTGCAATCAGCATTTGTTGGCCCACGTCCTGCCCACTGCAGCCACACGGCATACACATTTCAAATATCTGAAGCTAAACTGTAGTTCCTTTCTTTTTTGACTAGTTCATTGGCCTAGTCATCAGGGAAATGAGGTAGGCAAAAATATTCTGAATTCAGTCAAACGTTTGCAGAGTCTCTCACTGAATTAGTATAGACAGAAAAGTGTGCTGACAGTAGAATTAAGCAGACACATACCCAGGAGCTAATTAATGGGTCAGCTGGGAGAGCTGATGGATCCCTGTCGACTGTATGCCACACGGATCTGTGCTTCAGACTTGATGCCCAATGTTTTAACTCATGACTAAGCTGAGAACCTTGATTGGCAGAGGATCAAATTAACTCTAAAAGCAACTCTAGGAGGGAAAGTGGATAAACCTAATGAGAGTTATTCCAGAGAACTGGGTGGCTCTTGTCCTTGTTTAATGCAAGTTTGATAAAAAGTCCACAGTGCACATAGTCTCTGTCTATTCACCCATGGAAACTAACCTTCTCTCCCATCTTAATTCTCTGCCTTAGTTATCAATTTACTTGAAAAGTTCTATGAGAATTTAAGTCCCAACATCATTGCCAAACATCCAACCTGTAGTTCTTTTCCAACAAACTTTACAATGGACAGGTCATTGGCATGAACTTGCATTGGACTGAATAACTAACTTAGAAGGAGCAAGCTAGTCTAGCGGGTGCATGGTGGTTTTGGCATTGGAATCCCACATGGCTGACCTTGGTTTGAGTCCCAGACCTGGTGATTTGAAAATCATGCTGGGGACATGTGTCTGTGTGCTCAAAATTCCAGGTGGAGAATGGAGGACAGGGGATTTCAGTATGTCTATCTCTAATGAGGGATGATTTTTCACTTTCTCGCTGTCTCTCTCTCTGTTTGTCTCTGGCAAACACATGCACTCTATGGCAAAAAACTAAAAGAATAATAATGATAATAATAAAGAAGGAGCAATCTCAGAGAGGTGACATGTGAAAGAAGCAGGAAATAGATCCCCTCTGATATATCTCATCTACCACATGCCAGGATCTGTGTTGGGTGTTACTTTTTTTTTTCAATTTTATTTATTCATTCAGTCATTTTCATTTGACCAGAGAAAGACAGGCACACACAGAGAAGGAAAGTGAGAAAGGAATCCGCAGGTCGGAAACTCGAACCGCGGTTGGCCATGTGGGAGTGTCCAGTGCCTTAACCACCACGCCACCTGCTGACCCGAGTGTTACTTTATCTGTCTTCTCTGGAATTTTTAAAAAGTATATGGTAGAGATTTTTTTAAAAAAAGAATCTAAAGTTATTTTATTATGTAAAAAGCTATACATACACAGTAAGTGAAGGAAATAGGATTCAAATCCAGATATGACTGAAGAAGAGTATTTTTAATACCTGAATGTAGGGGTCTTGGTGATATGTGTATGTATAGGGATTTTGTTGAAAGAAAAATGTAGCATAGTTGAAACTAAGGAAGTCAGCTAGAGAGAATGTGCAGGTCTACCGTGAAGGCTGAGGGTGATTTCAGAGGGATGTGAGAAGAAGGTAGACCCTGCGGATACTTACTGAGTTGGATGAAAGGACACAGGCTCAGGAAGCTTCAAAAGTATCTATTTTTTTTAATCGGTAGTATGGTTGGCTAGCAGCAATTTTATGGTCATGTAGAGGAACAGTGACTGTTTGTGAGGGCAGCAAAATAACCTAGGTATCATAATGGTCTGTGCCCTTCAATGGACCATGGCATGTAAACAGATGTGTAGTATATCCGTAGTGTTACAATTTCACAGGGAAGAGAGGTGGTGGGATGATAATAAAGAGAGAGAGTGTGGGGAGAGAGAGAGAGAGAGAAACACAACCCTACTGCAGGAAAGTAGAAACCCAAGAGAAAATAATTTATACAAACAAGCAGTTTTCTGGTGTTTTAAGAACTCTCTGTAGTGTATTATAGTTAGTATATTATAGTGGTTTAAAAAGGAGACTCTGGCCGCAGATAGACTCAGTTAGGCCGGGCATTATTTTATGCTTAGTATGTGCCATAGACTCTGCGAAATGTTTTCCTGGTATTCATTGATTCAAGCCTTGCCATAGATTTATGAGAATTTCTTTCAATAAAACTTGTCCGGTGTGACACAGCTCTTAATGTTAGGGCCAGCATCACTATGAGCTTTATTTTCCTGATTAGAAAAATTAGATCAACAAGCTAGTAGTGCTGAGGTGGTAGGTATCATGAGACTCACACAAGATCATGTATGTAGAGCAGCGGGCACGGGACCAGGCAGCAGTGCTGGCTACTCTACTTACCCTTCTGAGGGTGATATCCTGTACTTGTCTGGATAAACCAGAGTGCATGTATTTGCTATTCTTAAAGATACAGTCCTACTTTAGTTAATAATTACGTTGTCTGCATTGATTGGTTCGCTAGTTCGACAAATTTACCTCACTCATGTAAGATTTTAACAATGGGGGAAGCTGGGTATGGGTATACGGGAACCAACTTTTCTCTGAAAGTATTTTATAACATTGATTTTTTAAAAGATTCATTTGTAGCAATTAATTAAGCATATTCTTTTCACTTGTATGGAAAAAAATTCTACTTCATAAATTCAGCTGAACCATAAAGTGCCGACAAAACCCAGCATTGACAGTGCACAGAAGCCTAAACATTCCGTAGGTAAGCCAGCAGATGGCAGAGTAGCCAAACGCCTGAACGTGAGCCTAAAACCCTGCTTGCCATCAAATGGAGCCTTTTCATTTTTCACGGAGTTTCAGTTAATTTACAATGCCAAATATATAAAATCGCATTGCCTCTGAATGCACGGTTATTGCTGAAAAGAAAGTGGGCTTGAGTCTTGGGTGGATCCTTTAGCTCAGACACACAGCAGGGGCGAAGCCTCCTCTGGGGAAGAGGCAGCTTTCATTCTGAGCACTGTGAACTCAGGTGCTTATTCACAGTCCAGGTATGGTGTCTACAAACAGATGGCCAGCCTTCTTATCCCAGTCTCTTCTCCACCTCATGCTCACTGCACTGCTATCTCACCTGCTCCAGCTGGGTGGATGCTTGCCTCTGTAGACCGGACGAGCTGGACTAATCAGTGGTCCCCAGCTGTGCTGTCACTAATCTAGAGATAGTGCTGGAACGAAAGTGTAACCTCTAACTGAAGTGCGGTTGGCGGGCAGCTCTTGTTGCAATGACTACGGAGACTCTGCTGCTCTTTGGTGTGTAGGAAAAGCAATGTTTGTTAGTGGAAATCAATTTCTCTTTGGTAGATTAGTGGCCATGAACAGAATTCACACACAGAGGTTCCATATGGATAAAGACAATTTTATTTTATTTTTTATGTCTAGGAGAGAGGAAGATAATTTATATGAGCGAGTGAAAGGTAATGTAGAATAAAAGGGATATTAGTTAGACATTTTAGTCCTCAGCAAAGAATTTAAGGCTAATGGCCTCCATGTGATCCAAAAGCCAATTATGCTAATGGCTCTCTTAGATGGAAAAGCCGAAGCCATAAGTCAACACAGACCTTTGGCACTCAATATGTTTGCATGGACACTAGGGTGATTCTTTTCGTTTTGTTCCCTGGCTGTACTCAAAGTTAAAGTCATTTTTACCCTTTGATATATGCATGGCCTGTAAGGTAATAGACTGAATGGAGTGCAGGCTTTTTATAAGACCATGATTGGATATGTCTATTTTACTGAGTCTTACATAATTTTCAAAAGTCATGGAAGAAGATATAGAAGATGCTGTGAAAAAATACATACACAGTCTCTCTCTCTCTATGTGTGTGTGTGTGTGTATATATATACACATATATATGTATGTGTGTGTGTATATATATATATATGTATGTGTGTATATATATATATATACATATATATATATATATATATATATATATATATATGTATATATATATAGTCTTTCTATCCAGAGTGGTTTTTCCCAAACACAAAGAGACTTTTTAATTTCTTTTGTACAGAAGGTTAATCGTTGAGATGGGTTAATGTACAGACATTAGTTAATCTTAGCAGCCTGTTCAGTGAACAGGTTTATTGACTTTACAAAAGGTTACTTTGTGTAACGATTACATTGAAAGAAGGGAACTCCACAGGGTGCAATATAAAGCATTATTTTTCCTTCGTCCATCCCTGAAACATTGCTGGGCGGGCCAATTTTTTCTGTGCCTCTAATACAATGTCAAAGCAGTTCCATAGCGGCAGTCACTACTAATTACAAAGTCTCTTAATCATCAAAATTCCTCCATTTTGTTCAAAGCTACTTTCTCCAGTAGTTTCCTTCAAACTGTTGTTACTCCACCTAGAAGTATGAGAATGGAGGGAAAATATTTCCGTCTTCCTTTCACTCTTCAAAGAAATTCCATCCAAAACATACCCGTCCTTTGGCCTCTCTAGTTTCTAAATATCGTCTGAGTATGAATTGAAGTCAGGGTCTTGGTATTTGTTTACAGACCCCACATTTTCAAGTCCTGCATGGTAATTAGCATTTTCTTCAGGATGCAGTGAAGGGTTAATGGTCTTCATCTTAGCCTTTGGGCTTTCAGCCAAAAAGGGAGAGAAAATGTCCCATTTAAGTATCCTTCCATATTTGTAATTCTGGAAGAATTTCTGGAGATTGGAAATAAGGTATGATGGCTCAGCCTTGGGCTCACTGGCCATCACAGAGTGGTCTGCCTAGCTGGAAGCCACTGACTGACTTTCAGTTCAGATCCCAGTAGCCCTGAAACAGGCTGGGTGTCCAAGCACTTACGGTCCTGACTAGCTGGAAGTGGGGGGAACGGGATTGTGACACAGACAGATCCTGTGAAACGTGAAATGTTTAAAGTGGAAATAAAGAAATCAAACATACTACTATTTTCAAGTGCATATTAATACCTTCAGTGAAGGAGATAAGATTTGTTGAAACAAAAAATAGAGTTGGAGATAATTATAATTGTGTTGAGGATAGACTCTCTTTTAAAAGAATTATTATTATTATTATTATTAACTTGGTATAGTCATCAGAGAAAGAGTGCAAAAGTTAGGAAGCAAGCTGTCAGGACCAGGACTAGAACCATGGTCGACACCATACCACCTGCTGGCCCGGAGGATAGACTTTGTTGTTGTTTTTTTTTTTTTTGAGATTTTTGCTATAGGGTGCGTGCGCTCGCCAGAAAGACAGAGAGAGACAGAGAGACAGAAAGCAAGAAATCACCCCCCAGGGGGGATGGCCACGCCGCAATCCCTTCTCCTCCATTCTCTTCTCAGGATCTTGGGCACGCACGCACACACGCCCGGCATGAATTTAAGCCACCGGGTCCGGGATGCGAACCACGGTCGACTACATGGGAGTCCAGTGACGTAGCCATTACACTAACTGCTGGTCCCACCAGAGGATAGACTTCTAAAGAATCTGTAATGATTAATAAAAATAGATCAGCAAGACACACAGATTTTTAAAACTTGAAGAATACCTTTTCCCATAAGCCTCTTATCGTATTTGGTAGAAAATAGCAACATAAAATCTGATTTTTGCATTTTAAAGTAGACACCGAAGAAGGATGTGGTTGGCTCAGAAAGTCTGATTTCTCCTTTACAGATTTTTTTATTTGATGGGATCCCACTGAAAACTCAAGCAACCAAAAGAGAACTGCCCCATCCTCTTAACCTCCCCGGAGGCTATTTGTATGTTTGTTTGTTTTTTTTTAAATGTTCCCCATCTTATCCCTGACCTGGTCTGTTTGATAAACCGGCCACACGGTCTAAGATCTTTGAAGTAGTTCATGTACAATGGGAGACTATCGTCCCATTTCGCTAAATGTAGGGAAGTGCTGTTTGAATGACATTTCTGGTTCTCTCATTATTCTTGGAGGCACAAGTGGCTCTCTGGATGTGTTAACACCAAGAAGAGTAAATGTTTGGGTGTTCACTAGAAGTCTTTGCTTTGGGTGTTGCTGTTATTTGCAGAAGACCTGCAGGGCAGTGAGGGGACGCATTGCTTAGCCACAGTTTAGGATTTCACTGCGGAAAATGAACCTGACGCCACAGATGGTGTGCCCCGCACAAAGTGGTGATTGTTCATGTATTGTAATATGTGGCAGATTGCTCTAGGTTGGCTTTAAACACTTTATACCTTCTTTTTAATACTCTTAATGTTATGTAGGTCTGGAAATAATGTCATTCTCTTTTATTTATTTACTTTTAACTTTTTATAGATTGCTATAGGGCATGCATGCTCACTTGAGAGAGAAAGCAAGAGAGAGAGAGGGAAAGAGAAAAATCATCCCCCTGGGGGGATGGCTGCCCCACAGTCCCTTCTTCTCCATTCTCCTCTGGGCACGCACTCACACGCACCTGGTGTGTTTTTCAAGCCTCTGTATCAGGGAATTGAACCATGCTGTTGGCCATGTGGAATCCAGCCTCCTTAACCACAGTGTCACCTGCTGGCCCTGCTTTTATTTTTTTTTTAAATCAGCAAATCTTTGCTTAGGTATAATGGCCCAGCCCCAGTGGTGCGGGCGCTGCTTCATGATATTGGAAGCTATTTGGAAAGGCTTGGGCTCAGGTCCTGGCTTGGCCTGAACACACGGCAGGTGGACGTTCCTGTGATCCTGGCTGGCTGCTAGGCTGGGCAGAGGATCGGGATGTGAAAATCCTGTAGAGGGCACCTGTTTCTCTCTCTCTTTCTCTGGACATAAATAAACTTAAAAAAAAATGCTCATCTCAGCTAGCTTCTGTAGCCTTCAGGTTCTAGCTAGCATTTCTAGAGGACCCTGGGTGTGATGAAATGCAGAAATAGGTAACTGTATCCAAACATTTTAAAATCACCTAAGCATTTTACATATGTTAGCACTTTAAATTAGAGAAAGGCCACTCGGAAAAATAGAAAGACTACATTAGAAGGGAACAAACCTGCCGTCTAACCATGGTTCTGCTCGAGATGTCACCTAGATCAGGTTCCTTGTGAGCTTGGATTTCTAATTTGTAAAATGAAGTGGTTAAACAGATGAACCCTGAGGTCTTTTTCAGCAAACCTGCATTAGTTGAATTCTCAATGTCTAAAGGAAACTTGACCTTTTTAAGAGTATCAAGTACCCTCACATTTGCTTTTATTCGTTATATTTAAACTATTCCATTGTACCTGGAATAAAAAGAAAAGGAAATTACTAAATTTATTAGCTAAGATTTAATACCATTTGGCTTTGCAGTCTGACTACTGTGAAACAACTTGCAAAATTGAAAACTGCAGAGGAAGTCTGAGTTCCTGAAAAATCTCTTGCCTCCTTTAAAGACTTTCTTCTCAGAATACCTTTTTTGAATTAGGCACTTCACAGTCTGCAGAAAGAAAAGCGAGAGAAAGAAACTAAGTAACATATTAGGAAACTCTGACAGGAATTCTGCATCATAAATTAAGCTTCCTGTTCTTTACCTGAGGAGCCACGGTTCCTACAGAAGTCTTATCATTTAGTGTAGAAGACACCCCCAGTGCACTGGCTAGGAAATTATGCCTGTCTCCCTGGGCTTTTGCCTAAGTTACTCCCTCAGGTAGCACTGACATTCCTGCAAATCTCCTCTAAATATTATGAGAGAAAGAAGTGGCTTTTTATTTGGAATGCTGGTCTGACTTAGGATTATCAGTGAGGCCCCTTTGTTTGGGTTTTATTGAAGCATGTCAACAGCTGTCGGCAATAATACTGGCTCCGCCTGCTGCAACGTGATGTATTGATATGTATACAACAATATGTTATAAATTGAAATAAAATATGCATTTTTCCATAATTTATCAGCATTATGATGGCACAAAAAAGGCAGTCTTATGAATAATACAGAGCTCTTCAGCGGGCATTATGTACTACTGTAGGTAATAAACGCAGCCTCTCCCCTGGCCTGCCAGCAGAGTTGTAAAGCAGAATGCATTAGTTCAGCCCGGTGATAATAAATCATTTTAGTATGTCAGTAGGCTCTGGCTAACTTTTCCTCCTGAGGTCTGGAAGAATTGTGTGCCATACGGCCCTGGTTGGTTCCTGAAGTGTTTAGGCTGGCTCCGATTCTCCTGGGTAATGTTTTGAGTGAGCGATATGGTTAGATAACAAGTGGCAGTATTTCTCAGGTATCGATATTGCGATGCCTCCTGTTGTTTTACTGCCTGGAGTGGCTGAATTTGTCCTAATTGGAACTGTAGTTCTTCTTTGTGTCTCTATTTGCTACGTGGTGTGGCATTTCTTTAAAAAATAAAAGGTGTTCTATAATACTGTGCAATGGGCCCTAAGTGATTCTCCCTGCCTCTCAGTGGTCTTTGCATGGACAAGGAATCAATGAGTCCTTACTGTTCTTATCTTATCCTCTTAACAAATACAGATACCCTTATGGGAACTGTTTTTCTTATGGCCAGCTGTCCATGACTAATTACTTTGTGTGGTGTGTTTAATTACCTGCTTATGTATTTTGTTTATTATTATTTTAAGTTTGCTATATGGCACGTGTGCTAACCAGAGAGAGACAGAGAGAAAAAGAAAGAGAGAAAGGGAATGGGAGCAAGTAGGTCACCAGGTACAGGACTCAAACCGCAGTCAGCCATGTGGGAGTCCAGCACCTTAACCACCTGCCACCTACTGGCCCCTCTTCATGTGTTTTGAATGATAACTGCTCAACCTCACTGGTAGCAAATCTTAATTGATTGTCTACATTTTAAAGAATCATGTTTCTGTGAACTTTGTCAGAATATCCAAGCCTTCTGTATGCATTCATTTCCTGTAGGAAAACAGCAGTGATAGTATAAATATAGTGTGTGTGTGTGTGTGTGTGTGTGTGTATGCATATATATGTACACACACACATAAATATACACATATATATACATATACATACACATATATATACACATATACATACACAGAAGTTCCAATATTAAATCATTCTTTGGTTCAAAATATACTCCTGTATTTTTAACGTGATGCAATTTTCTCATGTGATAACAAAGACTTGAACAATTTTGTAAGAAACACTAGATGGAAAGTAGCAGCTGTCCTGAAGAAGGTGAAATGGAGCCTTTATTTTGTCACGATTGTCTTACTTTTCAACTGCATGAGCTAATTCTAAAGAAGCATTTTAGCTTTATCTTTAGAGACTTCTTTCCTACTTGTGTCTTTGTATTTTTATTCATAATAGAGAGCAAATGAGAGAGAGAGAGAAAGTACCTACCCAGAAAGAGTCCCATCACACTGCCATCCCTTCACCCAGTGCTCAACTCATCAGGATCTTGGGTGCATGTCTAAAGTATGTTCCAGCTAACAGAGCCTGGAGTCAAACCAGTTACCAATTTGGCTCCTGGCACTGCAGTTCAGTCAGTGTACTACTTACTGTGCCACCAGGCTGAGTCTTAAGGTTTTTATTTTTTGTTTGTTTTTGTTTTTTTGATTGCTCATAAGATTGCTTACCAAGTTCTCACTGTGTTCATCTAAGTGTCTGTACGTTAAGTTCGTGGTGATCTATGAACAGTTAAGAAAACAGTGATTTGACATATCCACACAGTACAATTTACTGGGGTGTAATAGTATGCTTTATAACTTAAGCCCTTTTAAACATTCAAACTAATTAGAGTCATAAAATTATAATAATAGTGAATTTTAATACACTGGTATATTAACTTATGGGAGGGGCATGCTTCTCATACAAAAGATCCTCAGCTAGTCCTGAAGGATATTTGGATTGAAACAGGTGGGAAATAGCAGTTCAGGCCCACTGCTCCATCATGTCCCTGAAATATAAATGCACAGACTATTAGCAACAGCACACCAGCTGAGCTGCATAAAAATGGCCAATTTCTAAGAAAACCAGAACTGATGTAATACAGAGCTCTTTTAGACCTCATCAACTTGACTTCATTTAGAAGCAAATATGTACCCAGCACCGCTCGCAAAGCACGGCATGGCTCTCCCGTATTTCAAATGGCTTGCGTGGCCTCTGTTCTGCACCAGCGGGTCCTCAAAGCTGAGTCCCACAGAAGACATTGCCGCAGTCCAATAGAGGGATTAGGAAAGCACAGGACGCTGTGGTGATGCAATTTTCAAGACAGATAGATGACTTCTGTCTGTCTCCAGGTTGGGGATAGTGAAGAAAAGAGCTGAGCAAAGTCCTTTTCTATCATTTTACCTCCTCCGTTTGTGTCGTGAGTGTACTCTGCATTAGTCAGTGGAATGCTGTTGGTAGGATGGAAGCTGGGTCTGTGGTGATTGTTACCAGAGGGTGGGGAATTTTCACACCAAGTAGGGCATGTTGTCAAATGCTGAACTTAAAGGCTATCCGCCTCTTTGTGAGATGGCACTGTAGAGAACAGGAAAGGCCGGGATGGGCCCTTCTTCGAGTTCACGTGTAACGAGATTTATTTGATGTTTGAGACCCATTGTACTTTGGAATAGAATCCTCTTAGTATCCCTACAATAAACGCAGATGAAAGATGACTTAAAATAATACGGTGGTGGGCTAACAAGCATTGCTTCTACTTATGGGAGACACTTTTCTTAAAAAAAGAAATTTCAAAGCAAAGTATCAAATCTGCTTTATTAGAGAATTTTCTGCACCATTGAGTAGTGGCTTTTCTTAAAATGCTTTTATTCAAAGACATCTTTTGTTTGGAAAATAGAAATTCTGAAGTATTGTTCTGTGGCATGACACTTTACAATAAAAATAAATAAGCCACTGATTTGTCATATTTTCTATAAAATTCCTGTTTTTCTGTGTTATTTAGGAAAATGTAAAGTAAATAGAAAATTCCTACATGCACAGAAAAAGCAAAACCCATGAGAAAAAAGTATGTACACTGATACACAGGTGTCCTGGCACACACACAGATTCTGATATATATCCAAGAACTTTAACTTGTGGAAGAGATATAGGAAAATCAAAATCCAGTACTCATATTCTCAATGAACATTCTCGAAATAATATTAGGTCATCAGGAAAGTCATGACATATTTTACTATGAAAAAAATGCATCATGACTTTCCTGACAACCCAATAATTCTGAAATAAATTATGATTAACTATGAGGAATAATTTCATATATTCACCCTAATTCCAGAAAAATAGGTATTAGAAAAGCTTTCAAAGATGGAATTTCAGGGACCAGCAGTTAACTTAATGGCTATGTCACCAGACTCCCATGTAGTCAACCGTGGTTCGAGTCCCAGACCCGGTGGCTTAAACTCAAGCTGGGCACGTGTGCATGCATGCCCAAGATCCCAAGAGGAGAATGGATGAGAAGGGATGGAGGCGTGGTTATCCCCCCTGGAGGGTGATTTCTTGCTTTCTGTCTCTTGTCTCTCTCTGTCTTTCTGGCGAGCACACACACCCTATAGTGAAAACCTCTCCAAAAAAAAAAAGAATTCCAGACCAGCAGGTGGCATGGAGGTTAGAGTATTAGATTCCACATGGCCAACTCTGTGGTTTATGTCCTGGACTCTGCAGCTTGAAAATCATGCCAGATGCATGTGTGTATGTGTTCAAAATCCTGGGAGAAAATTGGAAAAGAAGGGACTACAGCATGGCCATGCTTCGTGGAGAGTGATTTCTCACTTTCCCTCTCTCTGTCTCTGTGTCTCTGTTTTTCTCTGGCAAGCACACATACCCTATAGCAAAAATTAAGAATTTTTTTTTCTCCCAGTCTTAGCAAGTATTTATTATTTTTCCTGGTTCTATCTCCTCTAGTACTTTCACACTTTTCATCTTCATTTATAAATTTTTAAATTCTAAATAATTATATTCACTTCATTAAAGATTCCCAGAATCCTGTATTCATCTCTCCTTAAATTAGACAATACATACACTTAACTGTGAAAATAGAAGTTTTGTTTTCCTTTTTTTTAGAGGTTTTTGCTATTGGGCATGTGCGCTCACCAGACAGACAGAGACAGAGAGATAGAAAGGGAGAAATCACCCCCCGGGGGGGGTGGCCATGCCACAATCCTTTCTCCTCCATTCTCCTCTCGGGATCTTGGGCACGCACGCACACGCGCCCAGCATGAGTTTTAAGCCACTGGGTCTGGGACGCGAACCACAGTCGACTACGTGGGAGTCCAGCGACATAGCCATTATGCTAACTGCTGGTCCCAAAATAGGAGTTTTGTTTTATTAGAAATGAATATATTTTGCTTGTTTCCAAAGTTACTTATTTTGTGTTAACTTTGGGATACTGTAAATTCTGAGAGGGAACCTCCAAAACATTTTTAAGATACCCAAATACTGTTATCCATTGGATTATAAATGCTTTTGTACAGATTTAATACAAATATATGAAAATTCCATTTTACTTAGTTACCAGGAATATGTGTACATGAAAGGTATTGAATCATTTCTGAGCTATTGGTGATCAGATACACTCTCATTTGTTTTAATAAAAAGTGCTTCTGATGTGTGAAGTTTAAATAGAAAAACCAAGCAGGTCATAACCTTGCCTCATATTTGCTTAGGTGAAGGACTGAAGTCTTATTTTATGAGGTTAAGGCATTAAAGTGAGCCACACCAATAAAATAGACTAGTGTGATGTCGCCTAGAAACACAGATGTGCCAGCTTACAATTGACATTTGAATTTATTATTTATCTATTTACAAATTAAAATTTCAGGGCTTTATTTTTCTTTTCTTTTCTTCAAGAAGGTAGGTATTTCATTCCTGTGTTTTATTTTACCTAAACTCCAGGCTGAGGAAAAACACTCATTACTTTTACTCACATTCCATGGCCAGAAGTTAGTTGTGGAGTCTCACATCAATACAAAATATTTGGGGAAATGTGACCTTCATGGTGCTATGGAGGAAAATAAGTGGGCACATGAAGCACTGTGTCCGTCATAGCCTCTGTAAAGCTTAGGTAACTATTTGAACAACTGCCCCTCTTTCTCCATTCCATCCCCTCCAACTCTTCCCTGCTACCTGGGCCTCTGCTCTGTTGACAGCAATCACCTGGCATGGCCGTAAAGTCGGGGCTGCTCCCTACTCTCTGCCACTGTTAGGAATGAATGTTGTGACAAGGTGCCAGCAGTTTGGGGATTTCCCTAGAATCTTTAACCATTCTGCTCCTGTTTTGAGAAAGTAAACTCACCATTAATCCATATCCCTAGTATGTTGTACACCAAGTAGTGGCAGAAATAACTCATCCTGGCAAGAGGAAATCACCCTGGAAATTACCAGAGGATGTGACATGGGTTATTTAGTGTAATGGCTGAAGGTGTTTTCAGTAAAAGGCAGTGTATGCTGTGTTCCCTGATCCCATTTGTCCTCTTAAAATTAATTTCTGTAGTGTTTCACAGTTACCTGTTTAATTATTCATTCAAGATGTCATGGGATATGATACAGTACTGCAAAATAAAGCCAATAAAACAAGTTTCTAATGCTAAATATCAAAGCTGGAAAATATGACCATTACAAATAAGCAAAAATCTGTCTTCCCTTTTCATAAGTATTCTACGAAGACATGCTATGTAATAAACAATAGTGTTGCTCAGATTAATTTGGAGGTGTTTGCATAAATAGGCTCAGAGCTTTATAATTTTTTTCTCTCTCTACAGTTTGTTTATATCACAAAAGTACGTGCTTCTTGAGCAAAATAGTCGCCTTAACTTCCACTTCTCTTTGCAGTAGAGTGCGACGAGAGAGGCCTGAGCTTTTAGAACTAGACAGACCTGCGTGCAAGTCTTGCCTTTAGCACACTTACTGTGCAGGTTACTTGGCATCTTGAAGGCCCTGTCCCACCTGTAAAATACACTTCACAAAGTTATTGTGTACGTGAGAGTAAATGATATCAAACAGAGCCTTGGCCCGGCCTCCTATTAGCAGTTAATTGCTATTTGTAGAAAACCAGATCCCACACAGCCAATCACCGTTCCAACCCTGGCTCCAGCCAGATGTGTGTGTATGCACGCCCCAAATCCTGGCAGTATGGGGAAATGAAGGAAAAAGAATTGTAGCATGACCATGCCCCATTGGAAGGTGCTTTCTTTCTTCCTCTCACTCTTTCTCTCTGGTGAGCACATGCATCTCAGACAATTAAAAAACCAAACCAAACCAAACCAAACCAAACCTAAAACAAATAGAACCTGGGTTTATCGTACCAACTTGCCTCTTTAAAAAGACAAAAGATTAATTTCTATTAATAATGTAATGTTATGTAATGAATTATAAATGATAAAGTTTATTTCAAGGAATAAAAATATAAATAAGAATAGTGCAAGGGTTGCTGTAATTTTATGAAGATTATTAAATAATCTGGTCCTTCAAACTAGAATTTTATATCCAGTCAAGCTTTCTCTAAATTGAAGTCAAAATAAAGATAATTTCAGAATGCCAGAGCTCAAAAAGTTTACCTTTCACTCACACTTTGTTAAGACGTTACTTGAATGCATACAGTAGCCAAACAATCATAAAACCAAAAAACAGGAAAATTTGTGATATAAAAGACATTGGAACCAATCCATTGAGGTCAATTAAGAAGAATCCCCATATCGTCATTTATAAATTAAAATTACTCTTAAATCTAACAGAATATGGAGAACAGGATAGAAATTAAAATGACTAAGAATTAAATTACTAAGGCATTAAAAACTGTTAACTATCAAGGAATGTTTATTTCAATAAAACAACTAAGGCATTTAGGAAAGCCAGAGAAAGCAAAACAACAAGTAACAGAAATATGCTCTCCTACCACCCCCTCTCCCATTAACCAACCAAAAACTCTATCAGGAAATCATGGCCTAAATATATAACAAAACAAAATATTAGAGAGCATACTTTTGAGCAGTTGATGAAATGTAAGCAAAGAAAACCATATGATCCTAATACTAGGATATTTGAAATTGAAATGGTACAAAAGAGAGCCAGCAGGTGGCGTGGTGGTTAGGGTGCTGAACTCCCTCATGGTTGACCATAGTTTGAGTCACAGACCTGGTGGCTTGCCTCCTCCCTCTCTCTCTCTTTCTCTCTGGTAATATCACATGCACTAAAGCAAATCTAAAAAAATAATAATAAATGAAATGACATAATTCTTTAAAAGAAGAGAAATGATAGAGGTTATAAAATTGGACTAAAAGAAAAACTATGAGGGACACACCCGACAGAATGGATAGAACCCTTAACCAGGGAAATAACATGTCTCCATGGTCCTGGTTCCCTGGTCTTGCTCTTGGCCCCAGCTTTACTGTGTCCGGTCCACATGGTGCTTTTGCTGGGTGTCATGATTTTTTGCCAACTAATGTATAAACTGAAACCTCTTTTCTGAAGATTATTTTAAACAAGTTCTGACACCATTAGAAATTTGAGGCAGATAATAAACTAGTGCTGGCTAGCCTAAGAGGTGCTAGAATATTGAAATTATCATTTGTTAAAATGTAGGAGGTTTATCTTGGGATATTGTGAAACATACAAAATAGTCCTCTTCCATGGAGAGGCGAGGATCTTTCCTATCTCCTCATTTTCAAGCCAATCTCAATGGAAAACTGTGTCCTGAGTCCTCAGGCATGTGATTCCCAGTCATTTAGCATGGGTAAAACAAAAACATAACAGTTTTTACTACATCAACTGTTAGGTTAGAAAAGAAAATGTGGTGCTTAAGTACAGCCGTCTCCTCAGAGACCCAGGAATCCAGAATGGAGGCAAAGGTTCACGAAGCCTAGAGAAGCAACCTAGAGAAACACTGGTTTGGGCGTAGTCTGTTATTGACCCAGTGAATCTTTTTTTTTTTTTTTTTTTTTTTTTTTTTTTTTATTTTTTGAGAGATTTTCGCTATAGGGCGCGTGCGCTCGCCAGACAGACAGAGAGAGAGAGAGAGAGAGAGACAGAAAGCGAGAAATCACCCCCCACGGGGATGGTCACGCCACAATCCCTTCTCCTCCATTCTTCTCTCGGGATCTTGGGCACGCACACACATGCGCCTGGCGTGAGTTTTAAGCCACCGGGTCCGGGACGCGAACCACGGTTGACTATGTGGGAGTCCAGCGACATAGCCATTACTCTAACTGCTGGTCCCTTGACCCAGTGAATCTTTAACATCTCCCAAAGCAGACTCCTCATCATTTTCACTCTCTCTTTCAGAGCCTATTTCTAGTCTGCCCAATAAGGGAAAGAGACCAATACATGGTTTCTGGTCCAAACCTATTTTTCAAAACTTTTAATGATCATTTTTATATTTTAGAAATACCGTTGGAAATTGAAATTTTCAATAATTGTACTCCAGAGAAAAACACTATAAAAAGATACGAGCATTCAAATATAATTTTAAGCATTGCATTCCGGGGCCAGCAAGTAGCATATATGTGTAGTTACAGTGCCCACATGGCTGACTACAGTTCGAGTTCTGGACCAGGTTGAACATCACGTGGGGCACGTGTGTGTGTGTGTGTGTGTGTGTGTGTGTGTGTGCTTAAAATCCCAGGAGGGGAATGGAGAAAAAGGAATTGTGGCATAATCATACACCCAGGGGGAGTGTGATTTCTCACTTTCCTTCTCACTGTCTCTCTCTCTCTCTCTGTTTTGCTCTGGTAAGTGCACAAACCTAAAAATGGCAAAAACCTAAAAAGAGAAAGAAAAAAAAAAGTGAATTCCAAAATTGTTCCCAGTGAAAATTTTCAGAACTGGAAAATTTTTTTGTGTCTTCACACACTCTATGCTTTGTATATAATACATTCTTCACATGTTTACTCAGCCAACAGTGCACTATTCTACACTAGTTGAATAATCCTGGGGTAATAAACCTGAAGATTTAACAATGTCAAGGTTGCATTTCTACTCACTCACTTTGTGTTTTATTTTGGTATCTGTATAATTTTCATCCCTGGTGATTTTATACACTTAGGCTTCATTTTATTTGGTGCTTTATGAATTTTTGTAAATGATGACTTTTGTGTCTCAGCTAGATTTCTTTACAAATTACCTGACAAAAATTGGATGAGAAAAGGTATCTAATGGAGATAGAATGTAAATTAGGGTGAGGTTAAAGGCATTAAAATGAGCCAAAACTGGCAAATAGGCTAGCGCAGTGTTTACCAGAAAGAAACAAAAATAGGTTTGGACCAGAAACGTAATTGCCAGATTACAATTAACAGGAGAATGCTTTTAATTTATCAGTTTGGAAAATGAGATTTGGCAGCTCTCCTTTTCTTTGAGAAGGCAGTAGTTTCTACAGTTGAGCTGGTTTAGTGGACATTGTCCTGTCAGGACCACTGCCTTATTCTCGCTAGAGCCCTACCAGTCTATGGTGTGATCATGCATCCTGTTAGGCCTTGTTTTCTTTTCTTTTCTTTTTGGAGAGGTTTTTGCTATAGCACGCCTACACTTGCCAGAAAGGCAGAGAAAGACAGAAAGACAAAAAGTGAAAAATCACCCCCAGGGGGAATGGTAGCACCGCAATCCCTTCTCCTCCATTCTCCTGTTGGGATCTTGGGCATGCACGCACACGTGCCCGGTGTGAGTTTAAGCCACCAGGTCCAGGAATCAAACCACGGTCAACTACATGGGAGTCCAGCAACATAGCCATTATGCTAACTGCTAGTCCTGTTTTCTTTTCTTTTTAAACCTTTTTTTTTTTTGCACTTTTATTTATTTATAATAATAATAATTATTGTTGTTGTTTATTTATTTTTTAGAAATTTTTTGCTATAGGGTGCATGCACTTGCCCGAAAGACAGAAAGAGACAGAGAGACAGAAAGCGAGAAATCACACCCCAGAGGGATGGCCATGCTACAATCCCTTCTTCTCCATTCTCCTCTCGGGATCTTGGGCATGCATGCACACATGCCTGGCGTGAGTTTAAGCCACTGGATCTGGGACTCGAACCATGGTCAACTACAAGAGAGTCCAGCGACATAGCCATTGTGCCGCCTGCTGGTCCCATATTTTTATTATTATTTTTTAAAGAGTTTTTGCCTTAGGGCACCTGTGCACACTGGGAGAGAGACAGACAGACAGATAGAGGTAGTAAGAGGGAAAATGAGAAATCACCTCCCCAGCAGGATGGCCACTCCACAATCCCTTCTCCTGCATTTTTTTTCCCAGGATCTTGGGCATGCACACGTGTCCAGCCTAAGTTTTAACAGATCTGGGACTTGAACCACAGTAGCCCATGTAGTAGTCCAGTGATGTAATTGCTAAGCCACCTGCTGGCCCCTTTTATGTACTTTTAAAATTTACATTTAATCGGTTTACATCTTTACAGTATATAAATGTTTTTCTCCAGCATAAATACAATACAAATCCATCCTGTCAAGTCAGAGATATTGTCATATATATTATTCTCAACAGATAACTTTTCATTCATATGTCCCTTAAATTGGTTTTTACAGATTCCCTCCCTCTCTCCCATCACCTCCTATTCTGCCTCTGGAATCTACAGCTGCCCTCCCTGCTATTGGGCCTTCTCATCTTTCAGTTTCTGCTATAGAGTGCAGACAATCAGTATATATTGAGCAGGGACATACAAAGTCTGCCTTTCATTATCTGGTTTGCTTCACTTAATCATTAAATCTTTCATATTCATTTGTTTTGTATCAAATGTCAGTGGTTTTTAAGAATGAGTACTCCATAGTGTATGTATGTCACATGGTTTTCAATCCAGCTATCTGTTCCTTGGGCCTACTATTCTAATTCCTGTTGTTCTGCAGCACTGCCTTTTCCGAAGTTATCCAAGTAGAGCTCTCTTGGTGTCTAGAGTAGGGCTGCTCTATTCATTCTCAGAAAAGAGAGATAAGCAGGAGTGACCCTGGGTTCTAGGAGAAATGAATTTGGTAACATTCTAGGACAAAAAAACTATTAAAAACAGGCCCAGCTGTGGTGACCCAGGCGTTAGGGTATCACTGCATGACACCAGAACCATATGGGAAACCCTGGGTTCAGATATAGGGTGACCTGAGCACACAGGGCATGTCCATGTGCCATGATCCTGCAGGAAGGTCACAGTGTGAAACCCCACTGAGGGTGCTTTTCTCTCTCTCGTTCTCTCTCATGAAAGAAAGAAATAAACATTAAAATTATAAAGAGCTATTTTTTCTAGCTGCTTTAATATCTAAATATGATTAGTCAAAAGATTTCTCTGAAGTGTTCTAAAGTTTTAAAAATTTGCCAGAAGGTGTGGGTGTTCACTGGGGGATAGAGAGAGAAATAAAGAAAGGTACAGAAATTGAGTACCTCCCCCAACCCCATGGGGAATGGTCACATCACAATCTCTCCTCCTCCATTTCTCCTTCTTTCAGGATTTTGGGCTTGCATGAACAGCATATTTTTCAAGCCACTGGGTCCAGAACTCGAACTGCACAGTTGACCCTGTGAGATCCAGAACCTTAACCACCGTGCTACTGGCTGACCCTAAGTGTTATTATTTTTCGCAATGGAAGATAAGTAAATACATGTATGTGTGCATGCCCAGCCTCTGTGGTGCAGTCAGTAGCTTACTGATCTGCTGTGGTGGAAGCCACATGGCTGACTACAGGTTTGGATCCCTAGTTGACCTGAAAACACGTCAGATGTGTACACACTGAGGATCTTGACGAGCTGGAGGGCTGGGGGGAAGGGACCATGTCAATTAATGGGTTGATAAGTGTGCCTGTCTGTCTGTCTGTCTGTCTCTCATAAATGAAACAAATAAATGAATAAGGGAGAGACAAGGGGGAGAAAGATTTAAATCTTTAATTAAGCCTTGATCCGGATATCCATTTCTCAAGCCTTTGCTGGGACTCAGATTTTTTTATTCTCTATTAAATTAAATAATCAAGACTTGCTGGATCTGAGGATGTTCCTGTTGGACATATATTTAACTTGTAAAATTTATTTTAATTATCAATTCTGATTTTAGATCTAAATTAATTCTAGATAATTTCTTGCCAAGTTCATTTATTTTATAGTCCCTGGGTTTTTAAGGTTTATGTGTTACCTTCAGGATCTTTACAACAGTGTTTACCAGGGACAATTGCTATCTTCTTTAATATGTTGATTCTTAAAGAATAAAACTTTCAGAGTAGTTGGTCATGTAATAAAATTATTTTAATTTAATCCTATCAGGAAACAACTGTAAATAATCCTACTATGCTTTTACATTTTAAAATTGAGTTAGTTTTCAAAGCATATTTCACTGTGTATTTGTGTTTCACAATAACAGACTCAGCAAATCCAGTCACTAAAAGCCATTTAAGTATATTTATATATTGAAATCTTCTATGATTTATATTTTTCATCTCTGTACAGCAATCATAATCTTTGATAGATAAGGGTATTTATGATGCTTTCGTGAAAAAAAATTACCTTTCAAAAATAGATGCATGTCACCATGCTCTATTAAAAATGGGTTTAGTACATACATCTTTATCTAATTGTTTATCTATGATGTCTGAGTACTGTCTACTAGTATTGTTCCAAGATAAAGCTTATAATATTTATTAACTTATGTGTTTATTCCCTCATAGTATACTTTACATCATTTATATTATTATACATCTTCAGGTATGCATTACTAAAATACATATTCTGAAAAGGAAAATTCTGTGTAACAATAATAACAATGTTACATTGCTTTTGAATAGCTCTTTTACCTACTGATTGAATATGTGTATTATTTCCCTAGAATCTTTTGAAATAAGTAGATTTATAATTATGTATGTTCATTTTAAGAAAAAGACAATATAGCAATAAATGATATGCTAAAGTCACAACCTGATAAATTAAATACTGGAATTAACACAGTTTTTCTGAATTATAGCTCAAATGCAGATAATCAATAGCAAGAATTAAAATAACTCCTAATTTCATTTGGAGATATATATACATATAATTTTTATGTTAAATGGTTCGGTAAACTATCTGGCACATCAAGACATGCCCCCAATTAAAATCAAACATATTAGAAATATTTCATAATGTGTAGGTTTTATTTTTTTCCTTGTGATCATTATCTCTTCTTTGAAAAATGGCCTCTAATAAAGATATGCATTTGGCCTCAGGATATGTGTACATTAAGGAAATAAAAACCTCGAGAGTTCTCCCTATTACATCCATAAGATATTTGTCAAATATCCCTAGGGCCCTTCACATACTGGTCAGCTGTACACAGAGATTATTATGAAAACTTCATGTACTTTTGCAGTAAAACTTTGTGATCCTTTAGAGCTATTATATCTTCTAAGACTTCCTTGTGCTTTATTGAAAGCTTCAGGGAAAATAAATATGTCTTTCCAGGCCCAGAACTTGAAATGACAGTGGACTCAAGAGATCAAGGTTATCAAACAGGAGTTCTGTGTTATGGCTTCTGTTTATCTGCAGGAAAGTGGCCAAGGTGAAAGAGGTTGTTATTTTTAAAGTACTGAATTATCTGAAGGAGGAATTTCTTATCAGTATAGATTATTTTTGTTTCCAATTCTAAATGTTGACCTTATTTTTGTTATCATTTCTGTCCTTTGACAGTTATTAGCTTATGGATGATTGCTAGAAAATATCTTCCAAATTTTTACACCCACGAGGTTATTTGGAGTATTCGGCTATGTGTTTGCTTTCAAAAGTGGAAAAACAAAAAGAAGTGGAAATTAAAAGAAAGGAAACACAGATACCACAAAACCCCCAGAATGCACTGTCCTCCTTTCCAGATACCCACTTTGAGGATTTCTAGTGTTTCGTATGGCCTTTATTAAAGCTATATATTAGCTTCTCTCGAGTCTTCAATATTTGAAGAGTTGCCCTTGCGATTCTGTACGGCATGGGATAACTGTATTATTGCTATGAGAAGGGTTGTATTTTTATTTTAGATATAATACAAGTTAAATATGATTATATATAGATTAAATGGTCATTATATAAGATAGAAGGATGCAAAGTGAAGATATAAGGATATCATTCTTAGAGAAAAGTGAAATCACATTATTTGGGATCTATTCTTTCCAGTATGTAATTCAGAGATTTTTCATGTCTCAATACAATGGCTTATTGCAGTCATTCATACTACACATCATAACCCAAATAGGCGATAATACTAAATATGCCAGTTGTTCTATAAATGATGTTTACCAAACACCTTTTCTCTTTTCCCTTTAATACTGAAGCATAGCAAAAGAATACGAGGTGAGCTAGTCATTAGCAGAATTTAGTTACAACCGTAGAAGGCCTAGCATCACAGTGTAGATGGAAAGAGCCCAGTATTTGTTTTGGAGCCTCATAATCCTAAATTTGAAATCAAACCTTCATAATAATTAGCCATGAGTTCTCAGGCAAGTGTTTAACCTCCTTCAATCACACACAGCTCATGCCTAAACGTGGCGTAGTGGTCTAAAAGTAACTTAAAGCATAATGTTTCAAGTTTGTTTGGTGTCATTATTTGAGAAAATATATTTACAGTGTCCTGCAGAAATGCATAATATAATATCTGTTCAGTAATCTTTCATACTCTTTTTCCTTATACAATTCATAGAATGTTTTTCATAGTCGATCTATGTATATGTGCATGTGTATGTGAATATAAAATATAAGTGTGTGCACTCCCACACACACCCTACTCAAAAAATTTGTTCTGTCTTCAATCATGACCTTTTTTTTTTGGAATTTCTTGTTCACTGTTAAAACTTGGTGCACATTTATATTACATAATTATATGTTTTAATATTAAAATAATATCTCCACACTCAACCCTTCTTAAAATAGAAGTGTCTACTCCAAAGATACCCAGTATTGATTTTGTGGATTCTTGTGTGCCTTTTTCTCACCAATATATATTTAAGAGAAAGGGTGCTTTTCCTAGTTTTTAAAGTATAACACTAAGTGATATATTGAGGATGATTTATGTGCAGAGTTTTTAAAAACTATATAAGGGTATAAAGGATTAAAGATGTAAGGATGCTATTGAGAGCCACATGATCTCTACATACCTTTTGTAGACACTTAAATTGTTCCCTAGGTAGTGAGTTTTTATAGAATCAGATTCATATTCCTGAAAGGACGTTAAATCTTTTTCACTTCTGCTGACTTTTGCACAATGGGTTTGTGAACAAGTTCCTTTATGTAGTTAAAAGTTCTCTGCTCAGTGAACTATCACAGCCTTGTAGAAATGTTTCTGCCCATAATGTTTTATAATGCTTAGTTTATCAATCGTTCATTTTACACTCCTTTTGCCATTTATAGTAGACGACATCAGATGCCGTTGAGGCATGTGACCCCACATGTGTATCCTAAAGGCTCAGTCCCATGTCGAGAATATGTTGTGAAGTTTTCTACTCAGGAGGACACTATGCGAACCCTGGTCTGATTTCATTGTAGACCCAGCTTATTTATGTGGATCAGGATAATGTGCATATAATTTTGTCTGTTGAAAATCTAAATGCAAGAAGTATTCAGTCTATAATGCTAGTCCTGGTTGATAGAGTTAGCAAGCCATGACACACATGATATGAAGGATTACCCACTAGAAGCATATGAACTCAGGGCAGGATGAGGATGGTCTTCAGGGAGACCTCCCCTGCAGTTACAATTATTGCTACAAGTCTTCTATTTTCATAATGTTGTCAGTGTTGGCTTGTAAATCAGTATGTCCACCAGTCAGACCATGCCCAGGGCAAAATATGATGCGGTGTAATTATAAGGGAGATTTTTAGAGAAAACTCTCCACAGTCCTTTGAGTTAAGTGCCCATGGGTGATTTCCTGGGGCCTATGATTTGATCACAGTCGTGTATGATCTCATGCCTAGAGGCTTCTCAGAAGTTCCTTTTTCATGAGTTACATTCTAAAACTTTTGCACCTCTACCTAAGACAAAGATTACGTACATCCAATTATAAAAATGCTGCTTATCCGTAAAAACATTGAATAATCCACCTGTTTCCTCTGGAAATTTCGTATTCAGTTAGGTTTCCACAAGATTTGTTCTAACTAATCACTCTTTATTCAGTATTATTTTTTATTCGTATGTTGAAAATGCCTAGTCAAATTCATCATCATCCTGCTTACTTGAAAATAATGCTAACACTGATAGTCTGAGTATTTGATTGAAAAGTTCATTCTAGAATTATGACACACACTTAGAGTCTTTTCTGTCCCATGCAGGTTTCCTTCAAGGATGTGCTTTTGCTTTTTCAGATTGTCCAAGATCTGAGTCAGCCCAGGCTTCTAAATATTTTAGGAAACCAGGTTCTTCGTTGTCTCTTCATGTGGGCAGTAACCCGAGGACTGGGAAGGGAGTTTATCATGGACGTGCAAGTGTCTGATCTCAGCCTGGTTTGGTTCTTGTTCTTTTGTTTTTGTTTGGTTCGTGTTCATTTGGATCTTGTTCTTTTCATTTGGTTATTGTTCATTTGGTTCTGGTTCTTTTGTTTTTGTTTTTAATTCTAAACTTTGGTACCTGCTGTGAACCAGAGATAAGGCTCTAAGATCATGCATTCTAGGTAAAAAGACATTACTGGAGTAAAGGTGTTTATGATAAGAGTTTTCCCTTAAGAGATCAGGAAATGTCTGTCTGTCTGTCTATCTATCTCATCTTCTCCTTTAATGAGTTAATGGGAATTTGCTCAGTATAGATGGTGAGGAAAGGCATTTTGGTGCTTTAGTCCTAAAGCATGGAAGAGTATATGGTTTAACATACTTTCGAAAGTACAGAGTATTTCTATATACATTATGTGTTTTAATCTTTCACTAGCCTGTGTAATATCAAGAGGAATTAATAAACTTAGTCTGTCCCCCAAATAATGTGTCATACCAGAGTTTGAATTAATTAATTTATTTCCTCTCATTCCAGACTATTTACTAAAATAAAAAACCTTGATTGGATATTATTTCAAAGCAATGTTTCTAAATTTTTTTATTTTATTATCACTCCATCTAAGGAGACATTTCAACCATTTATTTTTTTTTCAGATTGACAGAGGGTATGCATGTTGACCAGAGAGCAACAGAGAGAGGCTCCCTTGGTGAGCTGTGGTCACGCTACAATCATTTTCCTCTAGTCCTCCATCCTAACAGGATTGTGGACAAGCACACACACATGGTATAAAGCTGATAGGGTCAGGACTAGAATCCTGACTGTTGTGCCACAGAGCTAGCCCCATAGCACTATTACTTAATGGGCACAACTAAAGGCCACAGTTAAAGTAACAGATGATGAAATCCTTGCTTGAGGAAGAAACTTTGGGGAGCTAGACTTTTTCTTTGGCCCATTAAAATATCTCTTTGTATTATTATGGCACAACAGCTTCACATAGTCCAAAATTTACCTATATTGTCACTTATGTCCCATTGCTTCCAGAATGATCTTTCCATCATATTTTAGAATCCATTGTTGTCAGTACAAAGATATCTTTGGTCAATTTGAGACACTAATACTTTACATATATTGACAGATTCTGGTGTATCATGCATTAAGATAAATATTTTATATCCATTAATTCACATAACCTATACAGTATTTTTATAAGTATGCCTACATTACATATGAAAATAACAAGATTTAGATAGATAAAGAATTTTCTCAAGTTCCTGAAATTATTAAGTAGTTGAGTATGAAATCATGACTTTTCATAATCATGATCCTTTAAAATCTACCATTCTGCTATATATAGCATTTTCTGATAACATCCTTAGGACTCTTAAAAATAAATTTCTGCTTAAATATTCACATTGTTTCTAAATTCTTCTAAGTATCAAGAGCATTATTTTTAAGTCTGCCTTTTATTAAGCTAGAACTAAGGAATACTCATTGACCATGGGCAATGCATGTGTTTTCAAGGAACTTTCTGTAAGTATGTGTAGTCTTTCTGCTGTGGACCAGACCAGACCCTCTGCTGTGCTGTTTCTATTTCCTCTCATCCAACTTTCACCTTGGCCTATGAGGTCACATTAGGATCCACAAATATCAGATGAGTAACCTAAGACTTACAGATATGCAATTCTTGCTAGTATGTTACTGATTTTATATGTGGAAAAGAAGAATGCTTACTTTTATCAGTTGCACTTAGAAAAAGTGATTCATTTGTGAATTTACATATAATGCCAGAAACACAAAGTCTTAGAAAGTAATATGAAATCTGAGATTCTGAAGCAATTTTTTTTTTTTTTAAGAGGATTTTGCTATAGGGTGCCGGCAGTCCCCAGAAAGACAGAGAGATAGAACGTGAGAAATCACCTCCCGGGGGGAATGGCCACACCGCCATCCATTTTCCTCCATTCTCCTCTTGGGATCTTGGGCACGCACGCACACGCGCCTGGCGTGAGTTTAAGCCACCAGGTCCAGGACTCAAACTGCGGTCAACTACATGGGAGTCAAGTGACATAGCCATTACGCCAACTGCTGGTCCCGCAATCTTTTTTTTTTTGAAAGGTATTTGCTATAGAGCATGTGCACTTGCCAGAAAGACAGAGAAACAAAGAGACAGAAAGCAAGAAATCACCCCCTGCAGGGGGAGTGGCCATGCCACAATCCCTTCTCCTCCATTCTCCTCTCGGGATCTTGGGTACATGCACCCAGTGTGAGTTTAAACCACTAGGTCCAGGACTCGAACCGCGGTCAACTACATGGCAGTTCAGTGACATAGCCATTATGCTAACTGCTGGTCCCACAATCTTTTTTTTTTTTTTTTTTTTTGAGAGGTTTTTGCTATAAAGCGTGTGCACTTGCCAAAAAGACAGACAGAGACAGAAAGAGAGAAATGACCCCCTCCAGGGGGAATGACCACACTGCAATCCCTTCTCCTCCATTCTCCTCTTGGGATCTTGGACTCGCATGCACACGTCCCAGCATGAGTTTAAGCTACGGGGTCCGGCATTCAAACTGCAGTCAGCTACATGGGAGTCCAGTGACATGACCATTATGCCAATTGCTGGTCCCATTGAGGCAATCTTATACTTCAAACTAAGTACTGTAAGTGAGTCCCATATTGGCAAATGAATTGTCTTTATAAACGGGAAAAAGCAGAGAGACTTAGACAATATCAAATGGCAGATAATCCAAGAATCTATTTTTATGTGACTGTAAATGTTTTTAGCTGGTTGTCCATGTTCAAAAAGAGCATGTTGTTTGTATTTGAATACTTAGTGACAAATATTCTAGCAATTATTTTCAAAGAAGAGAGTAAAGTTAGATTCATATTCTCTTTCTTTTATATGTCACACAATATTCTCAGACTATTGTCATACAGTATTCTCAGGAATAGTGCTCACCATTTTATTCCTTTAAAAGCTATAATACAGAATATGATTTATCACACTCACAAGTATGTTTATAATGAAATAACTCAAGTATTTTGTATTCACACTTTCATTTGGAAGACAATCTGTGTATTCAAATTTAAAACTATACTTAAAAATAAATTTTAGATAGACTAGACACCTGAATTTAAATACAGCAATACTATAGAGGCCTGCAGGTGGCATGGTGATTAAGGCACTGGACTCCTACATGGCTGACTGTAGTTCAAGTCCCAGATCTGGTGACTTTTTTTCTCACTTTCCCTTTCTCTCTCTGTCTCTCTGGTCAAATTAAAAAAAAATAGTAATAACAAATAAAATTAAATAAATTAATAATTATTTTAAGAATACTATAAAAGTTTTAGAAGAAAATATTTAATATGGTGTTTCATATTTTTTGAGTAGGAAAAGTTTCCTGAGAGCCATAAGAAACCTAATTCAAAACTCGAAGATTAAAAAAAAGGTATCTAAAACTAAAAGTGTAAAAATGTATCTGAAAGGAATTATTTGCATAATGAACAAAAACTAAAGTTAGTACCTCTCAAATGCAAAGACTTGATACAAATAAACAAGAAAAATTTAAACCAATAGAAAAATGACCCAAGTCTAGGATCAGGTACTACTAAATAATGGTAAAAAATATACATATTTTAAAAAATACTTCATACTAGTGGTCAGGTAAATGCATGTAATCAGTTAATCAGATTGACAAAAATGAAAAAAAAAAAACCTTATAATATCCAATTAGTTGAAATAGGAAAAGTAAGCTCTTTTGATATGTGTGTGTGTGTGTGTGTGTGTGTGTGTGTGTATTTGAAGTGTTATTAAAATTTGCACATTGTTAGTGCCAATAAATGAATTCAAAATAATGAAGTGGTGGTTTTCACATGTGAATAATATCTAGAACTTAAGAAAAATATGTCACATTCTTAACCCCATCCTCCCTTTCCTTCACCTCATGACGTACTCTATTAAAGAACTCTCTGTTCAGTTGCTCTTAACCCATGCAGACTGGCAAAGAGGATTTAACCTGGATCATAGTCACATTTGCCAAAGCCTTCCTCAGGACCCAAGTCCACAGTAACTGCACTGATGGCTCCATTATCACAGCTTGACCATGCCAGCCTGTACACTGTTGCTAAGTAATCAGTGTCAATTGATGCTCTTAAGAATAAAAGACAAATATTTCTTAAGATAAAAGGAAAGCATTATAAAAAAAGCAAAGGCTACCTTTTCTCCCCACAGTATCCTCTTTCTGAAACATTATCATGTTGTAATATTTTATTCATGAGACAAATTCTTGCAAATATTCTGTCACTTTCTTTAGGAACTTTACCTTGGAAACCATTTCCATTTAGCCAAGTGGTTCCAACAGACATGAAAGGTTTTTTTGCATGTTCATAAAGTTCATATAGGATTAAGGGAAATATACAGATCTAATAGTTGAATCTCATGAGCATATGAAAAGTCCTACAACCAGCTTTCTCTGATCTGGAATGCAGATTAGGCCTCCTGCTAATAATATATTTACTTCAGCACTCATAATAACTATTAAAAAATCTTCTTCATACATCTGCAAAATTTCTTACTGCACCACATCATCAAAAATAGATGAAAGCATTGAACAGTTTGAATATTCTTATCAACAATTTAGGATGCTATATGATTTTGCTCCAAACTGACACTGGTACCACATCATTACGTAGTTTAATTTGATTTCAATAAATCTGTTTAAAATCACATCAAACAGTAAATATATATGTTGAATCGGATGTACTACTTTATAAGCAACAAAGGAATTAAAAAAAGATCCCTTTTAGGGTCTTATGTGGGGAAATTACACCCTAGCATATGAAATGTAATTAGCAGTGCACAAGACATTCTAGGAATTTGCAGCGAGGCGGGGCAGTGTAATGTGCTAGCATTTTCAGTATATAGGAATACCCAGTTGGCTCCAGTAAGTTCAGATGGGTCCACAGTGTGATTTTGATTTGCATCCTCACTTGAGGACTACTTCATTCAAACATGTCATGATTGAAATGTTAATTTCAGTGGGAAGAAATTAGAATAATTCATTAAGTTATTAGTACTTAAAGGACTTGACTTTCCAATTTACTCCTTCTCTTACAAAATACAGAAGGTTTTATAAAATGTCAAAATCCAGTATGAATTTTCTTCTGGGGATGTGAACAACCAATATTCAGATTTAAGAATATGTATGAATCAGTCACTGTCTTACTTGCTATATAGGTTATCGATTTAGTGAAACAAATGTGTATCGGGTATAAATATGCACTCATTTGACAGAGATTTAATAGGTACAGAATGACTTTTTTTCCTTTTCCTTTTCTTTTTTTTTTCCATAGGGCATATGCACTAGCTGATGAGAAACAGAGAGAGAGAGATGGAAAGTGAGAAATCACTCCCCAGGATGGGTGGCCACATGGCAATCCCCTCTCCTCCATTCTCCTCTCAGAGTTCTGGGCATGCACATTGAAGCGCCTTGTGTGATTTTCAAGCTGCTGGGTCAGGGACCTAAACCACGGTGGGCCATGTGGGAATACACCATGGCACCTACTGGCCCAGGTACAGAATGATTTATAAAAGAAAACATACAGTTTGCCCCATGGCCTAGAGTTTACATGTGTGTGTGTATATGTGTGTATTAATTATTTATTTTATTTTATGTATTAATATTTTAAAATTTTGCTATAAGGCACATACACTCACCAGAGAGAGACAGAGGGAGAGGGGGAAAGTGAAAAAAAACAAGCCACCAGGTCTGGGACTTGAGCAGTAGTTGGCCTTGTGGGAGTCCAGTGCCTTAACCACCACCATACCTGCGGTCCCCTAAAGCCTAGAGTTTAATGGTGCTGGATCCCACATGACTGACTGAGCAGTTCAAGTCACTGCCCTAGTGGCTCAGAAAATAGGCTGGATGCATGTGAGTGCATGCCCTGTATCATGAGGGGATGGAGAAGGGAGGATAAGAGATTGTGATGTGACTAATGCTCTATTGGGGGCTGCTTTCTCCTTCTCTCTCTTTCTATCTGCATGTCTCTGTCTCTGGCAAGCACACATGTCCTTTGGCATTTAAAAAAAGAAAAAGAAAGCATGATAAAAAATGACCATGCTCATTCCAGAAGAATGTTAAACTTTACTTAAAGTTCTTGCCAGCAAGTGGCATGGTGGTCAAGGCACTGGACTCCCACATGGCTAATCGTGGTTAGAGTCCCAGACCTGGTGATTTGCTTTCTCACTTTCTCTTTCTCTTTCTCTCTCTGGTCAAATTAAAAAGTAATAACAATATTAATAATAAATTGTTTAAAATAGTCTTTTCTTATAAACATAGTGCATATAAAAATACTTGATTTGGAATGAAAGAAAGCAGTTTTTATTTTTAAAGAAGATGTTCACTGCCACTGATTTAACATAGTACTTTTATAGCTCTCAAAAGCTGAGTGAGAGGAAAACTTGGGTCACTCCCGATGTTGAAAACCCATTTCCCTCAATCAGCAGTAGGTTCTTTAGTTACCATGACCCAATACTAAAGCTTAAATAATATCGTTTTTAATATATTTGTGCAGTGTGTTATATTTCATCCGAAGTGTCTTTAAGATGATCATATTTCAGAACCAGCAGACAACATAGCAGTTATGTTGCTGGACTCCCACGTGACTGTCTATGGTTTGAGTCTTGGATCCAGTGGTTTGAACTTCTTGCTAGGCGTGTGTGCGTGCATGCCCTAGATCCTGGGAGGAGAATGGAGGAGAAGGGATTGCAGTGTGGCCATTGCCCAGGGGTGATTTCCCACTTTATCTCTCACTGTCTCTGTCTCTGATGAGCACATGCACCCTAAGGCAAAAACCTCTAAAAAAAATAAAGGTGGTCATATTTCCTTTTATTATTTTAAATTTTTTCTGGGTATTTTTACATATGTGGTCAGCCTTCCCTTTTTGCCAAAATGCTGTTCTAATAAAGAAAAAAAGCACATATTTTATATTTCTCTGTAGCAAAAAGAAACTTTCAGAATTATTCCACTGAATTTAGAGCTGGGCAAATATTAGGTTTATTCTTTTTGACAAATCTATGTTTTTTTTGTTTGTTTGTTTGTTTTTTTTTTTTGAGAGGTTTTTTGCCATAGGGCGCGTGCGCTCGCCAGACAGAGAGAGACAGAGAGACAGAAAGCGAGAAATCACCCCCCGGGGGGATGGCCACACCACAATCCCCTTTCCTCCATTCTCCTCTCGGGATCTTGGGCACGCACATGCACCTGGTGTGAGTTTTAAGCCACCAGGTTCGGGACGCGAACTGCGGTCTACTACATGGGAGTCCAGCAACATAGCCATTACGCCAACTGCTGGTCCTGACAAATCTATGTTTTGTAACATCTTTATTTGCCTGCTCATTAATACTTTGACTACCTGTACATATTCTGCAACTGAGGCCAAGCTGTGGCCTCTTCCTCTTCTGTATTCTGTTTTCAATTTCATTCACTCCTATAGCCACTAGACGCTAGCTATTGCAGTATCCACTATTGCCAAATCACATTGCTCTTCTTAGTGTTAGACGCAGAAATTCTGACTATCCTTGAGACATCTCAACCTAGGTCCCATAGGCACCATAAACTCAAGATATCAGAAATGAAACTTACTGTCTTATTTTCAGAACTTTCTTCCCTCTGTATTATCCATCAATGTGAAATAGAGCAGCCTTTATAACCCTCTTTAAACCAGAAACCTGATAATCATCCTATTAAGAATCAAATTCTTTAAGAAAAAAAAGAAATTGTGTGTGTGTGTATATGAGAGAGAGAGAGAGAGAGACCCTCTATAAGGTCTTACCACACTGCAATCCTCTGTCCTCAGTCCTCTAGTTTCTCAGGATCCTAGGTGCCCAAGTAACTACATGTCCAAGCATGTTTTCAAGCCAACCTGACGATTTGAACCCACTGTGAGCCATATGGCCTACAGGCTGCAGGGCACTTACATTACTCCTGTGCCATAGTAGCTGGTCCAAGGACCCCAATTCTTAAATGCCCATTAAATCTTCCATCCTAGGGACCAACAGATGGTGTAATGGTTATGTTACTGGACTCCCACTTAGTCACTGTGGTTTGAGTCCTGGACGTGGTGGATTAAAACTCATGTCAGACAGATGTGCATGTGTGCCCAAAATCTCAAGAGGAGAAGGGATTGTGGTTTGGCCATCCTCCCTAGGGAATGATTTCTCTTTTTCTGTCTGTCTGTCACTGTCTCTCTGATGAGAGCACGCTCTCGATAGCAAAAATATCTCTTGGAAAAAAAAAAAAAAAGATTCAAAGTTTTCCATTCTAACTCACGTTCTCACTGTCCCAAATTTCCCTTCTACCAGACTGATTGTTATAAACTGCAGATATGTTTTTCATTCCCTTGCTCAATTTCATGTTACGTACTACCTTAGGCAATGCTCAAACACAAGTTGCTCCAGCAGACTCTGTTCCCTTGGAGTATCGCTAGTGACCAGACCCTAATGTTCTCAACTCTGCTGTACCTGTGCTCAGTCTGTGCTCTGCTAGGGACACCTCGCCCCTGTCACTTGTCCCAGCATCCCTGGAAACTCAGCTTTCCAATCTCAACTGCAAGGCACCACTTTTGAGATGTCATTTCTGACCTGCTAAGAGAATAGTGCTTCCTCCTGGCACCAGCCTGTGGTCTCTGCGCAGCATCTGTCATACTGCTGTATTAAGTCATCGTAAGTCTGTCTGTCTGCTACACTGGGTGCACCTGAGAGGCAGGGGAGGTAGCAGTGTTACACTGATTGACTCTTCATTGCCAGGTACAAAGTAGCAGTCAGCGAATTTGGGCATGGTAGATCTTGAACACCTATTTAAAAATTTTCATTTTCCAGATTTATTCTTCAGATTTTGTTCAGCTTTGAAAAGTGTTAAGGTTCATCTTGAGACTGTGTTTATGTGTGTTTGTAATCTGTAAGTAAGAAGCTGCCAATGTCTTTTGTCTTTATAGTACAAGATAAATCTTTATCTGTTAGAAAATAAATCCTTAAGACCATCCATTACCTCTCAGACCAGAAATCACCAACTGTTCTTAATAATTTGAAGTCCTCAGGCTGAGCAACAGTGACTTCTGCTGCTAAGAGTCTGTGCTCCACAGCCTGAGACTACATGGGAGGCCTGAGTTCAATTCCTAGTTCAACCTAAAGGCTGGACATGGTGATGTTCACCTGTAATCCCAGCAGCTTGGGAGGCTGAGGCAGGAGGATGGTGTGCTCCAGGCTTGCCTGGGCAACTAGTAAGACGCTTTCTTAAAAAAGATCAGGAAATGGTGGCTTAACTGTAGTACTAGCTGGGAAGCTGAGGAAGAGGGATCACAATATGATGAGATCTTATCTTAAAAAATAAAATAAAGGGCTAGACAGTGATATGGTGGTTAAGGCACTGGACTCCCACATGGCTGACTGCAGTTCAATTCCTGGACCTGATGTCTTGAAAATCATGCTGGGTGTGTGTGCATGCATGTGCAAGATCCCGGGAGGCAAATGGGGCAAAAGGGATTACGGCATGGCCATCTTCCCATGGGGTGATATCTTTCTCTTTCTGTCTAGCTCTTTAGGGTGAATATACTCTCTGTATAGCAAGAAATTTTTTTTTTAAATGACTGACCAGATTGCCCAGTGGTTAAGGACTGAGTACAGGGATTTGGCTCCCACATGGTTGACCACAGTTCAAATCCTAGCCTCAATGGTTTGAAAACTATGTCAGGTATATGTGAATGAGGGCCCCAAATCTGGGAAGGATGGAGAAATGGAGGAAAAGGGATTGTGATATGATCATATCACACCAGGTGGGGGAGGGTTGTGCTTTCTCTCTCTCTCTCTCTGTCTCTGGTGAGCATCTGCACCCTCCAGCAATTAACAAATAAATATTAATTCAAAGAACTTAGAATTAGGTAAATGCAAAAATGTTTAGGTCTCATTATCATTAAACAAACAGAATAACTTTTAGGTGATGGGTACCTATAATATGTGTATTATCTTAGTATCCTCCTTTCTAGTCACTCAGATGCCATCAATTCCTTTTCACAGGTGACCCTTGGGGAAGTTTGGTTTATCATCATGGTTAGGGCTCTGTTCTCCAACCCCTGTATTTTCCCCTCCCTTTCTTCCTCATTCACTGAAGACCATCTAAGTATTAGACACTCTCCGCAGTGCTCATGATATTAAGAACAGCTTATGGTCCAGATCATAAAGATGGTCACAGACTAGCTTAAGGAGCAAAGACTTTAAACATAATACAGCTGAAATACAATGTAAGAATGCAGAATGTGCTGTGGCAGCATAGTCAAGGAAGTGATTCTTGAGTCAGGAGCCTTCACTAAAACGAATCATGAGTGCTGAGTAGGAATAGTCTGAACAGAGGGAGGAAGAGGGCATTTCATGCATGGACAAAAATTCAGACATCAGAAAGATCATGGAACATTAGAAAAGACTGGAAGGTTTGTGCTGAGTAAGGTTTTCTTTGTGGTTTGTTTTATTTTTATCGTAGTTTGGTTGCTTTTTTCCCCTTTGAGTAGGATTCCATTGTTTTTGTTTTTCCCATTCAAGTTCTTCCAATACTGAGACATCCAAACTTTCCTCTTTATTTTTTTCTTTCTTTTTTTTTTTCATGGTTTATTTGTTTCCTCTGGTATATGTCCAGCGTAAGTGTTCTGCAAAGGAATCAAGCACCTCTTGGGAGATTTTAAAGTTTTGATGGCCATGAAAAATCATTGCACACTGGCTGTAAGTCATTAAGAATGCTAGCTCGTGCAGGCGGGGATCACGTGAGAGGGAAGTGTGATTCTTAGTGACTCGTTTGCCTGGTATACAGTGGTGTACACTAAGCCAAAGATGAATTCCTGAGTGTTTGGGAAAGTTCATCCGTCTGCATTTTTTTATTCTTTCTGAACTCTGCTCTGTTATATTATCCGTATTTTCAGTCTGTAAGCATCTGAAGCCAAACCTGCAGGAAACAAGTGAGCATATATTTCATTGTGAAATGACATTTTATGAACTCGACTTGTCCTTGTTCTCATGCATGCCTACTTCATAACAATGAAAACCTCCTCTGCCGACCAGTATATAAAATTCAGTTTAGTTTATTCTTTCTACTGCCACGATCTCACTAGTGAGGAAGCCAAATGACATTTGATTTTTTTCCACTCTTGTTTATTATATTATAAAGCTTTGATCCACATCACTGGCATCTGACCTTTGAATTAAATGAAGATGTATATGAAAGGTATGAGAGCAAATGAACATTATAACCCCTTTGTTGGAAGTGGAAGATAAACAATAAAATAAGTGTGGAAAGATTTCACTATTATTTGTTACCATTATCATTTGATTTTTAATTGTGGTTAGTAAAGAACTATGCTTAGGAGTTTATTTAATAAATTGTGAGTGAAATTTTCATGTGAAAAGTTTGTAACTCTGAGATAATTAAGGATCATCTGGTGATAGGCTTTATAACTGTTCTTTGTAGTTGTAAAGTATAGTCATTCTCCTAGAATTGTGTAAGTACCATTCAGGTTAAGTTATTCTTATACTAATTTATTGTACTCATTTATATTGCAGAGCAGGTTGTTTTTTGTTGTTGTTCTTGCTCTTTAGAGTAGAAAGGTAGAAAAGTCCTGGTCAGAACCTAAATTTGCAACCCAACATAAATCAAAGCTCCATTCTCCAGTCTGAAAGCTGCTGCTCCCACCTTCGCTCCCAGTGACCCTGTGAATGTAATCTTTTCAGCATGAACCTTGAATCTGGTCTAGACAGCCTGTGACTTATGAAGTGAGGTAGGGTGAGGTGTCCAGGGAGAGAGGCAAATCCTTCAGAAATGAGTCTCAAAATAATGCATTTTCTTTCTTAGAACCCTAAAAAGGTAGAACTGTAACCCATTTTCCTTTTTCATAGGAAAGCTCTAATTCATATTTGAATGTGTTCTCTTCCCTCCAATATTCATGCCTGATGAGTATAATGCATAAGTATAGTGCTTCCGTTTTTCATATATTGACCCTTCTGGTTTAGAAGACAATCCAGCAGAAATAAGAAATCTTGAGTAAGAATGAAGCCTATATTAAAATTAAGATAAGAAAGCAATGAGTATGAGAGTCTGTTTTTCTTTCTTAATAGTTAGAATGGTGCTTTTACTGTCTAAGTCAAAGTCACCATGAGGAAATAATCTAAGAAACATTTCTAATGAGAAGTCCTGAGACCAGTATGATGATGATTACTGGAGGAGAAAGTTGAAATGTGTGTGTGTGTGTGTGTGTGTGTATATATATATACATATATATATACATACATACACATATTTCATATACGTGTGTATATATATATATATATATACACACATATATATATGTGTGTATGTATACACACATATGGGCCAGTGATTCCAGCAAAGATTAGACAAACCTTAATGAATGACTAGCAGTATCAGATTTAAAATGATATTACTAACCCTGAATTCCTGAATGCCATACAAAATAGTATTAGTTTCATTTTAGGTGCTACACACATTTATATATGTGTGTACACACACACACACACACACACACACATACACACATCATCTGTAGCTCAGGAACAATAAATTCTCTACAAACATAGACTGTACCTAAATGTATAAGTTATAAAAATAATATGAATATCATTTTCAAGAGTATTCTAATACACTGCATCAAGGTTGAACATGTACATTTCAGGACCAGCAGATGGCGTAATGGCTATGTTGCTGGACTCCCATGTAGTTGACGGCGATTTGAGTTACAGCCTGGTGGCTTAAACTCACGCCGGGCGCGTGTGCTTGCGTGCCCAAGATCCCGAGAGGAAAATGGAGGAAAAGGGATTGTAATGTGGCCATTCCCCCTGGGGGGTGATTTCTCACTTTCTGTCTCTCTGCCTCTGTCTTTCTGGCAAGTGCACACACCCTATAGCAAAAGCCTCTCCAAAAAGAAAAGAGTATATTTGTATAGCTTATAAAATTGTTAATACTCTTAAGTCAGTGTTTTTTAACATTTTATTCCAGTTAGCACCTAAAAATGAAACTAATATTGTTTTGTATGGCATTCAGGAATTCAGGGTTAGTAATATCATTTTAAAATTGATACTGCTAGTCATTCATTAAGGTTTGTCTAATCTTTGCTGGAATCACTGACCCCCATCACATTGACCTCCCTCAGAGCTCCGTAAACTCAGTCTGCTTTCCTATCTGGCATGTAAGAGCTGAAGCTAATGCACCAGCCTCTCTTTCTATAGTGTAAGAGCTTTTAGTTGTGAGTGCCCATGTTGCTTGCTCTTTTGAGGAGAGGGTGTATTAGGGTTCTCCAGAGAATCAGAGCTAACATGATGTTGTCCATCTGTCTGAGGAGAAAGAGACTGATTTAAACATAACTACTATTGTGAGGGTTGGCAAGTTCAAAGTCTGCAAAGTGAACCACATGCTGGAGATGCAAGGAAGAGTTGAGATTGCAGCTTGACGTGGAAGTCAGTCTGAAGGCAGAGGGCCCTCTTATTGAAGATCAGTCATTTTTCTCTTAAGCCTTTCAACTGCTTGAATGAGGCCTACTCACATTCTAGAGGGTATCTGTCTTACTCTACGTCTTCTGATTTGAGTGTTAAAATTATCTAAAAAATACCTTTATAGAGACGTCAAAACTGACATTTGACCACATAGCTAGGTACCATGGCTAGACAAGTTAACACATAAAATTAACCATTAGAGGAAGTTTTTCTTTTGAGTAACAAAAGCAAAACTAAGCAAAATAAGGCAAAAAAAAAAAAAGTCCTGTGGGAATTATTTTTGCTCAAGTTTGGATGACAAATATTAAAAATTACAAGTTATAGGGAACCAGCAATTAGCGTAATGGCTATGTCGCTGGACTCCCACGTAGTCGACCGCTGTTCGTGTCCCAGACCCGGTGGTTTAAAACTCACGCCGGGCGTGTGTGCGTGCGTGCCCAAGATCCCGAGAGGAGAATGGAGGAGAAGGGATTGCGGCATGACCATCCCCCCTGGGGGGTGATTTCTCACTTTCTGTCTCTATGTCTCTCTCTGTCTGTCTGGCGAGCGCACATGCCCTATAGCAAAAACCTCTCCAAAAAAGAAAAATTACAAGTTATAATTTTAAATTATTATGAACAGTGTCCCTAGTGTGCTAAAAAATATTTTTTTTCTAGTGTTTTCAGCATGGCACTTTGGACACCTATACCCAGGGCAGGGACTGGGCTTTATCTTCTCCATTATTCTTCACCTGCACACATTGGGAGAATTGAACATGTTCACTTCAGAATGGTGACTCACTATCAGAATGATTTTCAACCATGTTTCTTATTTTTAAACACTAATTTATCAGAATCTGGGAAAAGATAATAGCAGTTGGTATAAAACATTTATGCAGATTTGTCAGTTGAAAGAACCTCACAGGTAGGACCAGCAGATGGTTTGATGGTTATGTCACTGGGCTTCCACATGGCCAACAGCGGTTTGGGTCCTGGACCCAGAAGTGTCAAACTCACAGCAGGAGTGTGTGCATGCATGCCTAAAATCCCAAGAGGAGAATGGAGGAGAAGAGTTTGTGGCATGGCTCTCCCCTTGTGGGGTAATTTCTTGCTTACTGCCTCTATGTCTCTCTGTCCCTCTCTCTCCAGCAAGTGCATGTGCTCTATAGCAAAATTTCTCTTAAAAAAAAATAACCCTACAGATCATTTCAGTTTTCCCCAAAGATTCTTGAGTAGCCCTTGTCCTTTTAGCCCTATCCTTTGAAAATAAGTGGTTTATTTATTAATGTAATTTTTTATGAACATTTATTGAATGTCATATTTAACAGGCAAATACAACTGCAGGAAAACTTTGTTGTTTAGGTGGCTTTTATCACCTTGATTTGGGTATTGGTAACCGTCTTTAGAAGACAATCAAAATTAGCTTGGATATAGTGTATTTCTTTCATTCTTTTTCTGTAGACATGTTTCTGGAATGATCTAAAATGAATTCTATTTGCTACATTCCAGTTATGACTACTCAATCAAAATAACTTTGATACTATAATAATGCCTTCAATTTCAGTGTCAACTCAATCTTTAACTATTTTTATGACTAGATGCGATGCATGTTTATGATGGAAAGTTGAGAAAGCAAAGAAAAAAATAAAAATGATTCACAATCCAAAATAAAAACTAACACGGGGATACCCTCATAGTGCTCCTGCGTGGCCATATCTTGTGGCAAGTCAGAGTGGTGAGCTGTAGGGGCTCCCTAGCCAGGTGATATCACCCAGGCTCCCCACCCACCAAGAGCGTTTGTGTCAAGCTTTACTTCCTGCAGGTTATTGAATGAATACAGTGGGTATGTTGGTTACACATTTTCAAACTACACAGACCCACATACTGATGATTTTCCGTATCACCTTCCTTCCCACTTCCACCTGAGAATGGTAAGTGTATGTAGGGAAGGGAAGACAGAGAATCTTTGGTGTAGGGAGTTCCTTTTTGACTCAGTCACTTACAGCTGTGTCATTTTAGCTAGCTCACTATACGTTGAGCATTTCTAATCCCAAACTCCAAAATCTGAATTCCCCAAATTCCCCGAAGTCTAAAACTTTTTGAGCACCAGAATGATACCATAATTGGACAATTCTACACTTGACCTCATGACAGGTCACAGTCAAAACACTACAAGAAAGTATTGTATAAAATCACCTTCAGGCTATGTGTATAAATAAATGAATGCTGTGTTTAGAACCTGGGTCCTATCTCCAAGATATCTCAATATCTAAACACCAATATTTAAATATCTAAAAAAATTCAAAATAGCCAAAAGAAAGCAAAATATAAACCACTTCTGGTCCCAGGCATTTTGAATAAGAGATACTCAGCCTGTAATTCTCAGAAAATTATTTCATAAACATTAATAGGCATTATTTAATAGCTTGGAAAGTATCATGTGGTGAGGATTAAAAGGAAAGATGTACAAAAAGTTCTTTACATAGTACTTCTTGTTCGTGCCAGGACCTGATAGGGCCCCTCTAATGTATGCTACTGAATTAATTTCTCAGAACGCTGTACCCTAGAACAAGCATATGCATTCTCACACACACATTGAGTGCCCCAGGTCTCACTACTGCAAATGAGACCACGGTCACGTTGACATCTAAATTATAACATGTTTTCCAACCATGGGGACCTCCATCTCCCTTCAAAGTCTTCCTAGCTTTTCCAGTGACTCTGCAGAGGGCTTGGGAGGGTTTATTCATGTTCTGCTGCTTCAGGAGCCTTTGATGAACCCTGTGGACACCGACTTAGCCCTCCAGCAGTGGCTGTGATAATGAACGCCCAGGGGGCTGGAGCTGCCAGTGGGCTGCTTGCAGAGGGTGGGAGAGAAGGGGGGGTCCAGCATCACAGTCTTACGGGAATGCAACCCCTTCCTCATCATTCTACACAAACCACTTGCTGCAAAGATCCTCCTCAGCAGCCGCTGCTGCTCCTCAGTGCCATGTCACCCTGGCACAAATCTCTCTCTCTCTTAAACATCAAGGCAAAAGCGGACAAGAGCCTCTTCATGAACCAGCCCACCAGCCCCACAATCAATCAGCCAGGGTTTAAATTCAAGGTGGGTTTGTTTGTTTTTCTCCAGGACAGGCACCTCCATTCACTTAGGTGATGAAACTGTGGCTGAAAATTGTTATTAAATAATCTTAAAGGTAGAATACAAGCATTCTTCTCATCTGCTCACCAGTGCCTTATTTGCAGAAGTACCTAGACTGCCTCTGCTTTTGAATCATCCAGTTGCTCTAGCCCTTTTCTACAGAAAATGCCCCTTCCTCTGCCGCTGTATCCAGGAGGCCCTCCCTGTTGCTTCCTAGCAGCTTCCTAGCAGCCGGCAGCTGTGCAGCAGGGCTCAGGCGATGCTTGTGCCTGGCTTTGGGCATTAATCCTGCCTCTGGGGCTTGCAGCCGTCCTGCTCGCGTCTGCTGTACAGCTGCTGGCCGTGTGCCTGCTGTTATCCACCTTCCGCACAGGCCCACCTGGGGCCCGAGGGAGAGAGAGCGTTCTCAGCACCAGAGTCTTGACTGTGTTCCAGGTACTCCCTGGTGGTCAGGCCACACCACTTCACATTTGCCATGGTTCCAAGGGGATTCTGAGGAGCTGTTGCACCCCCACACCTGCACAGAGGCTACCAGTTTCCTGAGCTGTGTCACTGGAACCGAATTAGATTCAGTGCCAGCACTGTCTTATTATTTCATCTCCTCTGATAGGTGCTGACTAAATAGATCCCACATTTGACATTCCATTTATCAATACATGTTTGGATTTCTTGCTGCTGAGAACTCAGTTATGGTTATCAGTGTTACATCTTAAATATTCAGGATAAACTTTGTTATCTGGAATGTTATTGAAATGGAGGGCAAAATCCTATTCATGTTGCCTTGAGGTGTCTCCTTATCACTCCGTGCTTCCCTCACAGTGACCTGTAACTGACTGGCAGACCCTGGGCACCAGCCCAGAGAGGAGAGAGCTGCTGATTTCCAGTTGACCTGCGGCTGTCCTGCAAGCAGAGACAGGCAGGCATTGTCAGTGAGAGATTGACTCTTTTGTTCTTAAAGACAGAATGTATAAAAATGTCATTGAGTGAGTAGAAAATGACAACACAAAGAAGAAATCTCATCTCTCCCTTTGAATGACAACCTGTGAAGAAAAGTTCATTAGACTGTATGAGTAAAGTTTATTTGAATTAATAATCCTATAAGAAATGCCAAGAAGAAAGCACACTGAAAAATTAATATGGGTTATTTCTAGGTGATGCAATTATATGTCATTTTTATCTTCTTCTTCTTGTTGGCTTGCATTTTCTAGCATGTCTATAAAAACTATATAACACTTCCATAGTAAATGCAATTGTATATATGAAAACTTTTACAACTTTGAATAATCATTCCCTGAAAACATTTAAGTATAAAATAAAATCCTCTTCACTTTTCAGCATATATTTTTAAACTCTCTCTCACATGTACTGGAAAATCCCAGAGTGAACTAAACAAGTAAATAAGCGAACAAAACCCTTTCGTATGCACCTTTTAAAAATGAAGTGTCTGCTGCTATGTCACAAATTCTGGACAATGAAGATTAACAGTAAATTGCCCTTTAGCGTTTGAGTTTTCCATTTACTCTCTTCTTAAGTTAGATTGGAAAGCCATATGCCCAGGCTCCGTCGCCTCAGTAGCACAGAAGTGCCTTTGTGGAGATATCACTGAGGGCTGGATTCTCTGCTTCTAATGTTAGAGTCATTTTAACATTATCTCTGGGTCTGTTTTCAATACTATAATTAAAATATTGTCTAGACTCATTTATTTTTACACACAAAATGCACTGAAATCTCCTTGCAGTAGCATTCTGTGAAGCAGTTTGTCCTGTGGACAGACTGTGTGTGCCCTCCTAAGGCAAAAGGCTAACTACCTAGACCATTACTCTCTAGAAATCCAAGTCAAGTCTGATATTCATTTCAATAGCCTGCTTGTTCAGCTAACTAGTAGAATCTACTCCTTTCTTTTGTTTGCCTCTTTGTTTTGCCTTTTTTCTTGGATAGAATATAATGTCTTAATTATTCTATTTTAAATAAGTCGACTACTTCATATTGCCTGAAAGATAAGGACACAATGACAATGAACACCTATGACCAATTAACCTTTCATTTCCTTGAATAGAGATATTCTCACCCTCAAGAATATCTTGGAATTATTATAACTTTCTAATTCAAATAGTTATATTGGAATTTCTGGCTGAAAAGCTTGCCATTTTCTTTTCTTTTTTGGAGAGGTTTTCGCTATAGGGCACGTGCGCTCGCCAGAAAGACAGAGACAGAAAGATAGAAAGCGAGAAATCACCCCCCAGGGGGGATGGCCACACCGCAATCCCTTCTCCTCCATTCTCCTCTTGGGATCTTGGCCATGCACACACACACGCCTGGCGTGAGTTTAAGCCACCGGGTCTGGGACTTGAACCGTGGTTGACTACGTGGGAGTCCAGCGACATAGCCATTACGCTAACTGCTGGTCCCCTGCCATTTTATTTTCATGTGAGTGACTATGTTTATAAACCAACAAAACTGCCTTTCTACCTGGTAGGCATATCAGAATTTATATATTCTTAACTCACCTCTGGGGTTAATCCATCAGTGCTGCGATTTCCTCAAAATTTTTTAGCTAGACTTTGAAAATTGCCTCTTAGGTGAGTTTAGAATACATACTGGAGAAGTACTCCATATGTACAACTGGAGCTCATTTTATACAATAATTGCATTGTGAGAAATGTGAGTTTCTCTTTAAGTCATCAGAAACATCCTGATTTAAAAGAATCCTAAGTATAATCATCTCCCTTTTTATTCCTTCCCTTCTCTTCCTTCCTCGTCCCCTTTCCTCCTTTCCTCCTTTCGTTCCTTATCTCTCCCTCCTTCTTTTCTTGTAAATCTTGAAAAAATATCAAGGTGTGTTTTTAATCTTAAAAATAATACCCACTGTATTTCTAGGATAATGGAAAACATGGCAGATTGTAAATAAAGCCAATCCAGTAAAGAAAAGTGTCTCCCCAGCCCACTCTGACTGGTGATGAAGTTGGCTAGATTAGTGGTTGCATTACTTTTCTTTAGGACTTTCTGGATCTTATCAAAATATTCCATTAGTTTTAAGCCCCAGAGGATAGAGCACTCTGCTTTATGTCCAAAGTTAGTGTCTCAGAGGCAGCTTCAAATTGACAGGAGAACTATGCTGGAACAACCTTCTATGGGTAGCGTTTGCCTTAAAGCATACGTCTAAATAAAGTAATTCTTCATCGTTATTGGAATGAAAGATCAAAATCAATTTTAAAAATACAAATATTTTCGCTTTGTAGTATTATATGAAAATATTGACCCCATTCATGAATTTACATAAGACCTTTCGTTGAATTTGATAGGCATCTAAAAAAGCATATGGTAAAGGAACAATAAAATAAAATAAAGTCCAAAAGTAATGAAGCTATTGAAATTGAATGCTTCCAAGATAAACAGATGATGAAAAAGTAATATTTTCTGCCAGATGAAGAGATTGGTATTCTTATTGTTTGTTCAGACAAATAAAAGCAAGAAATAATCATAACCAAGCTGTAGAATAAGAAGAGCAAGATAAATTTTCACAGAATTTGAAATGATAATATAATATGTATTTAAGTTGGTCATAAAATTATTTATATTATCCCCAAAGCATAGCTCTGTAAATATGGTACTTAAACATTAAAGTTTCTCATTTCTAGCAATGAATTATAAAAATGTCTGGACAGTTTCTGCACATGTTTGGGATGATACACATTAGTTTCATTTCATTAGTAAATCTGGCCATAAAATTTCTCATTTGTTACTTCTATTAATTTCCTAAAGCTTTAAAGGTAGCACACTAAATTACAGATTAACCTAGTTTAGTAGATGATAATATATTATTATTCTTAAACAGCACATTTTAAAGACATCCAAAAGTATGGCTGCTTGGCCATTTAAAAGGGAATAAAAAAGCCTTCTCAGGTTTATTTCTTTTGAATTCTAGGAATTTAGTTATTATATATTTACATGAACTTTCATGTATCATTTATTTAAGACTGAACTTGTACCAACATATTCAATTGGATGTTTTTGTGTGTGTGATAGCCGATGTTTTCAATATGATGTCACAATGTGCCATGACACAGAATAATTATTTGAATAAAGCTGGTCTAAATAAAAATAATATTTTATTCTCTCTGCATAGGATTTTTTTTTTTTTTTTTTTGGAGAGGTTTTTGCTATAGGGCGCGTGCACTCGCCAGAAAGACAGAGGGAGACAGAGAGATAGAAAGTGAGAAATCACCCCCCAGGGAGGATGGCCACACTGCAATCTCTTCTCCTCCATTCTCCTCTCGGGATCTTAGGCACACACACACACACACGTGCCTGGTGTGAGTTTAAGCCACCAGGTCCAAGTCTCAGACTGCGGTTGACTACATGGCAGTTCAGCGACATAGCCATTACGCTAATTGCTGGTGTCCCTCTGCATAGGATTTTGAAGGCACCAGCAAGTTCTTCAATATTTCTTTTTTTTTTTTTTAGGTGTTTTATTGTGTTTTGTTTTGTTTTTAGTTTTGCTACATGTATGCTTGCCAGAGATAGAGAGAGAGAGAGAGGGAAAGTGAGAAATCACCCTCTGGGGGGATAGCCCCACTGCAATCCCTTCTCCTCCATTTTTCTCTAGGGATATTGAACATGCACACACATGTTCCTGGTTTTATTGTCAAGTCACTGGATCTGACACTCGAACTACAGTCAGCCATGTGGAATCCAGTGCCTTACCTCCACACCAGTTGCTGACCCTGGATGTTACTTTAAACCTTGTTCTATTTATATCTAATTTTATAAAAAGAATGTATCAATGCAAATTTAAAAGTTTTTGAAAACTAGGCCATATTTTAAATTCAGAAAAAGGTTACTGCTTTAAGTAGTAGTTGTTTAGTTTGCTAAGTTAGTGACACAACTCGATATTGTAATGTTTTTTTCAGAAACATTTTGAAACAGCTAAGATTTTATAATTTATATCAAGAACACAATTTAGTTTGAAAACAGCCTACCATTGACTGCAGATTTTGTCTTGCAAGTTAAAAATTATGAATAATCTAGCCACTAGTTTTTCACAGATGCATCCACCGAGAATAACTGGTTTAAAGGATCTTTTTAGTAACTATTTCTGTAAATATAAACAGTTATCTTCTACATTTATGTTGTGCCTTATAGTAGTCACTAGCCATAGATAGTTTAACGATTCAAATAGGACTAGTCTGAACTGAGAAGTTCTAGATTTCAAAGACTTAGTATACAAATATAGAAAGGCCTTATTCATTTAGTATATTGATTATATGTTGATATGAGAAGACTTTGGTGTAATATATTAGAATTAACTCCGCCTGTCCCCTATTACATTTTTTTAAGGTTTTTGTTTGTTTGTTTTTACCTTTGTCACAGGGCACATACATTCACTAGAGAGAGAGAGAGAGAGAGATAGAAAGTGAGAAATCACCCCCCAAGAGAGATGGCCATACTGCAATCCCTTCTCCTCATTCTCCTTCTGGGATTTGGGGCACATACACACACACGCACATACACCCCTCACACACACACACACACACACACACACACACACACACGATTTTTCAAACCACCAGGTCTGGGACTCGAACTGCAGCCATGTTGTGTCAGTGCCTCAACCACCATGCCACTTGCTGGCTCCACTTTTTTCTTTTAACATGGTATACTAGAACACTTAACATTTGAAATTACACATGTGATTTGCATTTTCACTCACATGTCTCTTTTATTTTTGATTATTTTATCATGATAGAGAGGGCATGCACATGGGTGAAGAGAGAATGAAAGAAAGAAAAGCACCCTTGACAGTCTTTTGATACAATGACCCCCTCTCTCTGGCCCTGCAGGTTGTCAGGATCATGGACACACACACACTCGGGCCGACCCAGGTTTTAGAGCACACAGTCCGCCATGTGATTTCCAGCACAATGGTTCAGTTTGCTACTGACTGTGCCACCAGTCTAGACTCTCACATGGTTTTCCTATTGTATAACACCGATCTAAGTGCTCACCTTCACGTAAATATCTTTCTTTAAAGCAAGGCTCAGCTGTGAAGATATGTAAATAAACATAATATTTATGAAATTGAACTATTGGGACCAGCAGATGGCGTGGTGGTTAAGGTGCTGGACACCCTCTCATGACCGACCACAGTTCGAGGCCCGGACCTAGCGGCTTGCTTTCTCACTTTCTTCTCTCTCTTTCTCTGTGTCTCTCTCTGGTCAAATTAAAAACAAATGAATAAATAAATAAAATTAAATAATCATTATAAAAAACAAATAATATCACAATTGTAAACAGCGTGAAGGAACATTGCAATGTAGAGAAATCATACGAATGCCATCAATGTGGGAAAGTCTTCGATCAATCTTCTTCTCTCAACATGAGAGAATATGCACCAGAGGGAAGCCATATCAATGTCATCTGTGTGGAAAAACCTTTAGCAGGTCCTCTGGCCTCAGACCACATGAGAGAATACACACCGGAGAGAATGATCAATAACGTCAGCATATATTTTGACCTAATGTCATGTATTAGATGACATTAATACTATGTCATCTAATACTAAGATAACATAGTGTTAGAAATGTATTAAATTTGGAAGAATTTTCAATCAGACCTGTGCAATTTTAATATGTGAGGAGGGATGCATTTATAAAACACTGTCTGAAACCAATGTGGAAGATCTTACAGTCATCCTTACTCTTTATTTGACATATACAAATTCATAGGGAAGAGAAACCATGTCTATAAATTATGTGACCAATCTTGTCAGTGGTCTGTCATAGATGGCACGAGATAATACAGAAGTTGTAAGCAACTGGTCTACGCTTTAGACACAGAGCATTTGTACAGAGAAGAGCCACTATGTCTACAGTTAATATAGAAATATATTCAGTTATGATTAATTGTGAAATAACATAACCAAAGTCTATTTGGTCTCTAATAATTGTAAATAAACATTCAGTCAAGCATTATGTGCATGAGAAGTCTCAAGGAAGAGCTACTAAAATAGGAAATAAGATGAAAATTATGGAGGAATACAAAATAACTCTGGAGAAATGATTCAGTAAGAAAGTATGGGAGATCTTTTGTTTGCAGATCAACACTTGGAACATGTGTGAGTATTCCCATTGAACACAGCACTTTCAATACCTTGAATGAAGGAAAGTCTTCAAAAGTCACTTGTCTCATCATCAACACTGAAGCGATACCAATCCTGAAGTCAGTGGAGAAAATGTCAGATTTCATCTCAGAAAACGAAGGCTGGAAAAGAACTAACAACAAACAAAACTCTAAAAGACTCTTTTCACATGTGATTTAACAAATCTTTCAGGATTTTAAGGAAATATTCATTTAGAAATGTGACATCTAAGTGTAGGCTAGTGAGATCATCTGGAAATTAACAGAAGTTTGTATGAAATTAAATTCAACTTCAAATAGATAAAATTAGATCTGACTTACAAATAGAAATTAAATCTTTATAAATATTTAAGCAATAAAATATTTGCTGAAGGGGACCAGCAGTTAGCATAATGACTATGTCGCTGGACTCCCACGTAGTCGACCACGGTTCATATCCCAGACCTGGTGGCTTAAAACTCACACCTGGCGCGTGTGCATGCGTGCCCAAGATCCCGAGAGGAGAATGGAGGAGAAGGGATTGCGGCATGGCCATCCCCCCTGGGGGGTGATTTCTCACTTTCTGTCTCTCTGTGTCTCTCTGTCTGTATGTCTGGTGAGCGCACGCGTCCTATAGTGAAAAAACCTATAAAAAATTTGCTGAAAAATGTAAAAGCAAAACAAAACAAAAATATTATAGCATAATTGTTACCTTTCTTCTCTAAAATACAGCAACCCTGACAATAAATATTCCAGTGCATGGAGTTTTATTTATATGCCATATTGTTAGGTAGAAATTCCATGGCATTTACATTCTTTGAAAAATAAGAAAACACAGGCCTGCTATGGGCAGCAGTAACATAATGCTCTGTGATGCTGAGAGCCACATGGGAGGGTCCCCCGTTCACATCTTGAGGTCTCTCTGTACATGCCAGGAAAGTGTGCCAATGATCATGGATGGCTGAGACTAGGGGTGGAGCTCAGTATGGGGCCCCTCTTGGTTGTACTCTCCCTCCCTTTCTCTTTCACCCCCTCTTTCTATGTAATGGGAGGGTGGGAAATGAATGTATAAGCTTAAAAATAAAATTAGAGGGCCAGCCAGTGGCCTGGTAGTTAAGGCTGCTGGATCCCACATGGCCGACTGAACGGTTCAAGTCCTGGGCCCAGTGGCTTCAGAAACACACCAGGTGCATGTGCATATATACCCAAAATCCCAAGAGGAGAACAAAGGAGAGGGATTATGGTGTGGCCCAACCCCCATGGGGGAGTTTTCTTGCTCTGTCTCTCTGTCTCCCCAGCAAGTTCATGTGCCCTATGGCAAATAAAAATCTAAATAAATAAGTTAATAAAATAAAATGAGAAAACTTTATGTTAGAAATTAACATTTGATGTATAGCAATTAAATGTATAAATAATAATTAAAATAAATAAAAGAAAATATAAAAATTGCTCACCCATTATGTTCAGTGTGGTGTAGTTTGGGGATACTTTAGAAAATGGAATGAGCCATTAAAAGTATTGGAATGAGCCACTTAAAGAATTGATCATGCCTTTATGATTACAGGATCTTTATGCTTACTTTCTTTAACTGGATTCTCAGAAACAATATAATAATCAATTTAAAAACACATAACCACCAGTCTCTGAAGAAATAAAATGAGACTGGACAAGGAAATCGAGTCTTGGAAATTCATTTCAACAAATGCATGTTAACAGGAAGGCACTTGACTACTCTGGTAAGCAGAGAGGACCCTTCTAGAGTCAGCTCAGGATTAGCTAATGACAGAGAATTCAAAATTATTGTGAAAGATCATTTACTGGGGAGTCTAACCATATTGATCTGTCTCAATGTTATTTTTGGAGTCTAGCTATTATGAATACAAAAAAAATAAGAGTGAACTAAAAAGAGATATTTATTTTTGCCAATGAGCTATTACATATTTGTAATATGGAATGCAGGCTATCATAATAAATAATCAGGTTTAAAGTTTTTACTTTAGAAAAATCAAATACAATAATTTACAAATTAATGCAAAAAAACCTATAGTACTTCCATTTGGGATGTTTTTGACTCTTTGGTTGTATGGATACATATTCTACTGTAGCAGCTTTCAGTGGTTTTTGGCCATGGCCAAAAGTAATACATTTGTATCACAACACATGCACACAGTATACCTGACCATCTTATGGCTGGGGGACCTTCATATTTTCCATCTGTTCCATTTGCTTTTGTTTTCTGGTCATTACCTACTAAATTCACATCAAAACCTACAAATGACAAACAAGGGCAAAGGGATCAGAAGGCTCTGAGCAAAGCTTCCAGTTTTAAAGTCAAGAATAATTCTGATGCTATTATCTTCCACCCAGTGTATTTTCCTCCATGAAACCTCAGGAGTCCCAACTAGAGAGATCAGGAAAGGCAACACTCTGCCCTGCTCAGAGTTGGAGCATGAGGACAAAACATTCTCTCACAAAAGCAGAGTGTAATTGAATTGTCAAAGAAAAATTGAAATCGAATCAGCTAAAATGAATGGTGTTATCTAACACGTAACTTAGGACGACACCCTAGTATTATACAGCCCAGGGACAAATAATCTAAATTAAAATGAAAGCAAACAAACAATACTGGATGATGTGTTCTTGGTCTTGAGAGTCTGAACTGAATTGTTTCTCTCTCCATCAGTTATGATCATTTGCAATTTCTATTTCTCTGGAAGTTGCTCTCTGCATTTATTTCTGTTTTTCCTGCTTTCTTCTTACTGAGGATAAGGTTTTGTTTCCTTTCCAGGGCTAGTGGGTAGTCTACTTTGCTAAATCAGGGAGGCAAGTGGCTCTTGTGGCGTTCAGGCCATTGTTTGTTTCTCTCTCTAGCAGCTTTCTTTTCTTTAGCTGTGAGCTGTTGATAGAAAGCGAGAGCATATCCTCTGTGGGTTTGTTCTTGAAGGGACCTTCCTTTTGCAGTTAATCCAGTGCTAAAGTGCAGGCCTCTCTCTGCACTTTTGATGTTACTACTTTGCTAAATCTTTTCCCTGTGTACCTGAGACACCTCAACTGTGGCACATTTCTGAAATTTACAGGACAACCTTTATCACTGCCGGAGTGTTCTCCCTGCTATCTGCTGCTTTAATTTTGGGGAAGTGGTTGGAGCTGTGAACATCAATCAAACTGAGAGGCCTGTTCAATTTGAATAAGACCTTTGTGGAGCTTGTGCAAAAGAGGGGTAAACAGTAAAAAGCTTTTGCATTCCCAGTACACCCGTCAGTGAATAAAGGCAAGGGCTTATGGCTGAAATGGCCACTATTTCTTTTAGCTTTCTTTTGGGAGAGAATTCAAAATCATGAGTAACTACTCCCTCTCCAGGGGTTCATCTTCGAAAATGAATTCACCTGGTATATAACGGAACTGTAAAATGTTATGCTGCTCTTTCTCTGTTGGAACACACGTGTGTGCGCACATGTATCTATCTGTGTGTGAATATAAAGATATTCCTACACATTGATATAAGAGATACTTTACATATCCACCTCTCTATAGAGTTATGCATTCAAATTTCTTTGTTTAAGCTCACTGCAACAAAGCATTTTTGATTTTCTGTTTATCCTGGTGCATGGTTGGTATTAGTAAAACAAACTGAAGGAGTCAAATATGAAAAAAAATTAGATAAATATGATTAGGAATCCCAACTGTATTTAATATGGTCTAGAAGTCAAGAAGGGGTTTTTGCAGCCATATTAATTATGCATTTAAAGAGAACAGAGGAGGTCCAGCCAGGTGATGCTTCCCACTGGAAAGCTGAGCTCCACAGGCTGGGACCACAGGGAAGCCTCATAGTTCACCCTCAGTCCAACTAAAGGCTGGGTGCAGTGGCATATGCCAGTAATGCCAGGGACTCAGGGAAGCTGAGAGGAGGATTGCAACATGGTGAGACTCTTAAAACAAATAAATAAAAAGAATGAGGAGGGTAGCTAACAAAATTTAATTTTTTATTATAAATAAAAAGGTAGTTGTTTTTATTTTATTATCATTTTTTTTGGAGAGAGATTTTTGAATAGGTGCATGTCCTCACCACAGAGACAGACAGAGACAGAGATAGAAAGTGAGAAATTACCCTCCAGGAGGGATTGCCATTCTACAATCCATTCTCCTCCATTCTCATCTCCAGATTTTGGGACACATGCACACATGCCTGATATGAGTTTTAAGCCGCTGGGTCTAGGACTCGAACCATGGTCAACTACATGGGAGTCCAGTGACGTAACCACTATGCCATCTGCTGGTCCCAAGGTGATTTTTTTAAATTTCTGTCAGTATCCTTGGTGTTGTATAGACTGCACAGTAAGACTGATGTCCTTTGGTATTTGACATGTATGTGCTAGATAAAATGTGTCCAGAAAATATATTTTATGTATAACACTTTAAAATATATAATTATAGATTTGGAGAGTTTGTGATAAAGCAGCTCCACTTCATTTAAAGGGCTAATTGTCAGGCCAGCTCATGACACAGCAGTAACGTACTGCTCAAGTGATGCTGAATTCATACATAAGATTGTGGGTTTGGTTCCCTGGTCAACCAATGTGTGCTGTGCATGTCACTATGACCTTGGCTGTCTGGGAATGCTGAGGAAGGATGGTGGTATCAGACTTGGTTGAGGGCTCGTATCTCTCTCTCCCTCTCCCTCTCTATCGCATACGTTTATTAAATAAATAAACATTTTTGTTGTTGTTGTTAAAGAAAGTTGTCAGAAACTTCTTTCCATTTGCTGGGATCTCTTCTAGAGACATGCCCAAGTTCCTTCTAAGAACCCATTAGCACAGAGGATGGTACTGCTTTCTCTGATAGACATAGTATTTCCACAGGGCAATATTAGGGGGATGTATCTGGGATGCAATCTAGACCAATCTTACCAGGCTATGAGACAGAAAGACAGAAGACAGACAACTGACTGTCGTGAGGGAGCATATAGGCACAGCTGAGTGGATTTTACTGTGACCGGAAGTGAGGCTTTTCTGGTTTGTTACTTTGTTTGGTCAGGAGGTAAAGGGTTAGAGAATTATCAATAGGAATCCAGGAAACATCTTTGACAGAGTTCACTAATGGGTTTATAATGAACAAGTTTGGGCACTGTCAAGCAGATGGCACCAAAGTTGATGAGCTTTAGATGATTGTGTTCCTTTTCAGGTATTGGACTTGCTCCTCACCTCCATTTCAGCTTTAAAGTTCTTCATCTTTAAGTAAATCTCAGGGTGAGGTTAGAATCATACTGTGTCTTCTTGATAGCATCTTCTGCTAGTTATCTGGTAGTATAGTTGATGCTGATTTATTTGGGAGAACTTGGAGATGGAATTTTCCTTAAAGCATTCCCAGTTACCTATATTTTATAAGTAGGTAAGGACTGTATTTACTATAGGAATATTTTTTCAATATGCTCTTCCATCACATAAATGAACTTTAATATCGACACAGTCTGTTAGTACTGTGTGTTGGCTAACACACTAATAAGATTTCTCCATGTTATGCTTTTGAAAAGGAGAGTTCATCAAAGAGCATATATTTGTCAAAGCATGTTCCAAATCCCATGGTAGCTAGTGAATTTTCCTTCTGCATAGTTAATTCAGCCATCTTAGTCACTTTTAATCAATTCCCTAATCATGTTTTCAAAAGTCAGTTCACCATATTGTTCATGACAATAAATATATTTGTTGTCATTTTTGGTATGTGTATGTAGTAACATAGCGTTAGTGTGCAGTTTTCCAGTAATATACTCATGGAATAATGCTAAAATAATGACTACTAAGAAATGAGGCAAAATGAGAATCTTGATTGCTGATTAAATTCCTTTTCTAGTTTCTTTAAGTAAATGTTTCATCTGGCATAGCTTATACAAAATCAGTTCTATTAAGTTTTTGAGAAAATAGAACATATGAAATTATCACACAAAGGAAAAAGCTTTAGTAGATTAAATGATCACTCAAACTGAGCACTGTTTTTCCTCAAGTGCTCAGATTTGATTCCTAAAAAATGAACTCTCAATTGTCCTCCATAACCTTTTGTACCTGATTTACTCCTGATAGCAGCTGGACATCCTTGCCTGGGGCCAGAGTTTTGATTAATCTTAGAATTACAGCATAGAGAGATAATGTGCTTTTACAGGTTTCCTTAAAAGACAAACTGGACCGTTAAGCTAGATAAAAATATTTTAAGAGATTTTCAGTAACAATGAATAATTTAGGATTATTATGTATTCTTTCAAGAATTATTTTACTTTCATGCTTCTAAGTTTAGCATAGTGAATATTTCACTGGATGACAAAGCGTAAAGAATTATTTGGTAAAATATGAATGAGTTGAGCCAGTGGTAATCCAATGTTGCAGAACTCAAGTATTATCATTGCTCAAACTTTCCCATTTCATACACACACACACAAAAAGACTTCTCTTGACATTCCAGGTGTTGCTGAGACACCATTCCGGGTTTTTAAGTATTTCCAGCTCTTGTACCACATGGACTTGGATATGACACCAGCTTTGAGTAATCAGCTTCACTTCTCTGCATCTCAGTATCCTCATCTGTACAATGGGATTAGTAAAACCTTATAAAATTAAAATTCTACAGGTCAACTGTAGTGAAAATTGACAATTTCTGATGGTGTACCCTAATTATACCTATTTTATAAAGTTCATGAGAATATTAAAAGAGAGAATACTTGCAAGCTCTTAGCATAATGCCAAATATGCAGGCATAAGCTTTTATAAATTGTAGATACTATTCTTGTTGTCATTACAATAAAAAGTAAAAACCCAAGAAGTATTTGATCAATCTGAGAGTGAAAGAAATGCACTTAGGTAACATCCAGCAGCCCAAATAATTCAGAATAAATTAAATTCTTTTTGAAGTTCATGATTTTAGAAATACTGAATATTATTCATTATTTCCTATATTTCATTGGTTTAGCTCAACATTGATCTGATGGTGCCGATACACAAATACATCACTGACAGAGAAACACCTAAACAACCATCCCCCCAAATGTTAATGTATCTGAAGGACTAAAACTATTGGAACCGAATTGGAAACAGGCATAAAAGGCTTTAAAGAGAAACTAAAATGGAAGCTGAGCACTTGGAAAGAGGTTGGGACTTACATTTCTTAGTTGTAAAAAGGGAAATAAGAAGATCTATTGGTGTCTAAGTAACTCTGTATATCTGGTTGTAAGGAATTTGGTATCTCATAATTTCTATTTCACAGTAAAATACAAGGATGAGACATTAGCTAAGTGTGAAAGCTGGGGAAGGAGATGAAAGAGGAGGATATTTGAAATCATCATATCAGATACTGGGAAATCAGTTTGAAAAGCATAGATAGGCCAGAACTATTGAGACTCCTTTTGAAAGACCAGCAGATGGCCTAATGGTTGCATCACTGGACTCCCTCATAGCTGACCGTGGTTCGGGTCCTGGACCTGGCATCTTAAAACTCATGCTGGGTGCATGTGAGTTCCTGTCCAAAATCCTGAGAGAAGAATGGAAAAGAAGGGATTCTGGTGTGGTCATCCCCCCTGGGGGGATATGTGATTTCTTGCTTTTTGTCTCTCCAGTGAGTGCATGTACCCTATAGCAAAAATCTTTCTGTAAATAAAAGAGAAAGAAAGAGAGAGAGAGAGAGAGAGAGAGAGCATTTGAGCTGTAAAGTCATGAAGTTAAAGTGAAAACAGCATACATAGTTGTATAATTTTCTCCAGCTGTAGTCAAATAGGAAGGTACATTAACAAAGAAGATGACTGTATTCACTTGGAATATGAGTTTTATGAGAGTACAAAAGAGGAGAGAAAAAAAATTTTCACTGGGGATATAACTAAAATGAACTTTTGCCTGTATATTGGAGAACTATGAGGGGGAAGATGAGAAAAAGCAAATCCTCAGTGCATTTAGTGCCTTGAGGACCATAATGTTGTAAGGAGAGTACTTATTAGAACAGGATGAGGGAGGAATAGAAGACTGTGGTCCTAGGATGGAAGGTTTGCATTTAAGATTTGAAGATGGTGTAGATTTTCATGATGGTAAAGTCTTGGGTTGACCAAGAAAAGGGGTGTGTGAAGTGTTATGAGTGAAAGGCCTCTGAGATAAGGAGGTAAAGAAACTGGGTCTAGGGAATTGAATGAACCAGCCTGAGTGCTGAGGAAGTCACTAAGGTTGGCTAAAGTTTGTGTGATGAGGAAGAGCAAGCCCAGAACTAAACCCTATTTGGGAATCAAGGAGAACGGCCAAGAAATGAGTGCAATTAGCTCCAAGAAGCCAGTAGGGGCAGAATAGAAAGTTTTGCAAGAGGCACATTGGTGTAGAGGTGGCAATAGATAGGACAGGAGAGTTAATAAGGACAGTTTTTCCACCTCTTTGATCTACAGTACCCAGACTGAAAAAGTAAATAGCTATTGAAAACTTACTGTGAGCCAAGTTTATTTCAAATGCATTCTGTGAGTTCTACATTTAAATCATTATAGAAACCCTTTGAGAAGAAAGGACCATGAACATTAGCTCCATTTTAATAAACTAAAGCAACGGAATTTAAGTAACTACCAAAGTCGCATAGCTAGTAAGCAGTGGAACAAAGATGCAAACCTTGGCAACCTTACCTCAGAGCCCATGCTTCTAAACCACTACACATCTGCCTTAGATGTCAACAGGGTGTTGCGAGAATCAACACTTCTGTAAGAGAGTGGGCTCATTGGGTTTCAGGTTGCTCCAAGACCTTTGGTTTCAGTGGGCTAAGGTTCTGAGATGGGTGAGCACGGGTCAGAAAAGAGCAATTCAGGGATCTCTGTAAACTGTCTTTCTTGACAGCCACACACTCCAGCACAGTAACCCCTCACTACTGCCACCCTCACCTTGAACCCAGATAGGGCCTTAACTGGACCTCTGTTTTGCCAAATGCTGGCACAGACTATTCATTCCATGACTTGGGAGAGTTCAGCTTCTCCATGGACTCATAATAGTTCTTCTTCCAGTGTCAGACCAGGGGCCCTTGCGCATTACTTTTGTGTTGGATTGTGAATTCCATTTTCCAGTCCTGCCTCCCATCTAGTCTTCAACTAACCCAGGTCCTGGACTCGCCTTCCTTTTGCCTTTATTCCATTCTCCCTGGCACATGCCCAGTATGGCTTGAAATTGACCCCCCCCCTCAAAAAAAAAAAAAAGGAAGAAAAAGTATGGACTACCTTGCTATCCTTCATGCCCAAAGAGTTCCACAAGAAAAGCTCTCTAGTTCTCATAGGTTATTGTGCATGAATTGTTTCTAAACCCATAAAAGAGTGCACATTCATGAGGGGCAATGAAAAGGCAAGCATATCATACTTGCATGGTTTGTCATATTTACTTTCCTTTGATCTGAGTATCCGGGTTCCCAAAGAATCTTTGCTGGCTTCACCAGGATACTTTTCATACCTACTTATCTTTATGTGATGCACAAATGGATCGGTAATTTGGACAATTAAACATTCCCAAAGCTAGGCAGAAGTGAAATTTCTCTGTCCTAATTCCATTGCGCTTTCAAGTAGTTGACAGGTCCCTGTCTCCCTCTCTCAACAGTTTCTTTGTTACTGTTTTTATTTATGCACACCTCTTGGGCAAAGGCCATCCTTTTCTCTTGAAGACTCCCATAAACCTTTGCTTCTTCATTAGCATTTGAATTTCTGAGCTCCACCAACATGGCCTTTGCTAGCATCTCACCAACCTGAGTCCCTCAAAATAGAATCTTTCGCAGACCCTCTTGCTGTTGCCTCTCATTATTCTTAGATCTTTTTGGTGTTTTTGCTTTGTCTGATTTTGTTTGCTACTTAAACACCAAGAATCCATCCTTGGTAACATGTGAAACATCACAAAGCTTTGGAAGTATTCAGTAAGAAGCATTAATGAAAAGTTAAAAAAAGAGAGAAAGAGAGGAAAAAAGAAGCCAATTGATGACCGTTCTAAATGCAGATGGCTCTGATTAGTCTGCTGAGATCCTTCCCTGAAATAAGCTCAGCACCATCACCTTCTTATCTTCAAATCAGCCTTCCTGCCAGAAGTGATGGCTGGGACAATGCAGATGGCTCTCAAGTAGGGGCTTCTCTCAGAACCCAGGCCTTATCATGGCTTTGACTGGCAAAGGCTGTCATTCATGCTGTCACTCACGGTGGGCACACAATGGATCATGTCTGCCTTGCACATCACAGATAACTAGACTAACTGGGGCTGGATTTAATTCCTCGGTTAAAGAAGAGGAGGAAAGATAAATCATTGATTATAGACTATCTGATTTTCCTTTAATTCACTTGTCGCTGAAACTCTAACACCGTGTTCTAGATTCGTTAAATTTATCTGCCTACCTAATAGAAACCACTATCCTAATAAGATTTTTAATTCAAACTACCATGTATTTAAAAATCAGAATAAAATACATGTAAGTCTTTGTCTAGGACAGTATTTTCATTGAAAAACCACAATATGGGTTCGATGTGCTTTGAAATTCTTATCCTAAAACCTTAAGGTAAAATAGACATTAATGATCTTGATAAAGCATTTTCCAAAAATAAATTGGTTAGCTAAAAATGAAAATATAAAGGTGTTAAATATAAAGGTATTGTGTGTGAAAGTCTACTGTTTATGCCATACTCAGAATAGTGACAGCAGATTCATTTACACATCTAAGGCAGCTTTGTATTGACAAAGAACATGCTTGAAACAGCACCATCATAATCATTATTTCCCTATTTACCATCATTTTATGTTATTGTACATCACACATGTGGAACTCCTTACAAAATATGAAAATGATCTGATATAAGAAGCAGTAATCCTTAGCTAGGTTAATTATTGAGATTCTGAAAAGCCAATTAATGATGTCAGACCTGATTTGTTTTGCTGTTGAAGGAAGGTATTGAAGATCTTAAGATAAACAAACATTCATTAGGATGCAATAAGACATATTTATAAGGTTTGTCCAGGATATTAGTTTTTTTCCACTGGGTTAGAACACTGAGAATAAAGAAGCTAATATTCCTTTATGGACATTTGCTCAGTGGTGGGAAAATAGTCACAATATTCAGGAAAACACATGGAGTTACCGTGTCCAGGATGTATACTTCTGAATTTTACTGAAGCAGAAAACTATGAGATGTGAGTCTTAATATCCTAACCAAACAAGCCTGTTAGCTTTACCTGAGTATCCCATCGCTGGTCATACATTTATGTTCTTGTTCTTATATTATTTATTCAGAGAATTTTAACTAAAAACAGTGCATAGTTTATTAAAATGTTAACTGCGATAAAAGAGTTCCTTTCAGAAATAGCATTATGGTCTAAGTAACAGCTACTTGTAGGATAAGACACATTCAACAGTGCTCTTTTTAAAAATAATCATAAGCTCTTTTAAAAGAAGGATCATATATAAGCTCTTTCTAGGTTTATATATCTGCATGCAAATTAAGAAAGTATTCCTCCTTATTTAACAATTCTCATTCAAAAGTATTTATTGCATACCCATAGAAAGACACAATCCATTGTCCTTACTACTTAACAAATATGGCCAATAATATTCCACATTCTACAAAGTATCCCCTAGAATAATACATGTATTAGTTAAGGGTTGATTCATCTTGGCATGTGGAGAGGAGGAAGAAAGAGGGATTGGTATGGATATGCTTTGGAAAGGAGAATAATGCCCTCTTGTAATGACCAGTATAAGTCACCAGCCAGTTCGGGTAATTGTTCTTGTGCCAAATACCCACCTCTGGTCCAATCTGGCCAACTCCATGTAATGACCATACTTCCCAGAATACAAGTCTATGTATAGGGAAGTATCAGCTAAAGGAAGAATCTTTTTTAAAAAAATTATTTATTTTTAGTTTTATTTATTTATGTTTTTTAATTTGACCAGAGAGACTGAGAGAAAGAGTGGCAGAGAGGGAAAGTGAGAAAGCAAGCCACTAGGTCCAGGACTCAAACCGTGGGAGTCTAGCACCTTAATCACCATACCTCCTGCTGGCCCCTAAAGGAAAAAGCTTAAAATGATACTGATATGACTGATGTGTCCCAAACACTATCTGTGCAATCTGGTTTTGGGACAATTTAGAATTTTCAAGCTTTCCACTTTTTTCCTGGAGAAATGTGATCACTTCTCTGTTTCTCTATCCCTGCTGTGACTTGCTAGTACCCAAAGTAATTGTCGTCTAGGTCAAAGTTATGTCCCTAAAAGAAGAAGGACAATGGCCCTCAGAAACAGGATAAGGCAACCGGACAACCGAACACAAACAAGCACAACTCCAACTTTGTCCTGTCCTGGTTCCCCAAAAATGACTTGTGAATTTATGGAAAACATATAGCATTTAGAGTTCTGAGAGTAGACAGACTGGAAGAGCCATGAACTCTTGGCCCTGGATTTTGATTTTAGATGTATGTGAGAGTCTTCAGAGGAAGCCCAGAGGAGTTTCATATCCTTTTAGTTTATCATGTACTTACCATTTGCTCTCAGTTTTTGTAGTTCCTGCTCTTCTTTGAGTCATTACTTTGATCTCCTGAAAGCTTATCAGATGATCACAGTCCCAGGATTTGGTTTTCCTGGTCATCTGCCAGGATGAAAATAAAGTCATTCCTTGAAATCCAACAGAGATAAAGCATCTTTGACCTCAATCTTCTCCTTGAATGGATCACACCAAGCCTCTGAAGGATCCTGATGTACTAGCATGGATGACTTCATAGAGATAACAAGACCCATCCAGGTCCTATGTATTATTTTTACAGTTCCTGGCTAATATGGCCCCAATCACTATTTATTATTAGAAAACAAATGGAGGGAATCTTTAACCTTTTTCTCTTACAAAATATATCATGTCTAAATATGTGTTTATAGTACATAATTTTGTTATTTAGAAATTATTGATATTTACTTTGAGCATTAGTTTTTTAAAATAATTATTTAACTAATTTTATTTATTATTTTTTATTTGACTAGAGAGAAACAGAGAGAGAGAAAGTGAGAGAGAGAGAGAGAGAGAGAAGGAAAGTGAGAAAGCAAGCTGCCAGATCTGGGACTTGAACTGTTTTCAACCATGTGGGAGTTCAGTGCCTTAGCCACCATGCCACCTGCTGGCCCATGAACTTTAGTTTTTAACATTCCACTTCAAAAGCAAAATGTAGTAGTACAGTGAATTGGTTCATTCATAAACCTATTATTTTTCTGGTGACAACTGTCTAATTCTCACGGACCTCAAAATTGGTACGGTTTATAAACAATATATGAACGTTAAGCATTATAAATATATTTTAACAGAATGTCAATGTTAAGGTAAATTTTATGGCCATATTTCTCCATTTTGAATACTTTTCAAAATGTATTTATAAAGCATATACAGGGAAACTGCCATGAGTCACAACAGATGAGTAATGTTTTGGTTTATTTTGCTTTCGTTACACAGCCTAAATAGACATCTACACACTGGGAAAAGAAGAAAATCTGCCATATCCGTGGTTAGATGATGGCTAGACCAATCCTAGTACTTGAGACAAATAACATGTATACTAGTAATGAAAACATAGCACTCTTTTTCTTTAACATTATAACTCCTCTTCCCAGTTACAGAATGCTAGCAGGAACTGTCATAGTTAATAATTGCTGCATAATAACTATCCCAAATCTTAGCAAATGTAAGCATTATTTATTAACTATTATTCTTAGGGTCGCTAATTCAGGAGCGGTTAGCTGGGTAGCTCTGGTTCACTCTCATGAGACTGCAGTCAAGATATAGGGCAAAGCTGCAGGTATCTGATGATATCTGCATGAGGCTAGAGAATCTTCTTCCCACCTTTCCTCAGACAAGTCTCAGCAGAAAACCAGTTCTTTGTTGACTGTTAGTTGGAGGCCTCAGTTTCCTGCGAAGTTGCCTTTCCAGGTCTACCCATGGCAAGGAAGCTGGCTTCTCCCCGAGTAATGATTCAAGAGAGAGACCAAGTGAACCACCAAGACAAACAGCAATTTTTTTATGAACTCCTCTCAGAAGGGACATATCATCACTTCTGCCTTATTTTATTATCAACACTGACATCCCTGGTACAGTGTGGGAAAGGATTAAACAAGGCACAAATAGCAAGGAGAACCCACTGGGGGCTGTATTGAAGACTGGCATCAAAGACTTTTAATCTTGGGACCAGCAGTTGGCACAATGATTATGTCACTGAACTCCTATGTAGTCGACTGCGGTTTGAGTCCTGGACCCGGTGGCTTAAACTCACGCTGGGTGCATGAGTGTGCGCATGCCCAAGATCCCGAGAGGAGAATGGAGGAGAAGGGATTGCGGTGTGGCCATTCCCCTGGGGGGTGATTTCTCGCTTTCTGTCTCTCTATCTCCCTCTGTCTTTCTGGCGAGCGCACGTGCCCTATAGCAAAAAAACTCATTTTTAATCTCATTTCCAGAAGTTTTCTGCCGAACTCTGACCCAGTTAGGATTCTCTCTAAAGCACTGATTTTCAAAAGAAGGTGACAGTTGGAAAAGCACAATTGTTAATATAGTGTGTACTTTTATAGTTTGAAGTGAGAAAACACAGTTTTTTCTTAGTACACACCACAGAAAATTAAATTTAAGTATGGCTTCTTTCTTTGTGGGGATATAAGCACAAGTATTAGAGATTCTTTAAAGGAAAATTTAACTTATGATCTTGGTATGTGTTGGATTTGTCTTTTAGTTGCGAAGGGTATGGTATTTTTAAATGCTGAAACTACTTTAAAACAAAAGTAGAAACTTGTGAAAATGTAGACCCAATTATCAGACCCATTTTCAATTACTGCTGTTAATCTCAATAGGATGAGATCACATCATAGTTCTTTGCTTAGCAAAGATTTTTTTTTTCAGGTTTCAAAAAACTTCCATTAAAATATTTATATCACTACAGGTAAAAATATCTAGGATTTCTGGCAGCCATATGGTATATAGACCTAAACATTAATCAAAAAATGATATTATCATAGAAATTAATTATTTAAGTTCTAAAAAAAACACAATGAATATGATAAAGTAGCACCGTTCAGGTTTGTACTCATAATTAACACAAGCATTTTATTTTTCTTTCTTTGTAAAGCAGCTTCCCAGAGTTAGAATCCATACCAGAGATCAAGAAAGCCGATTATTTCATTCTGTTGTAAGGGAACAGCAGGCAGAGTTCAATGAGTCTTTTTATCTTAAATTATATTTTCAGCTTGACCTCATTAAATTTTTTTCCTTCTGTTTGCCATTGTTAGCTTACTGTTTTTCATATTTCCTCTCATCCTCTTTACCATTTTAAAACTGTCTTTTAGGAATACCTCTTGCATGAACAGTTCATTATTTTTAATAGTGACAACACACTGAATGCCCTAATGCCCTGATTTCATTGCGCCTCGTGACCCACATTTAGACCCACATTAAATTCAGGTAGGTTTCCTAGCTGCTGATTATTTTTAAGAAAAGCATTAACTAAAAAGGATGCTTTTAAAATTTGTGCTTATTTTCAAATGTATTTTTCAAATATCTTTAAGAGAGAAATTACTATAGCATAACAAATGGAGAAAAATCTGCATTGCCTAGTTTTTTTAGCACAGAGAAAAAAATAGAAAAACAAGAGAAATGTTTCTATTAACATAGGACCCAAAGTTGTCCCAGTTAAATCAGTCTGTTTGTAAATACATTGCTTATTTCTGTGTAATTTTGTAACAATTTTTTCACTCATTGATATGCAATGTGAACATAAATATTAATACGTATGTTAAATATTTCACATAATTACCAATATGGGTATAATTTTGAGTTTTAAAAAGTTACATAAGTTATTCTCAATAACATGCGGCTTTTCAAAGATTCTTTTAAAAAAACACCCACTGGAATGTACTCAGATGAGGCCATTTTATTTGTAACAACCACTGGAAAGACTAAAGCAACTCATAATGAGGTAAAAGAAAAGGGCCATTAAACTGGAGAATCCCAACATCACGCGGAGACATTTCAGGGTCCTTAGGCATCATGGCTGGTATAAACACGTTATCACACTAAGCTTTTATGAAAGGCTATTACATTTTTACCAACTTTAATCTGTTTCATTTTTGTGCTTAAAGGATGGGCATTGCATTAAAATAAAAATTCCATTTGGGTTATTATCTCCCCAGCTGTCTGTGCAGACCATGGGGCTGGCCGGAGAATATTCTCATTATGTGCATTGAGCGGTTAGTCCTGATTGATGTGGCATTAATGCACGGCACAAATGCGTTCCTTTTGTTACTGAATATTAGACAAATTAGTTCTTACAAATTCATGACCCGCCCTCCCCTGCTAGTCAGTGTGTCTGCCTCCTCCCTCTTCTGACGTCCCTTCCCACCCCGGCCTTCCTGCTGGGCACCTGACCCAACCACCATGGAGAGTTCACATTGCTGACAACCTTGCCTGAGAATGAATGGAGGCCTTCAGAGGAGGGGTTTGACAAAGGAAGGGGCAGAAAACAGACATTGCTTCTTAGAGTCAAACAATGTATAATAGGTTCTAGTCATTTTCCAGGATCCTTTAATACAGTAATGACAAATGAATGTTTCCTTGTCACAGTCCCAAATTAATTTTCCCTCCCACTTCATGTGAGGAACCATTTATCTTTTCAATTGCTTTAAATTTACTTCTGTCAGGATAGAGAGAGATGGGTTGTAAAAAAAATTGATTTAGGTGGTTTCTTTATCCATGAAGCAAAGTGTGGGGATGGAATAACTTTCTTCTTCCCTAAAATGTTTGCACTGGAGTTCACTGAACTTTTTAAATGGCAGTCTGATATTCAGAGTACACTTATGAGCCTGAGCGATGGTTTGCAGTTGGCTTGGTCATACATAGATTTATTTTGAAAGGGTATGCTGGTGATTGCCAAGTATTTAGAGTTATAAACCTATGTCATTACATGTTTGTTATTAATACTGAAGATATTAGTTATCATTTTGCTCACTGCAACCAGCATTTTTAGTCTTTACTGGGGGATAGTCAGTGCTAAGTGTTTCTCATTTCATCTCAAAATGTTCAGTTTCCAGTTGTACAAATGATAAAACTGAAGCATAAGATCCAGCTACCTTGCCCAGCCATGTTTTCTAGTTCGTAAGTAGATTTTTTTGTTGTCCTCTAAAGAGGTGCAATGTGAGTTATATTTGATTTACAAATATAAGTGAATTATAATTTGTGTTTTAAAATACTATGATATTAGCCATCCCTGAGGATTCCTTTAAGCACTGTTTGCTTTCTTTTGTTTTGTCAGTTTTAATTTTTAAGACAATAAATACTGATCCCAGGCATATATCACTTAACGACCGGAATGCGTTCTTAGAAATGTGTCTTTAGGCAATTTCATCATTCTATGAGCATTAGAGAATGTACTTACACAAACCTAGAGTTAGAGCCCACTGCATACCTAGGCTATACGGTATAGGCTATTGTCTAGGCTGCAAACCTATCCAGCACATTATCATACTGAATGCTGTAGGCACATGCAATGCAATGATAATAATTGGTGCATCTAAACAGGAAAAGTACAGTAAAAATAGAGAATAAAAGATAAAACATTATATACCAGTATAAGGCACTGCCAGACTAGAAGTTGCTGTAGGTGAGTCTGCGAACGGTGGTGGGGGAGTGAGAGTGAAACTCTAGAACATCACTGTACACTACTGTAGACTTGGTTAGCACTGGGCCCAGGCTACACTACATCTCCTTGCCTTTGTTTAATAGGAAATTAATATATAACTCAGCGTTTTTTCTTGCTTTATAAACTTTATTTTTTCTGCTTTTTGACTATTTTGTAATATTAATAGGAGTTTAAAACACTCTGTGCCTCTCTACAAAAATATTTTTAATATCCTTATTTTATAAGCTTCTTTATGATTTAAAATTTTTATTTTGTTCACTATTAAAACTTTTTTTATTAAATACAAAGATACAAATACATGCATTTTCTAGGCCTACACAGAGTCAGGATGATCAATACTAGTCTTTCATCTTCACATGTTGTGCCGCTGGAAAGGCCACCTTCAACAGAACAGCACAAGATCAAATCAAACACAAAAGAAAATGATGCAATCAAAGATATGGTAAACATGGGATGTATAAGGCTGCTACCAACCTAACATGGCCTATAGTAAACTATTTTTATAATTAAAATGAATATACTCTAAAACAGCAATAAAAAGAATAGTGTAGTAAATCGATAAAGCAGTAATATAGTTCTTCATTATCAAGTAGTATGTACTATACATAATTGTATGCATTATCCTTTTAATTTTTCAGTTTGCTGCAGGGTGCACATGCTTGCCGGAGACAAAGACAGAGTGAGAGAGAGGGAAAGTGGGAAAGCATCTCCCATGGGGGATGGCCACACCACAATCCCCTCTTTTCCATTCTCAGGATTTGGGTTATGTGTGTACCCCCTCCTGGTGTATCTTTCAAGCTGCTGGGTCTGGGACTTGAACCATGCAGCCAGTCATGTAGGATCCAGCAGCTTTAACTTCCCACCATCTGCTGGCCCATGTATGTGCTGTACTTTTATACAACTTGCAGCACAGTGGATTTCTTTACTGCATCATCACAAACATATGAGTGATATATTGCACTACAACATTACAATGACCATATGACTAGCGATAGGAATTTTCCAGCCCCATCATAATCTTATGGAATCACCATGGTATATGTGGTCAGTTTTTAACAAAATGTTAATGCAGCACATAATTGTGTAAGTTGTATTTATTTAATATTGATAAAACTCATCTAACCAGAGCTCAATGAGATACTGAATAATTTTTCTAAGTATACAACTTAGTGGTTTTTAGCATATTTGGTATATTTCATCAATCTAGATTTAGAACATGTTTATCCACTAGAAAGAAAACCTATAACTTTAATCATCATTCTCCTTTCCTCTAACATCCTCTCACTTATTTACCTTCTGACTTTATAGATTTTCCTATTATGGACATCTCATGTAAATTATACAACACATAGTTGTTCACTAATGCGTTTCTGGTTTCTTTCACTTTGCATAATCTTCCTGAGGTGCATTAATTTTCTTGTACAAATTGGTTCTTCATTGGCCTTTATTGTTAAATAATATTCAGTTGTGGGTAAGTCACATAACTTAGTACTTGAGGGAGTAGGATCCCACATGACTGACTGTGGTTCAAATTTAGGTCCTAGAAGCTTAAAATTTGTGCAGAACACATGTGTGTGTATGGCCAAAATCCTGAGATGATTAAAAAAATAGAAGAGAGGGGGAACCAGCAGTTAGCGTAATGGCTATGTCGCTGGACTCCCACGTAGTCGACCGCGGTTCGCGTCTCGAACCCGGTGGCTTACAACTCACGCCGGGCGCGTGTGTGTGCGTGCCCAAGATCCCGAGAGGAGAATGGAGGAGAAGGGATTGCGGCGTGACCATCCCCCCTGGGGGTGATTTCTCGCTTTCTGTCTCTATGTCTCTGTCTGTCTGGCAAGCGCACGCGCCCTATAGCGAAAAACCTCTCCAAAAAAAAAAAAAAAAAATAGAAGAGAGGGACCAGCAGATGGTGTAATGGTTACACCACTGGACTCCCACGTAGTTGACTATAGTTCGAATCTGAGACCTAGTGGCTTAAACTCACACCAGGCATGTATGTGTGCATGTATGCCCAAACTACTGAGAGGAAAATGGAGGCAATGGGAGTGTGGCATGGCTATCCCTCCCACCCCACCCCCCGCCCCCACATCCCAGGGAGTGATTTCTTGCTTTATGTCTCTCTCTCGCTTTCTGTCTCTCCAGTGAGCACACATGCCCTATAGCAAAAATCTCTCAAAAATTTTTTTAAAAATGTAGAAGGGATTTGGGCATAACTATACTCTACTGGGGAAAGAGGAGAGTTCTTTCTCCCTCTCTCTTTCTTTCTGTCTTTCACTGCCCTCTGGCAATCAATCGATCTATCTATTGTACGGATATATTACACTTTATTAATTGATGAACATTTCAGTTGTTTACACTTTTTGGCTATTTATGAACAATACTGCTATGAACATATTGTGTACAGATTTCTATGTGGATATTTGCTTTTGTTTCTCTTAGTATACATCTAGATGTGGAATTATTGGGTCTTATGGTAGTTCTTTGTTTAACCTTTTGAAGAACTGCCAAATTGTTTTCCACAGCTGCATAATTTTACATACCCACCAGCACTGTATTAGGATTCTAATTTCTCTACATCCTCTCCAACACTACTTATTGTCTTTTTTATTATAGCCCTCCCACTGAGTATGAAGTGGTATCTCATTGTGGTTTGATTTGTATTTCCCTAATGAATAATGACATTGAACATCTTTTCATGCACTTATTTGCTATTTGCATATCTTCTTTGGAAAAATGTCTGTTCAAATCATTTGCCTGTTTTTGAATTGGGATGTCTTTTTATTGTTGAGATGTAAAAATTTCATTATATGTTTTGGTTACAAATCCTTTATTAAACATATGTTTTGCAAATATTTTTTCTTAATTTGTGGGTTGCCTTTTTACTTTCTTGATGGCATTTTAGGATACACAAATTTTAAACTTCTTATATAGTCCACCTAATCTGTTGGGCTGTAATAAAATCGTGATGCATTTTTGCATAGAAAAATATGTCATGACATTTCTGATGACCCAGTATGTTTTTACTTCTTGTTTATATTTTGTGTCATATTTAAGAAACTGTTACTTACATTGAGCTCACAAAGGCATGCTCCTATGTTTTCTTCTAAGAGTTTTATAATTTTGACTTTCATACATATATTGATAATTGGCATTTAAAATACCAATAAAGGACTCCTCATGATATAGACCTCGTTATTTTTGCTTTTGTCAGATATATTAGTCAACTGAGCAAAGCAAATATTTGTAACTACAGTATTATATATTTACAATGCTTTCCTAAAAAATGATAATAAGCTGCCCTTTAAGGAGTTTTGCCTCAGAGGGAGTAACAGACATGACAGAATGAACTAAGGACCACATGAAAGGTACTGACCATATGTCTTGGTAATTCAAAAGAGAAAGACTCTCTGTGGTTATGAGAAGTGATATTATTATTTGTTTTGAATCTTTTTTTTTTTCCTTTTGGAGAGATTTTCGCTATAGGGCACGTGCGCTCGCCAGACAGAGACATAGAGAGAGAAAGCGAGAAATCACCCCCCTGGGGGGATGGCCACGCCGCAATCCCTTCTCCTCCATTCTCCTCTCGAGATCTTGGGCATGCACGCACACGTGCCCGGCGTGAGTTTTAAGCCATCGGGTCCGGGACGGGAACCACGTTCGACTACGTGGGAGTCCAGCAACATAGCCATTACGCTAACTGCTGGTTCCCTATTTGCTTTGAATCTTAAAGTAAAAATCAAGATAATGTTTTGGAGGACTTCCCTTGTTCTAGTAAGGATCAAGGATTAGTCCTACCTTTATCAGTTGCTGCAGTGTACAGCATTGTTGATCTTGACTATTCTATGCTGGAGAATGGCAACTCTGAAACTGTGAGAGACAGACTGGGATTCCTGAGTCTGTCTGCTTGGTCAAGACAATTTTCATAATAACATCCACACGTTATTTGTCTGTGTCATTATAATAATATTTTGTTGACTATGCAGAAGTAATGATAGATAAAACTGCTATGCCTTTGTGGGAATCACCTGTACTAGGAGGTATGTTCTTACTGCCAAAGACTTGCAGTAGAAGTTTAAAAAAAGGGACCAGCAGTTAGCGTAATGGGTATGTCGCTGAACTCCCATGTAGTGGACTGCGGTTCAAGTCCTGGACCCAGTGGCTTAAACTCATGCCAGGCGCGTGTGCGTGTGTGCCCAAGATCCTGAGAGTAGAATGGAGGAGAAGAGATTGCAGCGTGGCCACTCCCCCTGGGGGGTGATTTCTCACTTTCTGTCTCTTAGTCTCTCTCTGTCTCTCTGGCGAGCACACGTGCCCTGTAACAAAAACCTCTCCAAAAAATAAAAAAAGTTTAAAAATAACATATGTAAAAGATACATCATGACTTTTCCGACAACCTAACAAATGAACGGAGCCAGTCTGCATGTGGTGGTTAGGTAGGTGGATGCCACATAGCTAAACTTTTGGTTTAAGCCATAGACCCAGAGACTTGAGAAGCAAACATACTGAGCACATGTACATGCTTGCCCCAAATCCCAAAAGACTGAAAAAATGGAGGAGAAGAAAGGAGTGTGGTTTGGCCATCTTCCACAGGGGATGCCTTCTCATTTTTTCTCCCTCTCGCTCTCAGTGTCTTTCATGGGCGAGTGGATGTACCCTCTGGCAAATATAGAAATATTAATGAGTAAATGGATAAATAAAATGTCTGCTTAAGAGTATCCTTGATGAAGTAGTAAAAGTATTAATTTTATTTTTAAGCCCTTGATGACATGTCTTTTTAGTAGTCTGATAAAATGAGAAATACACATAAAGCGTTTTGCTATATGATAGTTCTCTCCAGAAAAAGCATTTATATAACTGAGTAGTAAGATGAAGTATTCACTATTCAATTTTCTTGTGAAATACTATATTACTTAAAAGATTAACAGTCATGCTATGGATATTGAGACCTAGGAATTAGTTAAAAATTTTTTGAAATAAACACAGTGTTCTGACACCTAAAGTAAACAATTGACAGTGTTACCTATAATAAAATTTGAGCTTTTAGTTGAAAGTTAGAATTTTGGATAACTTGCATTTATGACTATGAGCTTGACAGCTCCCTAATAATTAAAGGCTTCTCAGTTGAGATGATGATATGATTAAAACATGTGATTAAAAAAATATTGTATCATGAAATGTGTCAATATTTAGAAAATCCGCACTACACAGTGGTTCAACAACTTCCTAGTGAACAATGTGTGATTTTATAAAACCACACATAGGGAAAATATCCTTTCAAGGTACAAAATAGATCAATAGATTTTAATGGAATAGAGTATAAAAAGGGTATTTATTTGGGTTCTGATTTCACATTTAGACTCACTTTTAATAGTAAGTAGTTTAATAAACTCCTGCCTGTTAACTGTCATACAATATTGAAGACCATCTTCCACAAGTACTCTAGAGGGCTAGTAATGCCCCTTTGTATTCCACCTATGGACCTGGTTGAAGTCAAATTTATGTATTTACACACACACACATACACACACACGCACATACACACAAATATGCTGTTTTCATAATTTTTTGTTTGGAAATGTGCTTATATTTATTAAAATATTATTTATGTTAACATATAAAAGGACTATTAGAGTTATCAATATAAACTAGTAAATCATTAAAATTTTTAATCTAAATTTCTTATATGATAAATTTCAAGAGCTATAACCTATATTAACAATAATTTCTTTAGAATCTTACAAAATTTAACAGTATAAAGGGTATTCTGTGAACAAAATTTTGAGTACCTTAGATTAATTTCTTTTACCACATTCTTAAAAGATACTCTTTGAAACAATAAGAAAGGAAATTTTCACTATAGTTTAATAAAATGTACTTTTATCTGGTTTTAGGTCATCTTTTCATCACTCCATCATAAAATAGGTGACTTGGACAAAATAAATATTAATTTATTGGGCTTCATCTAACTGAAAAGACTCACTATTGATTTGCCCTTGAGTTTCTACCTTCTCTAATAATCCATGTATTCTTTAAGACATTAAAGAACCCTAAATTCAACATTTATTGACTATCTGATCTGTACCCTGAGAACCATGAGAGAATCTTGCAATATTACAATGAATTATGAGCTTTTTGTTTGGGGAAGAAGTGTACTTACATAATTCCAGTGAAGTATTTTATGACAGAGGTATGTAAGTGGTATTGGGAAGTAATAACAAAATGCAATGGCCATCTCTTCCTGAAGGCATTGTGAAGAGCCTCATGTAGAAGGTGTCCTTAAGGTAATTATTAAAAGATGGATGTGTGTTTGCCAGGAACACTTCAAAAGAGAAAGAAAAGGAGGCGGAGGGGAAAAAAAATCTCATGACATTCTCCTGGAGAATCACAAATAACTCTATGACTGGGCAAAGGGAATAGGAGCAACACAATAAGAAATGAGGCTTAAAGGGGGGCAAGGCCATGCTAAGGTGTAGACTTTACCCTTTCTGCAGTGGAGAGTTGCTGATAAGATTCGCATAGATTTGACTTGTATTTTGTGTAGCTGATTCTTCCATTAGTTTGGTGATTGGAACGTTCCTTGATTCTAAAAATATTTCTTGACTACCTCTTATGAATAGGTACTATGTTTAATGTTAGGATTATGAAAATAAATAAGACATACTCCCTACTATTAAGTAGCTCTGTAACATGCTGTTAGATTCCAGATGGGCTCTCCTAGCTTGCTATACACTTACTGTTAGCTTCTAATAGTATGAGAAACCACAGCAATTTCAGAATTTAGCATTAATCAGCCTGTAATTGCTGTGACTTTGGTGCCTAGACAAGATGGCAGAGGGAGTAACAATTGTTTGTAATTAGTTTTGATGAATGTCTATAGAGAAACTAAATAAAAAGTCCCCACAGAGCTCAAACGATATTAAATATGAGAGAAGCCCTCAAGGATTCAAAATAACCTCATTATTTATGAAATCTTTCAAAATTGATAAATGTTAGTGGAAAAACTGCAAACAATGACAAAAATAATAGGACTCTGAAACAAATACAAGTGCATTCTCAAGGGGGTTGAATTCTGGTTTACCTCGAATGTAAGTGCCTGATGACTGGTTCAATAAGTATCCCCAAAAGTAGATACTGATAAAGCAGGAATAATTTTTTAAAACATAGCAATTGTGATGTAGAACTTTATATACATTTTAATATCATCCCAGGCATGTTAGCTATGTAGTTATTATGTTACTTTATGAATGTGGAAACTAAAGAACTGACACTGACCCAAAATTAAATCTGAGTTTATCTGACCCAGAAGTAGCCTACACCAGGGTACAAACAGCAGCCTACACCTTCCTACCTTCATCAGAAACACACTGGGAAGTTGTATGTATTGCACGATCATTGATTGGCATGTATAAAATCCATTTTTGATTTGGACAGGGTTCAATATTTAAAGTCTTGCCTGAAGGAGATTAAATAGAAGCATTTATTCTGGAATTTGGGGTCCTGGACCTGATTCTGGTTATCAGAAGCCCATTAAATTTTTAACCAAAAATCACTTGACTATATGGCATGGGTTCTACAGAGAAATCTGGAAGTGAAATTTGAGTTATTACCTTATAGGTGATAATTGCTCTAAGATATGATATTATATCAGAAATTTCAGAGAATTATTCTTGATTTTATTCAAATTAAAGTAAAATAAGGGAGGAATACTCTTTAATAGGTAGAAGTTGGTGTAGTAGGTTAAACAATTTCTGTAAAAAAAAAGCTGAAAGTGAGTAGGGCTTTCAGGCATAATAATAGAAAGGAAAGAGGAAAGTAAGACTAAGAGTGATCATTTACCAAATATCTGGTATTAAACATATGGATTAAGGTAGATGAAATCTTCTTCAAGATTTCAAAGGATCACAGGCCCACTAGTGCATGTTGGACACTACTGCTTGGCAGGCTGAGGCTGTATGGGAGGACTGGTTTCAGTTCTGGGCCCATCCTACAAAGCCAGCATGGTGACATGCAGCTGTAGTCCCAGGTACTCAGGAGGCTAAGGCAGGAGGACTGTGACACAGCAAGACCCTGTCTAAAACACCACACATACACACACACCCCACAACAACATTTAAATGAACAGAGAAGAAGGAAAGCTGGACAAGAAGCAACAGGAAAGCTAAGTGACCATTTGAAAAAAGCAGAAGTGGACAGTGAATCAGATTTTACCCAGTGGTCATGTAAGATCAATTCTGAGAAAAGTGCCCTGGGTTTGGCAAATGGAAGCTCCTTGCTGAACTCAGTATTAACAGATTAGATGGAGTAGTGTGTCAGGTCTGAAGGTGCAAAGACAATGAGCCTGGGCTACACTTGCAAAAAACATGACGGTGAAAAGAAGGAGCAAGAGGAAAAGTGTCATTTTGCAAAAGGACGGACTGTCAGGAAAGTGCTTCTGTTGATTTAGACGGAATAGACTTAAGCGTGTCAGAAGTTAAAGGTATGAGCCAGTGGCAAGGGAGTGGTGGGTGATTTATTTGGGTGACTGGCAGCTCCTATTCTACTCAGGATAAGAGACCTTGAGTTCTTTTCATTTATCATGGCATTTATGTCCCTGCTAAACTTATCCTTGTCATTTCTTCCCTTTATGTCTTACAAAAGTCTTGTTGCATGTTTCAAAATGAAACAGCAAAATCATATGGGAACAAAATAAATTATTCTACAAATTTACTAATATAACACCTTGGCTAGTAGAAAATACACTAATATTACTTTTTTTCTACACTTTTCCTTTTTATAAATGAGGAAATGTGTGGAGGTGAACAATTAAGACTTTAATTTAAAACCTATGTCAGGGTCTGAACAGGCAGTAAGAAAGAATTTCTTGTGTGTTTGCCCTCCTGAAGATATGATGATAGGTGCTGCCATTAATACAAATAATTATTGCATATGATCTTTATTGTCATGAAGTTTGCAATATGAGCTTTTAAAACTACACATATGGAGGGGCCAGCAATTAGCATAATGGCTATGTTGCTGGACTCCCACGTAGTCGACCATGGTTCGAGTTCTTGACCCGGTGGCTTAAACTCAAGCCGGGCGCGTGTGCGTGCGTGCCCAAGATCCCAAGAGGAGAATGGAGGAGAAGGGATTGTGGCGTGGCCATCCCCCCTGGGGGGTGATTTCTCGCTTTCTGTCTCTCTGTCTCTCTCTCTCTGGCTGGCAAGCACACGCGCCCTATAGCAAAAACCTCTCAAAAAAAAAAAAAAAACCTACACATATGGAAAGATAGTCAATGGTGTGACAACATAAATGATAAACACTGTAATGAATGACATGAATTAAATGCAATAGGAATTTAGTAGAAATAGATAATTCTGAGAGGATTTTGAGGTAACTTCTTGGACAAGATGGAATTAAAGCAAATTCTCATGTTAGGTAGATGTGGGGAGTTAAAGAAGAAGATATTTCAGCTACAATGAAGTAATACTCGTAAGTTAGAGATGACTGTTGGTGATATATGTTAGAGGTGTTACAATATGCATAATCATGAAATTAATTTAATGATTTGTGAAGGTGAGAAGGAAGAAAGATTGTCCAGAAGTGAGAATTTGTCTCAGCTGACTAACTGTACATAACTTAATGGGTTAATGGTTTGATTAGGATGTTAGTTAATCACGGAAATTTTTTGTACCTTCTTTGCTTACTCGCCCTCTCACTATATCCCTCTCTTTTTGTGTTACTCCTGGCATATGAATCCCCTTCTAACATTGGTAGAATTCCTCGTCATATGAGCATTGGTAGGAGGTGGAACTTATTTCTTGCTATAGAACTTGAAAAGTCCAATGCTTGCTCTCCCCATCACATTTCAACACAAGATAGGGCACAGGTATATGCGAGGTGAAGAAAAAGACGTGCCTAGGACTTGGAATTGGAAGCTGATTGCCTTTGTAATGAGGCGTGTGTCCTGGCAGTGGAGGCAGCCACGTCCCGTCTCTGTGGTAGTAATGGCAGTGCACCTGGTGCGTGGCTCCAGCTGTGCTGCTGCTGGTGGGGGGGTGGGGGTGGTGGCAAGCTGTAGTAGCTGGCGGTGCTTGGTGGAGGTAGCAGTGTCCTCACAAAAACAGGTCCGTGGCATGATATGGATATGGTTTGGGTACCTAGCCTCTCTTCTTTCCCATCCATTTTCTGAGTCCAGGTTCTCTTACCTGTTCAACAGTTCTGGAGCATCCCAATAATTCTTCCAAGAAATGTCCTTTTCACCTTTATGTGGTTAGAATTTCCTATTGTCTTTATCTAAAAATCATCACAGTGCAAGAGTTTAGGATGAGATTATGAAGAATTTTCATGCCAGTATAAATAGTCTGAACTTTAACCTGTAGATAATATCCCTACATTAAAGGGTTTTGAGTAGTAGGATAACATTACCAAAGTGATGTTTTAAGAAGAACGACGTCAGTATCATGTAGAAAGAATCATTGAATAGAGAAACTATAGATAGGAATATAATATGAGGCCAGCAGGTGGCATGGAGGTTAAAGCAGCTGGATCCCACAGGACCAGCTTCACAGTTTGAGTACCGAGCCGGGCAACTTGAAAATCACCCTGAGTTCATGTGCATGTGTACTTAAAACCCTAACAAGAGAGTGGATTGTGACATGGCCATCCCCTCGAGGGGTGATTTCTCACTTTCTCTCCCTCTTTCTCTCTCTCTCCCTGTCAAGCACATGTGCCCTATAGCAAGAACTTAAAAAAAAAAAATTAAAGACCAGATAGAAGTGAGAATGAGAAGTGGGTTATAAAAGGGAGCTGGTTTGTGAGGGAAGAGCTTAGACTGGAAGAAAAGGGACAGAAACATATACCAGCTACACTTACATTATGAACTGACAGAAAAAAGTGAATTAACGAATTACCGAAGAAGTATCAGGATTGCCAAAATTTTGGCATCTCAGTCCCACCTCCTTGTTTTAATACCTAAAAACCTACTCAGAATTGAAGAAAGCTATCATAAATAGCATGAAATACCATGCTGAGATAAAGCTATTCCCTTATTTTGTGTATTAAACGCTTGTACCACTGAATTAAGAGTTTTAACCCCATTCAGTTAGGATGCCACAGGATGCTACTCTTCATAAAGGTTACTTCTCTGTAACACTCCTGCAAAAAAAATAAAAATAAAAATGGAACTTTCTGGATTTTTTGGAACAAAAGACAAGCGATGCAATTCTGGATAATAACCAATTCCAGATAAACTGCCTGTTACTGTAACACGATGAATGTCCACGCAGTAAGTTTAATTCAAGGCGCAGAGAGTGGGGGTGGGGGGAGCACCACACTAATCAAGAGTCCTATGTCGGCACTGTTTGTCTTGAAGATTTTCTTGCCCTCTCTCGGTCTGTTTCCTTACTTTTAAATAAAGAGATCACTGAGGTCCTTGGGGAAATGATTTGAGAAATTGGAACTATAGTTCAGGAAAATAAAATTGGCTATCAGAGGGAATGAACAGATGATGCTGCAAGATGAAACTGCAGCCTTCCTAGCAGAAGTTGAGAACAGTTGCTATGTTCCTTAAAGGTCATTGTTCATATTCCAATAGGAGTAGGGTGGTGACATCTGAGAACCTGTTGTCTTTGTCTGGGTGGGCCCTACCCTTTTCTAGTGGTTATCTGTTTACCTTTTAATATAATTAGGCAGACCAGATTGGTATTTAGTCTTGTTCTGACAACAGCAAATTAGGCTTAACTCTTTAATTACAATGAGAAGGAAATCACCTTTCTGATATCCTTCAATTAGCTCAAGCAGCTGTTAAGTTATAATTAAAATTTCACATGGATCATTTGAGTTCTTGGAATGTTTCCATTTAATAACAAAACATTTGCATATATGCATTCAGTTTTCAACAACCTTTTCAAATCTGTCAATGGTAAACTAAGAACATTGATACTGTATTAAACAAAATCTTTGTAGTCTTGTAAGCAGACAGCTGGGTCCCACAAAATGAAAAATGAAAAAAGAAGGTGATCAAAAAGTGTTAGTGCCTCCAAGTTTTTTGGAGCTTGCTCAGAGAATTAAACTTTTGCTTCATTCATAGTTATCCAGTGAAAGAGAGAGAGAGAGAAAGAGAGAGAGAGAGAGAAGCAGGGTGAGGAGTGGTTATTTGAAACTTGACAAAGGAGTGTCTGCCTGCATGCGTCTCATTACTCAGTGCAATGACAGTCTTCCTCTCTGTGTCTTTATAAATGGATTCTTGCCTCCATTTCAAAAGACTTTCAAAAGCAAAAATGTGAGAAGAAAACTTACGGGTAAAAATTCAGATTCTCTTTGTTTTTATTTTATTCTGTGAATTGAATTTACTAAAAATTACTCTTTTTCTAGTTATTCTAGCAAATATTGTCAGCTACAGATTCAACTACCTCTATAGGACCAACAGCTGACACCATATAGTAAGCATAGTTGCAGTTTAGATATTAAATGTCTTTGGAGTACTAAATATTGGCTAAGTTAAGCTATTTCCAATGGAAAAATCATAGGAATGGCAGTTGTATTAGACAGCAGAAAACTGATGAAAACAAAGGGGAGTTGTGCCAGCAGGTGGCATAGTGGTTAGGGCGCTGGACCCCAACATGGTTGACTATGGTTTGAGTCCTGGACCCAGTGGCTTGAAACTCAAGTCCTGAGAGGAGAATGGAGCAGCAGAGATTATGGCCTGGCCATCCCCCTTGGGAAGTGATTTCTTGCTTTCTGTCTCTGTCTCTCTGGCGAGTGCACACCCTCTATAGCAAAAATCTCTCAAGAAAAAAAAAAGGGGGGAATTAAAACTCTTTTTTTTTCTTTTTAGATGTTATTTATATGTTCTGTTCTTTGACACTAGTAAGAGGAAGTCATTAAATATTTTGTGAGTAAATAATAACATCAGGAGGTGATGGGTTTTAGAATCCATACCTGAGGCATTGAGCTATTTTTAATAAGCCAGGATCCTATTCATTCACCAATAGCCTATATTGACAAGAACTTTATATTGGCTAAGAACCTAATGATGTCTTTCCAACCATCAGTCTGTATTGTATGTTATTGAATTTCAACCACCAAGATAATTGTATCCCTGGGAATTAAAGAATGCATGTTGAGAAAGAGGCACAATGAAAGAGCAATGCCTGATAGCATAATTATACCAGTGTGCACACTTTTTGGGGCTACCAGCTGTTATCAGCGCATTTTCCATCTGCCTTTACTAATGTTATTATGACCTTTTAGAACTGATTTCATCTAGTAGAGAATTGGCTCTGACACCTTCACTGAGTCCATTTTATCTTTGAACAACTAACAGTAAGAATGAGTAACAAGTGGCATTCTGCTCGGAAAAATGTTCCAAAGGAATACCTCATTATCCTTTTTTTTTGAGAAACCTCATTGTCAAGCAATTTTAAGATTCATTTCAAGTCCTTAGATTTACCAGTCTGCAAGTTCACAGTTTACCTCAGGGAATCAGAGTAAGATCTAAACTCTAAAGCAGTTTCAAAATAGAAGAATTTTTTGAAAATGTTTGTTTAAAGGGCTCTTATATTTTATGCAGATCAAAAACAGAACCCTAAAAAGGTAGTTCCCTTTATTCTGACCCCCAAGTCTGGAAAGATACATTAATTTTCTATCTCTCACACACACAGGCACAAACACACATGTGCATACACATACTCTTACCTGGAGATGTAATCTAGAATAATATCAACATGTTTAGACCATTTTCTGTGTGCTCTATTTCACTGATTGAGAATAAACTACTTTATTTATCTAAACACACCAGCAAGCTAGCATTATGTTACTATATACATCTTTCTTAAGAGATGACTGAAGCCATAACAGGTTAAATACCCGGTTCTCATAGGCAGCAGACTAAAACCTAAATCTGTGTTTTATTCTGAAGCCCGTTCTCTTTATTAGTATGGTGCTCTATCCATTCATTCGTTCATTGGACAACTTAGTATCTACTCAGTTTTGAGCTCATCTAGAACCCAGGGGGAAAAAAAGATGAGCAAAATAAAACCAGGTCTAGACCTTATGTTGCTAACAGAGTATGAATGGTCTCCTTATAAATCAATCTTCCATCAGTGAATAATCCCCATACCTTCATAGGTTGTATCCTAAGTGTATACTGGTATCTAATGCTGCTAAGCCTCTGATAATGCTGGGAAGTTTGAAATTCTGTAAGGCAATATGCTTAGGCTTATCTCTGATGACAGTGTTTGCCTTGGCTGGCTATTTGTGTAGTAGCAATGGCTGTGCAGCCACTAGAATGTTATAGGACCCATTTACTAGACATGGATCAGAGAGAGAGAGAGACAAGCACCCTCAACAGGGTCTCGCCAACATCTTCTCCAGCCTTTCCCAACCAGTCAGGATTATGTCACACTCACACCCAACATGTGTTGCTCTTGGGATTTCCCTTAGTTTTCTAAAAACTTGCATCCCACTTAGCCACCCTCAAAGGCAGGACTACCTTCTCCAGTTCCTTGTAAATGAGGAAGAGGCTGCCAAAACCCAAGAGGGCAGTTGTCATGACTTTCACCATACCAAGACACTCTAACCCATATTTTGAGGACAATCATGAAAGAGGAAGAGATGTAAAACTTGGGGACAATTAGGTCTGAAACAGCTCTGTTTTAAATAATGTGTATTTGTAGACTTGTGGCAATGCTGTATAGCATTTGATACTGGCAATCTGAGGAATGTGGGAGATAAGCCAAAAACACACAGCCTCAAAGTCATAGCCATTAGTTTACCAGCAGTCCTCCATCCAGTTATATTTGCTGAGCAGAAGAATGATATTTGGGCTTCCTTGAAGTCTCACACATAAATCATCAGTGTAGAAAGAGAGCATTCTGATTAAAATCTATTTTCCAGTGTTTAACCAATCATGTTCCCATGAATTCTTCATAGGAATAGTATCATCATTATTATTATGCCTTTTATTGACATGTTATAAGAAGCCAGGTAATATCCTGAGCAGGTTCTGTATACTTCATCTCACACTTGCTCACTTTTTCCATTGGATGAATGAGGAAACCAAAGCTGGAAAAGGTTGACTGGTTAGCACAGTACGACCTAACTAGTAAGTAGCAGAGACAGTGAAGAATTTGGGTCTGTCTGATTCCAAAAATACTCACTCTCAACTCATCTGATGCAGAGGAAGAATGTCCTACACAGCTTTAGGTCACTCATCTGGAGAAATTGCATGTATTTAGAAATTTTCAGTATATTTTATAAAGACTTTTCTTTGACTCTAAAGCACAGATCTTTGGGTTATCTTATTTTGTGCAGATACTTTCATCTTCCAGTTGCTTAAGGGATTTGCGTGGTAATTTACATACTGTGAACACACATCAAAGTTATGTTATAATTTTGTCTTTTAGGAATAGTCACTCAATAGACCATTTTTTTTTTCCTGGGTTCCATTACTTAACATTTCTGAAATAATTAAGCCTTTACTCATTAAATTTATTTAAATTATTTAATTTAATAATTAAGGATCTGGGATTGATTTGTCTAACAAAGTTTAGAAAATCACTTAATGATACCATTTAAGACCACTTCTATCCTTATAGTTGTTATTTATATTTTATTGCTAACTGGATGACTGATCCCAATCTCTCTGGGCTTGGCTTATACAGAATAATGTTCCTGCTACTTTATTCAAAGCATTTTTAACCACCAAATTTCTTTTATATAAAAATTTTTATCATGAGACCAGCAGATAGCGTAGTGGTGTAGTCGACTGTGGTTAGAATCCCAGACCCAGCAGCTAAAAACTCACACTGGGGACCAGCAGATGATGTAATGGTTACATTGCTGGACTCCCACATAGTGGACCACAGTTCGAGTCCCAGCTTAAACTCATTCCAGGCACATGTGCATGTGCGTTCAAGTTCCCAAAAGGACAATGGAGGAAAAGAGATTGTGGCATGGCCAGCTCCCCAAGGGATGATTTCTTGCTTTCTGTCTCTGTCTTTCTGGTGAGTGAAGGCACCCTATAGCAAAAATCTCTCTCTAAAAAATAAGACAAAAAAACTCATGCCAGACACATGTACATGCATGCCCAAGATGCCAAGAGGAGATTGGAGGAGAAGAGATTATGGTGGGGCCATACCCCCAGGGGATGATTTCTCAGTTTCTGTCATTCTATCTCTCGCTGTCTTTCCAGCAAGCACATGCACCCTATAGCAATAAATCTCTCAAAAAACAAAACAAAATAAAACACTCACACCAGGCACATGTACATGCATGCCCCAAATCCCAAGAGGAAATGGAGGAGAAAGGGTTGCGACATGGTCATACCCCAGGGGGTGATTTCTCACTAGTTCTGTCTCCCTGGTGAGCACATGCGCCCTAGAGTAAAAATCTCTTTCAAAAATTTTTTTATTGTCATTTCTAATTTATATATAATAGTTGTACATTTTGGAGTGCGATAGGGTAGTTTTACAAAACATGTATATGGTGTGTAATCAGGGTGGGGCCAGCAGGAGGCATAATGGTTAAGGTGCTGGACTCTCACATAGTCAAACACCATTACTGTCCTGAACATAGTAGCTGAAAACTTACACCAGGTGTGTATGCATGCATGCCCAAAATTCCAAGAGGAGAATGGAGAAGAAGGCATTGTGCTGTGGCCATCTCACCTTGGGTTATTTCTCACTTTCTGTCTCTCTTTTTCTTTCTGGAAAATGTATGTGCTCTATAGCAAAAATAATAATCATCATCATCTTCAAAAATAGTAATCAAATCAGAGCAATAAACATATCCATCATCTCTAACATTTTTCATTGTTATGTGTGTACACATTTGAAATTGTGTGTACACATCTGCTATTCTGGTTATTTTGAACTATATATTGAATTATCACCAACTTTCTTTACTTTTATTTTGCTATCCCATTCATTTACATAGATTCTTATATCAGTTAATCAAGTACATGGATTCTTATACCAGTTAATCAAGTTTTCCCCTTCTCTTATTCCCTTTCCATGTGCTGAAATCCACTATTACACTCTTCATTTCTATGCAATCAAATATTTAACTTTCACTAGTGAGTGAAGACATACAGTATTTGTCTTTCAGAGCCTGGCTTAATTCATATTACATTATTTCCTTCAAGTCATCCATTTCTTGCCTGAAATGACAGGAATTCTTTTTTTTTAATGACTAGATAATATTTCATTTTATGTGTGTGTGTTTGTGTGTATGTGTGTGTGTGTGTGTGTGTGTGTGTATACACACCACATTTTCTTTATCCATTCATCAGTTGTTGGGCACTTAGGTTGATTCTATATCTTTGCTATTGTGAATAACACTGCAATAAACATGGAAGCACAGATGTTTCTTTGACACAGTAAAATAATTTCCTTTGTGTATATGTGTGTGTGTGTGTATGTTTGTGTATTCGCTTAGACATGGGATTGCTGGATTATAGGGCAGATCTACTTTTACTTTTAGTTTTTTGAAGAACCACCATACTGTTTTCCATAATGACTGTACTAATTTATATTCCACAAAAGTGAAGGAGCATTCTTCTTTCTTTACAACATGATCAACACTTGTTTCTGCCTTTTTTTTTTTTTTTTTTTTTTTTTTTTTTTTTTTTTTTTTTTTTTATAATAGCCATTCTAGCTGGGGCAAGTTGATACCTCATTGTGGTTCTGATCTGTTTTGATTAATCACCAAACTTCTAAAAATTTTTTTAACTTATTTAAAGGGAGGGTCTGGTTAATTGTATTTTAATTAAGAAAAGTTTATAACTAAAATGTAAAAGATGAGAAATGTATATAATAGCTATTTACCTAATAGCTTTTTATGTTAAAAATAGGGTGCTTCTGGGGTCAGCAAATGGCATAGTGGTTGCATTTCTGGACTTACACATGACCGACCGCAGTTTGATTCCCAGACCTGGTGGCTTGAAAATCACCTAGGCTGCATGTGTGTTGTGCCAAAGATTCTGGGAGGAGAATGGAGAAGAAGGGATTGCAGTGTGACCATCCCCCTGGGGGAGGCATAATTGCTCACTTTCCATCTCTGTCTCTCTGTCTCTCTGTCTCTCTCTCTCTGGTGACTGCATGCTCCCTATGGCAAGACCTCTAGAAAAAAAAAGGAAAGAAAGAAATAGGATGCTTCTATATTCAAATGACTGTGTTAATATACCTACTAATTTCCTCACCTTTTACATACTTTTAGTTCTCTCTTCTGAAGTCTGTCTGCTGAAGTTGGCCTCTGAAATCTTTATCAGGCAGATTAGGACATACTGCAAGTTAAGACTAACAGCTAAAACATAATGGGTATCCCAGTAGGTTTCTCCTAGAAGGTTTGAGTGACTTTATAAAAAAAATTTTGTTAATTTTTTCTTTGATGAGAGAGAGAAAAAAAGTATATATATAGAGAGAAAAACAAAAGGTATGGAAAGAGAGAGACAAGCACCCTCACCAGGGTCTCACCGCCATCATGATCCCAGTCAGGACCATGGCACACTCACACCCAGCATGTGCAGGTGACTGAGGAACTAAAATCTGATAGTCCATGTGGCATCCAGCATTGCAAAGCACTGTGGTATCACTGAGCCACTGAGATTGGGCCATATGAGATTTAAAAAAAACAATTATCTCAAAAAAAAGCAGTAGATCTTGCTATTAAAAAGAATACCTGGTAAAGATTTTTATCAGGGATAGTCAACACATGCCCTCAAACTGGTCCTTTCCAGTTCCACTGCCTCTTTGATACTTATTGTACACATCATTTAATATGACAATTATAATACAATATTTGGTTAATATTGTGCATCTTCTTCTGATTGTAACAATTAGCTCTATAGGTATAGAAACTATGTCTTCTTATTTTATATTCCTACACAGTACCTTAGCATAGAGTTGATTATAATGTAACATTATAAGAAATATTTACAGGGTTGTATGAATTGGTGTCAGAAATGTTATTGATTTTATTGCTCAAGGCAAAAAAATTCTGTAACTAATCACGTTATTCTAATGGTGCTGTGTATGTCAGATGAGTGCTAAATTATATCTTTTTTTTTTTTTTTTCTTTTTTTGGAGAGGTTTTTGCTATAGGGCGCGTGCGCTCGCCAGACAGACAGAGAGAGACAGAGAGATAGAAAGCAGGAAATCACCCCCCAGGGGGGATGGCCACGCCGCAATCCCTTCTCCTCCATTCTCCTCTCGGGATCTTGGGCACGCACGCACACGCGCCCGGCGTGAGTTTAAGCCGCCGGGTCCGGGACTCGAACCGCGGTCGACTACGTGGGAGTCCAGCGACATAGCCATTACGCTAACTGCTGGTCCCCTAAATTATATCTTAAAAATGCTTTTTAGGCAATGTTAGATGCAGTTCTCCATCCTCATGGTGCATTGTCTATCACCTGGGAAACCTCATGCAGAAGTCTGGGCCTGACACTCAGATATCTGGTTCCACCATATTGGGAGTGATTCAGAAGCATCTTTACTTTTAAAACACCACAAGTGATATTAAGGAACAGCCGAGGATGAAAACCACTAGAATGACAACAACCAATTCTGTGAAAATTGTCACAGAGCACTGCGTAGAGAGTTAGAAGGCATATCTGGTGAACAAAATCAATGAATAATTGACTGACTTTCTATACATTTTTCATAAACTGAAGAGACTAAAGGCATAATTGTCACATTAGTAGATTACTTGAAAGAGGTTTGATTAAAAATTACCTTTGTGCTTATTGTAGACCATAAAAGACATAAGAAGAGCATGCGAAAGTTGGCCTCTGAAGTAGCTAATGTTCATTGATAATAATCAGCCTCACATTGCACTTTCTTCTACTTAACTGCACAGTAAAGAAGTTAAAACAACAACAAAATTACTTATTATTCCAAAGAATGATACATATGAATATTATTTATATAAAATATAAATATATGGATAATAGATATATTATGTTGGGAACATATATATCCATATATATATATGTATATATATATATATATGCACAAATTGAGATTTATACACACTGATATTTATGTGTAAAGAATTTTTATTTTGCACAGGTATTGCTTTGACTTTAAAGCAGAGGTTATCTTATTTGGTGTAGATACTTTATCTTCTAGTTATATGACACATTTGCATGCTGGTGAACAGATTTACATGTTAGTTTACAGGTTATAATTTTTAAAATAATCACTCAAAAGAGAGAAGAAGAAATAATAAAACCATATAAATAGTGAATTCATTAAAGAATTTAATTTTAATAACCTATTTCTGAAATTTATACTATTTCATTAACTTGAAAGGAAAGTCATTGGAAATGCTAAAGCAATATAGTTGGAAGGTTTCCTTCTAATAGAACATGGCAAAAAGAGCAAAATTCCATTGTAAACTCCACTTTTCATTGTTACTTAAAACATGCAGAAAAGGAGGCTTGTGCCTGAATTGGTATTGAGTTGCTTGTTATGAGTTATGGATGTTTTAGCAATAAAATTTGGCTTTCTGGAACAAATGGATGTTCTAACCTGATTTTATTAGTGTGGTTGAACATTGTGGAACTAAAACAAGGAAATTCTGCATATTGCCACAATTTGAGGCCTTATGGTTCATAAACCTTTCTATTTATATTTCACTGGTGGACGTAAATGGCATTATCTCATCAGAAAAGAACGGGAAGCAAAGAAGACACAACTTAAGTTTAGAAACTGTACATCTTGCGACTGAATGTCAGATAAGGTGAAGCTTTTAAATAGGAGGCTCTTGATTTAGTACCTTTAATGTGCAAGGGAAGGAATGCGCACGGCGCATCATTATGTGACAGGGTGAAAGGGGCAGCACGTTTCTTCTGTTACTGTGGAAAGAGGATGAATCTGGCACAGCTCTGATGTCAGAACCTCCATCACCTTTCTCAGAGATGATGTAGATTTTAATTGTAGTCGGGACTGGCTCGCGTCGCACCAGCTCCTACGTGACATTGAGATAGATGAAGCCATTTGTTGGCATTATCAGAGCCAGCTGTGTGCTTGGCTGCGGCTCCAGTAGGCATTTTATCTCATGCATAATCCTCTCATTGAGAGGGGATCACAAGCATCCGAACCATATGGCAAATAATTTTATTATGATCAAAAAAGGACTCTTGAAGCTAGTTAAACAGAAGAGTCCTTGAAATTCAATCAGAAGAAGTTTTATTTTCATGTTGCACCATCATCCTAAATTAATTGTTAGTACTGCCACAAACAAGAACGACGACTCCTCCCACCCTTGCAAAGTGAGTCTAAACTTAGAGCTACTTTATTTTGCCTGGAATCTTTTTTCCCCTCTCTACTTTGAGGAATTTTGGGGGGGGGCCCATATAAGAGAAGAAAATCAGGATTTTGAAGACTAAGACCAGCTTCTAATGAAAAAGAGTATTTTTTTAAAAACTCTCCAATGATAAGAACGCCATACCAAGTGAGACAAGCTTGAATTTATGCCCTGTTGGCTGCCCTCTTCAAAACTATGTAAGATTGAGACTATTTTTTTTTATTATTATTGTCTTCAGATGAATTAGATGAAGTCTTAAAAGAAAGAAAATCTGTTCTCTCACAGAGTAGCCTAATGGTCTCCTAAGTTTAGCATACATCTTCAAAGGGGAGAAGCAAACTTGTCTTTTCCGCATGGTGGGATTTCCCTCACATTGTCAAGGAGATGCATAGGTCTCCATAGCAAAGGTGTGTCATCGGCTGCCCTTCTGTCCGGGGTGATGGGAAGCAGCTGTTACAGAACAACAGTTAGGAAGCGTCGTGTGAGGCTGTGGCGAGCAGTTTAGTTGCTGCCTCTAACCAGAATTGCTTGTAGCTATCCTATTCCTACATTAATTGTGACTTTTATCCATCACAAAGGATGTTCCAAAACTCCAGTTCAAATGGTACAAGGCCATGAAGCAGCAACTTGCCTAATCTTTCCTTGTCTGTAATGTATACGTTCTGTTCTTTTATTATGATTTTTCTTTCCAGAGGAAAGTTTATAAGATTTGGGCCCGAGGGCACCTGTTACTATCGTGAAGGCATTATCAGCAATTTCCACACCACAGTTTGAGAATGTGAAGGATCGCAGGGTCCTAATGGCAACAGCTGCCTTATCTGGAGACTAGTCTTTCATTTGGTATTTTATTGACAAATAATAAAGCGAGTAATTGGACTGGGAGAGGAATACAGCCATGTATGTACAGGAACCTTCATTTTCTACTACTAAATGCCTGAAGCAGCTTTTTGTTCTTATCACCCCCTCATGACTAAAGCAGAGTAAGTAGCTGGCTGAACTGTTAACATGCTTTAAAATGTGTTTCTACTTTCACGACTTAGGAGCACATTTGAAAAGTACATGCATACTATGAAATATAGCAGTGATGCCTTAAACAAACAAGAAAATCACACCAGCCCTGTGTGATTCGGATTGTAAATCTAGGGTGCATCGATCTGGGATGTTCCTGTCCCTAGCAAAGGGACATGGAGCGGAGCAGAGCGGTGTGAGCTGGCAGAAAAGATCAGCAGAAAAGGATGACTCCTTCCCAGCAGCTCCAGACACAGGCTTTCCACATCCAGAAAGCTGTTAAAACATGTCCAAATCCTAATCCTTCCAACTTAATCAACTCAGCAATTTAAAAAAAGAGAAAAAAGAGAAATGATTCTATTAGGTCCTTTGCCCACCTGCCTATTATTGAAACAGGTGTTGTTATAAGCTCACTGTTGCACTTCTTTGTGATCTAGAGTCTATCATACAAGGAAGAGGATCCCAGAGATTTGATTGCTCTCTGACAAAGAATAGGCGTTTGGAGACTTTATTGTGTCACCCTCTTGAGCTTGTTAGTATGGAACATCTAATGCATTGCCTGGTTAAATGAAATGTGTCATGATTTTGTCTTGTATAGTTCTAGTGTTTTCAAAATGCCTCTCCCTGTCCTCCCCGCCCTACCCCCCAAAAAATTTACATAGTGTTTAACAATTATTATCCAATATGCTTTCTGGAAGTTTCTGCTGAGTGGCGAACCTCAGTCTTTGAAGCCATACTACATACTTCATAGGGATTTCACTGGGAGTGAAGGCTGTAGATAAATAATGAAGGGAGAGGGGTGACAGGGCCTGAGCACATGATGCTTGACATATTATCCTGTGATGTATTACAATTAGGTATGCATCAGTGTCACTTTATTTATTCAACTAGTAAGAGTGCATAACTCTTTGAAGGTAGATTTATTAAGAGCTTTACGTATGTCTTTTGAAAATTTAGAAATGATTTTTGAGTGTCTCTAACAGCTTTCTAAATCACCTCTCCTTTACATTTCAGTTGGAATTTAAAAAAAGTTCCCTCCCACATGGGTTAAATGTTTGGTTGTGTATTTTACATGTGCTCAAGGCAGTTTCTGGATGACAGATTGCCTTGTCACCAGCTGGTCAACAGACCAAATGGGCCTTTGGGAAGAGAAAACAGGATTGTAGTACAGGAATCGTAGGTGCTGGTCATTGGCCAATAGCAGACATCGTAATAAAAAATGGTTATTTCTATTAGGAATGTCATATACATGCATGCCAAATAATCAGTGACTGATTCTCTTTCAAAAAAGAGATACCAGTGGAGGAAAAAAGAGAAATCCTGAATATTAGGAAATGCTTTTCTAAATAGGACTCTGTTTCTAAATTATGGAAATTAAGCTTTTCAAAGTCTCTAGGGTGAGTTACATAAATTAGTACTGACCCACATGCATAGACCCTAAAACTGCACTTAAACCTGATCAGAATTTTGAAGCCTTGAAACTGATCTCAGTTTCATGTTTTTTTTTTTTTTTTTTTTTTGTATTTATTTTTTATTTTTTTTGCTTAAAATCTTGAATTCATGTCAGATGTTTCTTTTCTCTTAGAGCTCAGGGATACGGTTAATAATAGAAGATATTGAAGAGTGTTAAGAAAAAAAAATGACATTCTTAACTGTGATTGAAGCTTATGCTGCTTTATTGTTATGAATCCAGAGTTTCTAGCAAACTGTTTTTCCAGCTTTTCCTAGATCGTGTCAAATCAAGTCATTGATTGGCCACCTAAGCACATATATCATTTTATCTATAATAATGTGGGTTTTTTTAAATTGCACATTCTACTTAAATAGGTATTTCTATAATAGTGTACATAATTGCAAAAGATTCCTAACCTCTCAGGTCAGAGTGAACCTCAGCTTATAGGAATTCAATTCTTAATTTGATGAAACCCTCTTGTATAATCCATCGTTACGGAATACATTATTTTGGTGACCTTTGAATGCTTATTTTTTGGCAAAGGTTCACGTGTTGTGTGATGGACAGCAAGTAGCTACGTAATCAGAAGCAACTCCGATTTCTCATGATGATCAACATCTTCCCTTTCCCTGTTTTGAACCCAAATCAGTCTCTCTAGGGGTCTGAATAAACAAACATGCTTGTCACTGTGGGACAACTTTTACATTCTTCAGATAAGGACTCAACTCAGTTTGGGGTCACATTATACTGGTAGCAAAGCTGATCAGAGCAAACAAGGTTTCCGAGGATTCACTCACTCTTGTAAAAGCTGATTATAATTGATGAACGACCAGCTTGCTAGACCCTGACAGCCTGGTTGCCTGGCCTTTGCTCTCTGCCAGTTCAAGCCTTACAAGTGTGAAATAGCCAATTACTGGAATACCTATTGAAAGTAATAGGCCAATGAGCAAATTGCTACTGTGGGACATCGTGGCAGTGTGGATGGAAGGAGGCCAAGATAAAGTTCTGCTCTGAGCAGCTGCTCCCACCACAGATTGCTAATACTATTGGATGACCAAGAGATGAGAGGAAGGTATTTTCTCAGTCAAACTGCAAGTGTCCTGCCTTGTATTGACTTAAAGTTTATGATGCATGATACCATCTTGTTACCCAGGTCCTAATTTGCAGAAATAAATCCTCCTTTTAAAAGGTAGTTAAATAGGTAATAAGGATAGTCACGGCCATAGATTTTGTGCAAAAGCATTAAATACAATTTTTGCAGGGAATGAAAAGTCATATAGTGTGCAGAGTGTTAATACTCGCCAGCCATTTGCTATTGACAGAACAATTTATCTTGATAAAGGACAGTGAAAAATTCCAATCTACTCACTGACATCACATTATCAGCAGTAATATATGACTGCATCTAAATATAAGGTTGAGATCTGATACAGCTGAGAAGTTCCTGGTAATTTTCCTGTAAATATATTGTGTACTGGACAATGAACAAATGACACATTTACCATGTAATTGGATAACCTATTTTGATGTGAAATTTTAAGTTTTGCTGTGTTTTATGGAATAGACCATAATGTTTCCTTTTGGAGGTAACCTGTTTCTTCAGTAAGAATTTTGCAATATAATATATATGACTGCATTTGACAGAGAAGAAAAGATAAACAAAGAAAGGTAAACTCTCAAAGTCTGCATGAGACAGGTGGACCTCTCAGCATTCTCTACCATAAGAAAATTATCTTAATATTGACTCTACATTTTAGTTATATTACAGTCATTCTACTAGGCTGTATCTTTTGTGAGATTTGGACATAGTGAATACTTTTGAATTGAATGTTTCTTTGCAAATGATTCTTTCACAAATCTAGGTTTTCTTAAATATGCCTAAAGTGGGTCACAAGGCAGCAGGATGGTGGTGGTGGTGGTGGTGGTGGGTTTGGCATGGAGCCTGAACTGTGCTGGGAAAGGTGATTGAAACCTACGAGGAACTGTTTGAGGCCCATTTCTCCCCTAGGTTAGGGAGTGTGCAAGTTCAGTTCAGTGAGATTACAGAAGGCAGAGGTGTAGACACACATATATTACTTTTGTCCTCTATATCTCCAAGTACCTGACTTATAGGAGTCTAAAATAAGAAACAAGTCCATGCCCAGTCACAGTGGTGCATGTATTAGAGCGCTATTGCATGACATTGGAGCCGAATGAGAGGCCAGAATTCAGATCCTGGTTGACCTAAAAAATGCTGAATATTTCCTTGTGTGCCTGCTGGTCATCCTGGCTGGCTAAGAGACTGGAGAAAAGATCATGGATGGCGTGGTGAGATCCTGCCCAAGGTAATTGACTCTACCTCTCATGAACGAAAGAAAATAAATTCTATACACACACATACACAGTCAAATTCATCATTGCTTAAGATCTGAATGGTTAGTTTATTGGCAAAAATGTTATGTTTCCTGGGGCTAGCAGGTGATGTGGTGGTTAAGGACACTGAACTCCCACATGACCAACTGTGGTTCGAGTCCTGGACCCGGAGGGTCTCTGCTTTCTCATTTTCCCTCTCCCTCTCTCCTCTCACTCTGTCCCTCTCTGGCCAAATTAAAAATAAATAAAGTTAAATAGAATAATTCTTAAAAAAGAAAAAGTTATGTTTCCTAGTAAATCTGTGTAGAAGCCCACAGTGTCTCATCATGTCTCTATCTTTTGTCTTTCATGAGTACTTTTACAGAGAAGCAAGGACTTGCTCTTACTGATATGAAATATTAATAGTTCAGGCCTTGTTTATGTGCTTCCCTTGGGATATTGCAGAAAAAAAGCAAACTGCAATTTTTGATATTCATTCTGCCTATTTTCAATAAGATTTGAGAAATCTACAAATCAAGTTAGATCTTAATATAAATCTCTTATCTGGTTATTGAAAACAAATTTAAAAAATCCTAAAGCTACTTCCAAGAGGCTGAAGGAATCCTTGAGAGGAATACTTTACCATCTTTGACATCAAGTTTGACGATCTTTATTTTGTGCCTGATAAGACAACAGAAAATAAATAAATAAATAAATAAGCAAACAAACAAACCTGTATGCACCTTAGTGTAGAGTAAAAAAATAAGATGTTCTCTTTTTCTAATATTTCCCAAACCACTTGAGTTACTGTCTTACCTATTAAGCAGAACACTTGATTTCACTTTCTCTTTATTCTCTTGGGGGAAAAGAAAGGTCAAAAGCCTTTTCTTACTTTTAAAATCATGGCAAAGAACTGACAAATTAGCAGTTCTCACCATATGCCTGCCTGTATTTCACTATGCCACAAGGTGTCAGTGTTGAAAACAGGGCCTGCTCTGCTCGTTGTCATAGTTCACAGCTGTGATTATGTTTTTTGCTAGTCAGGATCCCTGTGCAGGACAAGGTGGTTGCTCTGGAGGAAACAATCCTACTCCATCCTATGTTTCCTGTATTTTCCACTCTTGAGATAATACTTCTATTTTACCCCCAAACATACCAAAGGTGCTAGAGCCTGGGGAAGAAGGGATGCAGAACTTTGCTAAGAAAGAGTCCTAGAGGACTTACAGTCTAAGTCCAAGTTACTAAAGATGAGTATTTGAGAAGAGTTAGATGAGTTGTATACACACACTTTTAGCTTTTATTATTTTTTAAATAACTCAAAAACCCTCTGAGGTTGAGCTCAGAGTTCTTAGCCTTTTACATATTCTCACCTCCCATTTTTTTTTCGAGGGGCCTTTGACATCTTTCTTGCCTGCAGATTTCAGCTGATACTATCTCCATTCAACAGATTCTAATAATATTAGTTTTTAAAATATTGCTAAGAGGGACCAGCAAGTGATGGTGGTTAAAGTGGTGAACTCCCACATGACCTACTGTGATATGAGTCCTGGACTTGGAGGCTTGAGAATCATGCTGGGTATATGTGAGTGCATGCCCAAGAAATCCCAAGAGGAGAATGGAGGAAAAGAAATGACAGAATAGCCATCTCCCCACCCCTTAGAGATCATTTCTTGCTTGCTTTCTCTCTCTCTCTCTCTCTCTCTCTCTCTCTCTCTCTCTCTCTCTCTCTCTCCAGGGAACGTGTGAACTCTATGGCAAAGACCTAAGGAGGAAAAAAATGTTGGTGAGATCTTTCTCTCTTCTGTTCAAGTACTTCTGTACATCTTTTCTCATCTCCTTCATAATAACTAGAAGTCTAGGTGAGGGCAAAGGCTACTCTGGACAAAGATGATCACATAAATTTTGTAAGGAAAATGACATTTGATTTATTACTGGAAGATAGATAGGGTAGCATTTCAAGCAGTTATTAAGAGTTCCCTGTGCCCAAGTACTATTCTTATTAGCGATAACAATCTTCTGAGCTAAGTAGTGTTATTATCCCTCTTTCACAAATGAGGACATTTATATCCAAAACATTAACCAACTGATCAGGATCATTCCACTACTTAGTGGCGGATGTTCCCAAGCCCTTGAAATAAATGGCTTAGGCAAAGGGAACACCGAGGTAAGGAATCTCAAATTCAGAGAATAAACCTCACTGAGTTTTTCTGAGGTAGAAGTTCTTTTGTTCATGCCTCTGTTTAGTCATTTAGCTATATTTTTTTCTTTTCTTATTTTAGTTTTCTATAGGGAACATGTACTCACCAAAGACAGATGGAGAGTAAGAGAGAAAGTGAGAAATCACACCCTGCAGGGATGACCACACTGTAATCCCTTCTCCTCTCTTCTCCTGGGATTCTGGGTACCCACCCTCACATGCCTGGCATGACTTTCAATCTGCCAGGTCCAGGACTTGAACCTCATAGTCAGCCCCATGTGGTATCTAGCTACTTTAACCTCCACACGAACTACTGGCCCTCAATACACTTTTTCAATTTGATGTTGTTTTCTAGATGTTTTGAGGTATAATTAACCAATAACATTGTATACATTTAAAGTGTGCAATGTGATGATTTGATAATGCAACTTCAAAAAGTTCATGGAAAATGGAATTAAAGTACAAGTTTTTTTTAGAGCAAAAATTTAGATCCATGCTATTTTTTCCCCATAATACACATTTTCCATGAATTTTTTGAAAACTCAAGTATTGTAAAATTATTACTACCATCAAGTTAGTTAACTCACCCATCACCTAACATAGTTACTGTGTGTGTGTGTGCATGTGTTGAGAACATTTAAGATCCTGTCTGACTGCATACCCTAAGTATACAACATTGTATTGTTAACTACAGTGGCCATGATCTGTACTAGATCCCCAAAAATTATTAATCTTAAAACTGCAAGTTTATACCATTGAAGCATCTTCCCACGTCCCCATGTTTCAACTCCTGGCATCCACCATTCTACTTTGTTTCAATGAGCGTGACATTTTTAGATTCCACATATAAGTGACATCATGCAGTATTTCTCTTTCTCTGACTTACCATAATACCCTCAAGGGTATTTTTTATGGCTTACTAAAATTCTGTTGTGTATGTGTGTATACACTTTTTAAATTTATGTATTGATAGACCTTAGTTTATTTTCAACCTTGGCTATTCTGAATAATGCTCCAGTGAACATAGGAGTATAGTTCTCTCTTCAGCAGACTGATTTTTGTTTCCTTCAGGTTTATACCCAGAATTGAGATTGATACAATAGCTCTGATTTTAATTTTTTTGTTACTATTATTCATTCCTCTTTTTTTTTCTTTCTTTTCTTTTTTTTTTTTTTTTTTTTTTTTTTTTTTTTTTTTTTTTGAGAGGTTTTTGCTATAGGGCACGTGCACTCACCAGAAAAACAGAGAGAGACAGAGAGGCAGAAAGCTAGAAATCACCCCCCAAGGAGGATGGCCACGCCGCAATCCCTTCTCCTCCATTCTCCTCTTGGGATCTTGGGCGCGCACGCACATGCGCTTGGCATGAGTTTTAAGCCACTGGGTCCAGGACTCGAACCACGGTCGACTACATAGGAGTCCAGTAACATAGCCATTATGCTAACTGCTGGTCCCTCATTCCTCTTTTCAATTAAGGCTATGCCAATTTACATTCCCACCAACAATGTATAAGGACTCCCTTTCCTGCAAATTCTCGACACTCATCTATTGTCTTTTTAACAGTCATTCTAATAAGGGCTGGGTGACATTTTTGTGTGGGGGAGTTTGATTTGCAGTTTCCTAATGGTTCAAGATATTGGAAACTTTTATTGTCATTTATATGTCTTCTATGGAAAATGTCTGTTCAGGTCCATTTCCCATTTTGTAATCAGAATATTTGTTTTCTGCTAGTTAGTTGTTTGCGTTACTGGTTTGTTTTTGATAGTAGCCTGTTATCAGATACATGGTTTGTAAATATTTCCCACCATTCAATTAGCTGCTGTTTTAATTTTTGTTGATTGTTTCCTCTGCTGCGAAGAAACTTTTTAGTTTGATATAATCCACTTATTTATTTTTGCTTCAGTTGTTTGTATTTTTAAGGTCATATTTTAAAAAGTCCTTTCCAAGATCATTGCCAAGGAGCTCTTCTGCTTTTTTTTTTTTCCTAGTAATTTTATGGTGTCATGTTTTCATGTAAGTCTTTAATTAATTTCAAGTTAATGTTTGTTAAATTGACAAAAACTGGTAAATTTATGATTAAAATAAGTATCTAATTTATGTAGCAATCCAGTTTTCCAATACCGTTTATTGAAAAGACTACCCTTTTCACATTGTATGTTCTTAGCATCCCAATCATATATTAGTTTATTGTATGTAAACAGATTTTGTTCAGAGCTTTTGATTCTGTTTCGTTGATCTGTGTGTTAATTTCATACTGTTTGAACTCTACAATTTTGTCACATAGTTTGAAATCAGTAAATGTGATGCTTCCAGCTTTTTTCTTAAGATTACTTTGGCTTCTTGAAATCTTCTGTGCTTTTGCATTATTTTTAGGATGATTTTTTTCCTACTGTTTTTAAAATGCCACTAGAATTTTGATAGGAATTGCATTGAACTGATAGATGACTTTTGATCGTACAGACACTTTAACTATCGTAATTATCTGATCCACAAATAAAAATTTTGTATGCTTTTTCTTCAACTTTTTTTCTGAATATCATACAGTTTTCAATATGCAAACCTTTCATTTTCTTGGTTAAATTTAAACCTGTGTATATTTTGATACGAGTATAAATGGGATTATTTTCTCTATTTATTTTAGATACATTGTTAGTGCATAGAAACATTACCAATTTAATATCTATGATTCTGTATCCTGCAACTTTATTCAATTTTTTAGTTCTGCCATTTTTTTGTGCAGTCTTTAGCACTTCCTACATGTAAGATTGTGTCATTTACACAGATAATTTATTGCTGTATTTTTAATATGAATAAATTTGATTTTTATTTTCTTCTTGTCTAATTGCTGTGACTAGAACATCCAGTACTATGTCATAAAGAACTGGTGAGAGAGGGAATCCTTGCCATTTTCATGATCTTAGATAAAAAGCCCTCAGCTTTTTACTATTGAACATGGTAGTAGCCATGGACTTGCCATGTATGGACTTTTACTGTATTGATGTACCTAAAATTCACTAAGAGTTTTTATCATGAAACACTGTTGAATTTTGTCAAATGTTTTTTTTCTGCATCTGTTGAGATTATATGTTTTTTACCCTTTATTATTTTAATATGGTGTGTCACATTTATTTATTTCCTTATATTGACCCATCCTTGCATCCCAGGGATAAACCACAGTTGATCATGGTGTATGAACCTTTCAATGTGCTGTTGAATTCGATTTGCTACTATTTTGTTGAGAAGTTTTGCATCTATAAAGGATCTTCAAAAGCTTATATATGTTATTAAAAAAACAATGCATGGATTTCAAAAAATTTTACACCGAAATAAACTTGTGTTTTAATTTCATTTTATCACTAAGTTTCTTAAGTCCTTTCATATGTTTATAAAGGATATTGACTTTTAATTTTCTTTTCTGGTAATGTCTTTATCTGAGTTTCTTGTAAGGTAATGCTGACATCATAAAATTAGTTTAGATGTATTCTTTCCTTTTCAACTCTATGAAGGGGCTTGAAAAGAATTACACATTAATTCTTCTTTAAATATCTGGTAGCATTCACTGACATCGTTATAGCTATCTGATATTTATTCAGAATTGGTCTATTCAGATTTTCTGTTTCTTTATAACTCAATTTTGGTAGGTTGTATGTTTTTAGGAATTTATTTATTTTAGGTTATCAAATTTGTTGATGTATAATTATTCATAGTAGTTTCTTATGACCCTTTGTAATTTGTGTAATTTGTATCAGTTATAATATGTCCTCTTTTAAAAATAATATTATCTATTTAAGTGCTCTTTTCTTCTTGGTCGGTCTAGTTAAAAATTTGTTAATTTTGTTTATCTTTAAAAAAAAAACTCTTAGATTTGTTGCGCTTTTCTATTGTCTTTCTATTTTCCATTTACTTAATAAATATTTTCTTTTTTCTACTAAATTTAGGCTTTATTTGTTTTTCTGGATCCTTGAACAAAAATTAGATTGTTTATTTGAGCTCTTTCTTTTTTTTGAGATGGCTTTAAGCTTTCTTCTTAAAACTATTTTTGAAACATTCTATAAATTTTAAGGTTATTGAAAATTTTCTGTTCATCTCTTTTTTTATTTTACTTTTTAAAATTTTTTCCTTGACCCCTTTGTTTTTCATGAGTGAATTCTTTAATTTTCATATATATACATTTTACAAATTTTTCCTGTTATTGTTTTCTTATTTCATACTATTTTGGTCAGAAAACATATGAATGTATAATTTCAATCATTTTGGACTCTTAAGACTTGTGGCCTAACATATGATCTATCCTAGAGATCATATGGTGAAATGTTTCATGTGCAATTGAAAAGAATGTTTTTTTGTGCTGCTGTGGGACATTTCATCCCATTTTTATGTCTTTAAGGTCCATTTACTCTATCGTGATTAAATCTGTTATTTCCCTATTCATTTTCTCTCTGCATGATCTATTGTTTAGAGAGGAGCATTAAAGTTCCCTATTACTATGGAATTGCTACTTATGTGTTTTTTTCAGTTCGCTAATATGTATTAGATGTTCCAGTGTGATTGGAAGATCTTCTTTGTCTTTTGTGGTAGATTTTGATCAAAAGTCTATTTTATGGTCTGATACAACCATAGCCACCTCTGCTGTCTCTTGGTTTCCATTTGCATGGAATATCTTTTCCCATCTCTTTACTTTTAGCCTGTGTGTGCCCTTAGGGCTACAGTGAGTCTCTTTTAAACCCCAAATTATTGGATTTTGTTTTTATAATGCTTTCAAACACTTTGTGACTTGTTTGAAAATTTAATGTATTGACAATTCAAGGAAAACTGACAAAAAAGGTCTTACCGTTGCCATTTTGTACATTGTTTTCTTCCTGTTTTGTAGTTTCTTTATTTCTTTCTTCCTCTTTGTTGTCTTCCTTCGTTGGTTGATGAGTTTTAGTGGTGGTATATTTTGATTCTTTTTTCTTAACTCTTTGTGTTTCTACTACAGGTTGTTTCTGTTGTTTGTAGTTAAGATGTGGCTTATGCAAGATGTCTTGTTGTTACGTCTTATTTTAAACTGATAACTTAAATTAGATCATATAGAAAAACATTACACTTTTACTTCTCTCCCCCTTCGGAATTTAGGTTATGGCTTTTACAGAGGCTCACACAGCACTATTCCCCAACCCTTCCCAGCTAGTCAGGATCACACACACACACACACACACACACACACACACACACCTACTGTTTAAGGTTGATCAAAGAGCTAAACCCACACGTTTCCATATGGATCCAGCATCACTTAAAAAACATATTACACCTGTGCCACCAAGCTGGCCTATTTATAGTTATTTTTGTATTTTAACACTTATTCTAAGGTTGAAAGTGATTTATGTACCACCATTGTCTTATTGGAGATTTCTGTCTTTGATTATATATTTACTTTCACTGGTGGTTTTGTACATTTATATGTTTTTATATAATTAATTAGTGACCTTTCATTTCAGTTTGTAGAATTCCATGTAGCATTTCTTGTATGGCAGGCCTAGTGGTGGTGAACTTCTTCAGTTTTTGTTTATTTAGGGAAGTCTTTATTGATCCTTTGTTTCTGTAGGACAGCTTTTCTGGGTACATTATTTTTGGTTGGCAGTGTTTTTCTCTCTGTGTTTTGAACATACACCCCATTTCCTCATGATTGCAAGGTTTCTGAAGATGAAACCTCTAATAGTCTAAATTGAACTCCCTTGTATGTAATGAATTGCTTTTCTTTTACTGCTTTCAAATAACCTTTAACTCTGATTTTTTTTTAGAATTCAATTATACTGTGTTTGAGCGTGCATCTTGTTGAGTTCAACCTATGTGGGAATAGTTGAGCCCCATGAGTCTGGAAGTCCATTTCTGTCCCAAAATTTCAGAAAAAATCAGCTGTTATTAATTTAACTAAACTATTTGACTCTTTCTCTCTCTTATATCTTCTTTGATTTCCACAATGCATACATCATTCTGGTTGATGGTGTTCCATAAGTACCATGAGCTTTCATCACTCTTTTGTTTTTTTATTTTTTAAAAAACATTTTGTTCCTCTTACTGGACAACTTCAAATGCCCTGTCATTGAGTTCACTAACTCTTTATTTTACTTAATAAAGTATGCCACTGTTATGTCTATTACATTTTTTAGTTAAGTCATTGTATTCTTTAATTTTAGAATTTCTCTTAATTTTTTTATTATGGTTTCTATTCTTTTTTTCAAACCTCTCATTTTATTTGCTGTTTTCTTTTAGTTTCTGTGTTTTCCTGTGGGTCACTGAACTTCCTTAAAAGGATTTTTCTGAATTACTTGTCAGTTACTTCATAGATCTCCGTTGTTTTAGGGTTAGATATTGAAGCGTTATTAGCTTTCCTGGTGGTATCATGTTTCCCTCATTGTTTGTGATCCTTGCGTTTGTGCATTGGTGTCTATGCATTTGAAGATGCAGCTATTCTTCTAGCCCTTACGGTTTGCTTCAGCAGACAAGGACCTTTACCAGTCAGTCCAGCCTGGCATTCTAGATAGACCAACTGGTAGTGTCCCTGGGCAAATGGGCTTGCTTACAATATTTCTAATTAGGTTGGGCCATTACCCATGCTTTGAGGTCAGACAGGACCATTGACTGGACTCCACAGTCAGGTCCGGCTGTTGGCTGGGATCTATGATTGCCTCTGGTCAGGCACAGACAGAGGTTGGGCTCTCTGGCTAGGCAGTATTACTAGTTAGCCTTGGAAATCAGAAGGGGGAAGACTTTAGGTTGGACTCTAGAATTATCCCTGGTCATCTGGGACCCCAGATATGCTTGCCACCTGAACAATGCCACTGACTGGACTCTACATTTGGATGAGGTTAAAGAATTGATTCTGCCATTGGTCAGGACCTCAGGGGCTGTGTTCCATATTTGGATGAGACTACAGACTTTGCCTTGTGACTAGACAATGTCACTGGTTAGATTGCCCACTTCTACATGTCCACTGGCTGTAGCTCAAGCAAAGGGATAGTCCAGGTATGCAATAGCAAATTCAGAGATTAGAACCTCAGGAAAGTTTTTCTGGAGTGTAAGTGTCTTATATTCATACCTTTATTCATTATTTATCAATATTCACTAAAGGTCAGCACATACCCTGACCAGAATCTTGGCTCTTTTAGGAACCTACCTTGCAAACGGAGCTTAGCTTTTACACAAAGAAGAATATTGGGACTCTCAGGATATAAATAACTTAGCAAAGTTTGCATGTGCGGTAATCAGCAATCTCTTTCCTTTTCAAAGTGGACGTATTTCTTTTAAGTGTTCAGCAGCTTTGTGGAAGTCTGTGTCAAAAGATGGGGAGACGAGAGGAGAATGGAGAAGGGATTGCAGCGTGGCCATCCCCCCTGGGGGGTGATTTCCTGCTTTCTATCTCTCTGTCTCTCTCTGTCTGTCTGGCGAGCGCACGCGCCCTATAGCAAAAACCTCTCCCAAAAAAAGAAAAAAAAAAAAAAAAAGATGGGGAGACAGGTTAATTGTGCCAATCTTTTTCCATGCATGTAATTTTTATACAAGTATCCTTTTAATTAATATTTTCATTTATAGCTATATATCATAAAAGCATGTTAAAAATGGCTAATCTAAAGAATATAGAAAAGTACTGTTTATTTACTAAAAATGCATTATTGCTAAGATAGAATAAAGCTGTCAATTGTCATTTTGCCAACAAAAATAAAGCGATTCGTAATCTTTCCATATATCTGTCCCCTTCAAGGTTTCTCCCTAGAAAGGCAGTAAAGGAATGCGATATATTTATTTAAGTATATTGCAAGTGAATTCCTTTTCAATAATATTGTGATTTTGCAATGCATGGAGTCTATAGTGCATTGACCCTCAAATATGACTGCTTGGCACCTGATTATGCCTTCTGCTGCTCAGATGTGTGAGGCCAATGAAACAGGACCTTCTGTGCCTTTTTGCTCTTTAGAGCACCAAATGAGGACTTTTGGCACCTAATTTGGAAATGTGCAGCACACTGTTTCCTTGTTTTTTGCCATGTAGAAGTTCTGGAAATTTGTTTTCCGTCTGCCAGGGAAAAGACTCCAGAAAGCTATTCTATAAAAATGCTCTGGGAGAGAAAAGACAGAAACTCTGAACAAAGATCTAAAAAACAATGTGATATGCTGAGCATTTTTATATCAGTTAGTTGTTAGAAATCAATATTTTTATGGTAAAAGAACCAGCTTAAATAAAATATTCACGACTGTTCAGGATGCATTGATAAGCACCAAGTCATACTGAATTTTCATTGTTAGCAAAATACGTGTTCATTGTATTTCGTATTTGTATGTCATTACATTTTTATTATTAGCTAAATACACATTAGAGCCCAAAAGGATCTGGTTAACTTTTTCTCATCCTACAGAGCAACTTTGAACAATTTCACCTTTGAAAAGCTTTCTTCCTAAATATGGACACTAATCACTGTGTTATTGATGTTTGCTATTACTTTGTACATGTTTGTGTAATAATACTTATTTTACTAGATACATGTTTCTTCATAGATTTTAATTTTGCTGAAATATAATGAGACTCTCCAAGCTGATTTATGCTAGTCCGACACATATAAGACTAACACTTACACCAAAATGCTACTTTTTTGTCCAAATGATATTAGGGATCTGTGGGAAAGCCTTTTTCCTGGAGTAGATAATTCAATTTCTGAAGTATCTCCTTCAGGAGGCTCCCTTCATAAACAGTTTTCATGATGAAGGAGGAATCAAAATTTTAACTTGTTAATATCAAGTTTCAGGCTGGAGACTTTCTAAAAATATATTTCATGTAAAGACAAGGTCAGCACTTCCTGTGCTACTCACACTGGAATGAATAACCCCAGTAAGCCCAGCAGTAACCTCTTCCTGATTCAGTGTTATTTTTCCTTTAACAAGGCTAAGTTTAACACTAATAAAAACTATTTTTCAAGAGCTTATTATTTTTTGACTCAGTATAGATGGAAATAATTTAGTGGTTCTGGGTAATTTTAAATTGATTAAAGTTTTAAGTTTAAAATCAGTTACTTTCCTGATTGTTAATAGTATAGCATTGATCATGTGGGGACTCAAATGCCGTCTTCTCATGTATTGGTTATCTCTGCTCCCCCTAGCTACTGCTGGCTAATTATAATTATTGACTCCTTTGTTAGAGTTATTTATGCTATTTATTTATTATTATCATTTAATTCGTCAGAGAGAGATAGAGAGGGAAAATAAGAAAGCAAGCCATTAGGTTCAGGACTTGAACCACAGTCAGCCATATGGGAGTCCAGTGCCTTACCCACCACACCACCTGCTGACCCCACTACTGACTCTTATTTCTTGGCTTGTAGGATCTTTTGCTTAGCACTTCAAAGGTTGTACATTATAAGGCCATCAAGTGGCATGGTGCTTGGGGCTCTGGACTACCACTTAACCGATTGCAGTTGAGTCCCAGATCCAGTGACTTGAAACTCACAACAGGTACAGGTGTGTGCATGCCCAGACTCCCAAGAGAAGAGTAGATGAAAAGGGATTGCAGCATGTCTATCCCCACTAGGAAATGATTTCTCACTTTCCCTCTCACTGTCTCATTCTGTCTCTCTGGCAAGTACCCATGCCCTTTGGCAAAACCCTTTTTTTTTTAAAAAAAAAAAAAAAAAAAAAAAAAAAAAAAAAAAAAAAAAAAAAAAAAAGCTGAGCAGTTTGAAGCAAAGAGGACAGGCTCCCACAAAGTCATCGAATTGGGATGGCATCATGTGTCTCTTGTTAAATCTTTTGTGTGCTCTGGGTGAAAGTCATTTTCACCAGGGAAAAAAGATAGTAATAGAGGAAGGAACAATACTTGACTCCCAGGGGTTTAAGAAGATTAAAGCTGCTATATGTAGAGACTTCAAAATTCATGGAAAAAAATGGATTTAAACTACAAGTTCTTTGTTGCAAAAATTTTTGAAATTTGGCCATAGTTTGTTTGTAATGCACATTTTCCACGAATGTTTGATGCCCCCTTACTTGGCATGTGCTCAGTAAGTAAAAACCTCCTGTTACTACCATTTACAGAAAACATACACCTGATTACATTAGAGCATATCATGATGTAGCCTACATTTGATTCATCCAGTTCAATACTTGCTAACCGCTTGATAGTAAACATGATTTTACAACACTGATCATGCAGCATATACAAAACAAAGAGTATATTTTAATGAAAGAATTAAATTATGAACAAAATGTATGAGAGAATATTTTTCTAGTGTAAAAATAGTATTAGTGCTCTGAAAAAAAAAAAGAAAGGCAATCAGAAGGGGATAGAAAGTTCTGGAAAGAGAACCTATATTTTAAAATAAGTATCAGGTAGACAGAGTGACATTTGAGTCAAGGAAGGAAGAAAGCAAGGGACTAGACCAGAGTGAAAGAGGAAAATACAGTAGAAAGCAAGGTTAGAGAAGTCACAGGAGCTAAGCTGTGAAAGATTTTATAAGCTATTGTCAAGACTGCAACTTTTACTCTAATTAAAATGAAAGTCACTGAAGGGTTTTGAGCAAACCTGTTGTGATATCTGCTCTTCCATTTATCTCTCTGGTTGCTCTCATACTCTACTGTGGAAATAAAAATAGAGTGAGAGAACATTTAAAAAACTATTGCAATAGTCTAGGTGAGAATTTACCCTGGGGTACTTAGTAGAGGTGGTGAGAAATGTTGAGATTCTGTATATATTTGGGAGACAAAGCCAATGCAATTTCCTGATAGATTTGATATTGTACACAAGGAATGAAGAACATCAAGGATATCTATGAAGTTTTGACCTGAATAAAGGATGCAACATGTTTACTGAGTTTATGTTATCTTTGCCAATTACCTTAAAATACTAGGTATTTTTTGAGTACCTGTCTTATTTCTAGAGCTATTATAAATTTTAAGAGCAAGAACAGTGTACTGTTTCTTTCTATGTGTAGTTGTAACACTTTTCTCCTTGTATGATAATCAACAAATACTGATAACTTATAGACTTTTTTTTTTTTTTTTTTTTTTTTTTTTTGAGAAAGAAAGGGGTTTTTGGTACAGGGCGCATGTGCTCTCCTGAAAGACAGAGAGAGAAAGAAAGGCAGAAAGCTAAAAATCACCCTCCAGGGAGATGGCCATGCCGCAATCCCTTCTCCTCCATTCTCTACTCAGGATCTTGGGCATCCACGCACACGCACCCAGCATGAGTTTAAGCCACCAAGTCCAGGACTCAAACTGCAGTTGATTACATGGGAGTCCAGTGACAAAGCCATTACGCCAACTGCTGTTCTCTTGACTTTTTATATCTGGCTTGTCAGTGGCACTGATTAAACTTGTCATAAAGTTGGCCGTGATGTTTGAGATAATTCCTTATGTCATAGCCATAGATGGTTATGGTCGAATTGTTAAATGTCTCTGGAGATATTTAAGATTATATGAAAAAATAAAGGAAAAATAAATGTTTGTTCATGCCAAGAATTTTGAGTGCTTTTAAAATTTACAGATCTAAAATGCAGTACACTTGAAGAAGGGTCCATGATAGAACATAAATAATACTATAAATGAGAAAATTAATGTATTTCTAAGTGGAACGACATCTAATTACAACCAGTAAATCTAAATTAATGTTTGAAGACTAAAAACACATCGTGTTTTATTACTGAAATATTTTAAAGGCATTCTCTAGGCTTATAATAAAGTCTAATGAAGCCCTAATTTAGAACATCATAGTCTTTCGATGTAAACAAACACATCTATTCCTCTATGCCAATCCAGAATTTACAAATGGAAGGGACTTTAGAAAGTAGTTATTAATAGCTGAGGGAGATTTAAACTCATATCTCCTTGTTCCTAGCCCAGTAGACTGTCGTCATGTTTGTGTCTTGCTTCTATTAGTCCTGATTTTGCTGGTAGCTAGAGATCACCTAGTACAATCCGTCCATCTCCCAGCAGTATAGACATAATTTTAGAAATAAAGTTATTTGAATGTAGAGTGAGATATGTGACTATCTCTACAATATCACATAGGCCCCAGTGTCCATAATCTATTCCCTAGTTTTGGACTATGACCTGCAAATTTTCTTTTTTTTTTTTTCTTTTTGGAGAGGTTTTCACTATAGGGTGCGTGCACTCGCCAGACAGAGAAAGACATAGAGACAGAAAGCGAGAAATCACCCCCCAGGGGGGATGGTCATGCCACAATCCCTTCTCCTCCATTCTCCTCTCGGGATCTTGGGCATGCACGCACACGCACCCGGCGTGAGTTTTAAGCCACCGGGTCCGGGACGCGAACCGCGGTCAACTACGTGGGAGTCCAGCAACATAGCCATTACACTAACTGCTGGTTCCCATGACCTGCATATTTTAAACCAAGTCCTCCTTTTTGCATTCCGTGCTGGCAGAAGTGGAGTAGAGGCTGACCTTCCTTGGAGTTGATTAGACATACTTGTTGGTTCTGTTGGGTGTTACCAACTTTCTACAAAACACTGAATATAATCATCGCATTCCTGTTACACTCAAAGTACAGATTTCCCAGTCTCAAGCACTTCAGGATTTTAGCAGCATCCTATTTTAGGTGATGCATAAAATGACACATTAGTCGTAAAATAAGGTAAGTTAGTAGTTAAAAGCCAATAATTCAGAACTTGTTATGTCAGTTGCACATAAAGAATGGTGATCTTGTTTAGATGCCTGAGATTAAAACAGCTTTAATCCTTGAGAACAGTGATCATTTTAATAACATTAATTTATAATTGACAAATTATATATTTTTAAGTGATAATCTAGCTATTTATTAGACTTTAGGTACAGGAATAATTAAGTATTACCATCCAGAAGAGTTGCTGTGGTATTATTTATGACCACGATGAGTATAAAAAAATTTGTTTATATTCAAATGAATATTAATTCTTGCTTCATTATATGCAGACTGGGGTATCTGCACTGATACTCTCACTACACATTTCCTTTCCCAAGTTGTTTGGGCTTCTCATTTCTCATTGTTGTGTTGTATTGTTTTGTACTCCACCTCCAAATACTTGTATGACCTTCCAAGTGTGAGAAGCAGCTATAGAGTATTTTTTAAAGAATTGTGCTGTACACTCAGTAGGTAATACAGTTTTGCCTGGTAGCCTGGTGTTTACACGCAACATCTAAAACAAACAAACAAACAAAAAAGGAAGAGGTTTTTTTTTTATCTTTTTTCAGAGAGAGATTTTTGCTATAGGATGTGCGCGCTTACTAGAGAGACAGGCAGAGACAGAAAGTGAGAAATCATCCACCCAGGGAAGACAGCCATGACGCAACCCCTTTTACTCCATTCTCCTCTTGGGCTTTTGGGCACACATATGCGTCCTCTGTGAGTTTGAAGCCCCTGGGTCTAGGATATGAACCGACTATGTGGGAACCAGTGACAACGTAACCACTGTCATCCACTGATCCCAAAGGAAGAGATTTATTGATAAATAGTCTCTCCTCATTCACGTAGGGAACATTTGAAGATCCTGAGTCTTTCTGAAAAGTGATGCTTGAAACCATGCACAGTACTGAACTCTATGAATGTATGACGATTTCTCAGTCTGACAAGTGAGCCAACTAGTAAGTAAATAGTTATTGACAGGCAGGTAATATTCACAGTGCCGATATTCTGGATGGTGCAAGATTTTAATCTCACTACTCAGAATGCCACACAGTTTAAAACCAATGAATTGTTTATTTCTAGAACTCTCCATTTACTATTTTCTGACCATCATCAACCATGGGTAACTTAAACCATGGAAAGTAAAACCACTGATAAGAGATGAGGGGTGGTGAGGGGGGTCTGTTGTATATCCAAGCCAATGATACATGAGGCTCAGATCTTGCAGAGCCTTCTAACTGAGTCAAGTAGCATGTCAGTTTCCCATCAATATCTTACATACCCTTAAATTCTGGTATATACTTTGATAAGAAAAATATAACAAATGGCTCAGCCTCTGGGGTACAGTTGGTAGTATACCAGCCTGTGGAGCTGAAAGCCATATGCCAATTATAGTTTGAGAAGTTCTCCTTGCCCAGTTGTCATAAAACCATGCTGGGTACATGTTTAGTGTCCTGGGGACTTAGAGGACTGGAGAAGAGGATTACTATGTGACCCAGCCCTATGGAGGATACAATTCTCTCTTTCTCTCTCTCTCTTTCTTTCTTTCTTCACCCTTCCTTTGTCTTTCCCCCTCCCTTCTTCCCTCCTTTTCACTTTTGTGCCTGCACACATCCTCCATCATGATTTTAAAAAAAAAAAAAAGAATAATCTAACAATGGACTGCAGGAGGTGAAATTTTATAAGCCCCTGTGGTGCAAGCAATTTCAGATGTGACTAAAACCAGGTAACTTCCACAAACAGTGGGCACTAGTATTTATTATCATTTATTTCTAAACAAAGAGAGCATATAGCCTTATTTTTTTTTTCTAATTCTCAGCACTAGCCACAGATGCAGGGAGAAAATCTGATTTCATCATGAACAATAGAACAAACTTTGCCAAATTCTATACTGTAAATAGAATTATGGTATCTCTCCGCTGTTAGCCTATGGCTGGGCATGCATCCCAAATGTTGTAGAGGTATTACAACTTCTACCCCTTCAAAAAGTCCAAAGGCTCAGTTCCTTATTAAAATTCCATACCTCTATGCTTCATATTTCTTATGCCTCCACCTGTTATGTCACCCTCACTCTTGATAGAAACTTATTTGGATAATGTCTGGAAGCAAAGCATCCCCCCCCAAAAAAAAAAAAAAAGGTTAGGGATGGAGGCACTCTGTCAATACCTGACAGGTGTAAATTTTTTAATGTATGAGTGGTATATGAAAATACAAATCACCATGGAGAGCCAGCCTAAAGCAGACTGAAAAGCTGTCATAAGCAATTTTCAAAAAGCATGAGTTATTTGGTTCCCTTCCAGGGGGAACAACTCCACAGGCATAAATTTGTGAATGGTACCTGACAATCTTAACTGCTCTCTCAGGCTTGCTGTATGACCAACATATAACGCAGGCTTTCTGGTCACCTGCATTCTGAAGCCAAGGGAGAACTGACATGATAATTGGGAAGAACTTGAGCTACCTTGCTTACTAAGGCACATGTCAAGGAACAAATTAAATAACCTCACAATCTGGAACATTTTGAAGCAATTTATTTGCCAACAGACTATTTATGAACCATCATACACACTGATGATTAGAGTGTTGTAATAAGAAGGAAAATGTTAGAGTTTTTGGAACGTACCTTCCCCCAGTCACTAGTTTATATGCTTTAACAATATAAGATTTTTTTTTAACTTCTTGCCCCAGGTTCATTGAAAAATCTTTGCTAACTGAATAGGCTTCTCCCTGGTGTGAATAGGTTGACTTTAGCAAAGGAGTGCATGATTGGCAAGTCGGTTCTAATTGAATAAGTGTCAAGGTCAAAAACCAACAAGTGATGAAGATGAGGAAGCCCTGGAGTGGTGTTTGTTTCAAATCATATTATTATTTTTTTAGTAGCACAGGACATTAAGGTAACATGTAAAACTAAAAAAGCAAGAAAGTTATAGTATAGCTGTGTGCTATAAATTCACTAAAATAGAGGAACTTGTGTGGTTCATAATAAAATTAGGTAACATAAAATGTGATGACAAAAAATTCTTCTACTTCTGCACTTGGGGTTAAGCTAAAATGTGAATGTGTCCTGAAGGCTTGCTGTGATGGAAGAATAAAAGAAAGGCTTTGGTTCCTGCAACTTAAGACTCCCTAGTGGGCTGACATTCCACTAGGGCAATGGCTCTCTAACTACTTTAGTCACAATGCAGAGAAAAAGAGTTGGGATTCAGTGCACACACAAACACACACACACACCTACTGTGGAAAATTAAAACAGACAAACAAAAACTTTTAAAAGACCTACTTATAGAGGCCAGCAGGTGGTGTGGTGATTAAGGCACTGAATTCCCATGTGATCCACCCCTCCCATGGCTAACCATGGTTTGAGACCCAGACCCAGCAGCTTGAAAGTTACCCCAGGTGCCTGTGTGTGTAGGCCCAAAATTCCAAGAGGAGAAGGGATTGTAACATGGCTGTCCCCACCCAGGGAGTGATTTCTTACTTTCCCTCTCTCTCTATCTCTCTTGGAAGCACACACACCCTAAGGCAAAACTTCCAAAAACAATTTCTTATATCTCACATCATTCTTTAATACTTTAAATTCCGTGTGTGTGTGTGTGTGTGTGTGTGTGTGTGTATGTGTGTGTATATATGTAGAGGGGCCTTCAAAAAGTTCATGAAACATGTGTATTAAGAAAAAAACTATGCATAGATTTATATATATATATATATATATATATAATATATATATATCTACATTTATATATAGATATATGTCTCTCTATATATAATATCTATATATATTCCCAATACTCATGCTTTTCTTCTTTTTTTTTCAGTATTTCAAAGACTGGTTATATTAGGTTTTCAGGAAAGTCATGACACTTTTTTGCATAGGAAAACATAGGAAAAATACATCATAACCTTTCAGCAAACATAATAGTACACTAATTTGATAACTCTGCTTACCTATGGCTCACAACCACTATTTGAAATAAATTGCACTAGGAGACTTTATATGCTGTCCATAGTCCTTTGATTGGACTTGGGTTCACACCATTATGTCTTCTGTTACACAATGCCCACCCCCTACCTACGTACTGATCACTCCAGACATTACCAAGAAAAATACCTATCACCTATTGAACCCTACTGGAATAATTGTGAAAATAATGAGATGTGTGGGAGACCCAGGAGCACAGGGAGCCTATCCTTCACCAGCCATTTCTTGTATCAAGGTTCTTAATGAAACTACATGCTCAAAACAAAATGGCTGCCAGAGAGCATTTTGTCACTAACTGTGGTTTTAACATGAAATGCCAAGGTAAGGTAGGTCTGCCGCGGTAGAAAAAAAAGATCCTTTAAGTTTACAATTAGCCTGGGACCAGCAGGTGGTTTAGTGGTTAAGATACTGGACTCCTGTGCATTTGAGAGCAGTTCAAGTCCAAGACCCAGCACCTTGAAAACCAGGCTGAACTGTGTGTGCATGTCCCAAATCCCAAGAGGAGAATGGAGGAAAAGGGACTGCAGTGTGGTCATCCACCATGGAGTAATTTCTCACTTTGTGTTTCTCTGTATTTCTCTCTCTCCATTTCTATAGAGAGCACACATACCCTATACCAAAAATCTCTTTCTAAAAAAAAAGTTCAGAGTTAACCTTGAGACAAGAATCAAAACAATGCTCTTAGCCACTGTATTCTATTACATATGCTATACTTGTTTATTCAGGTTCAATACCTCATTCAGAAAGATCATAATAGTATCCTCTTTTCTGTGTAGGATACATTCCAAGACCCCCAGTAGATTAATGAAATCATAACTAGTATAGAACCCTGTATGTACTATGCGTTTTTTTTTTTTTCTCTATACACATACCTATGATAAACTTTACTTTAGAAATCAGGTTTAAGAGATTAACAACAACTAATAATAAAATATTGGGTTGTCAGAAAAGTCATGACATATTTTTTTCTATGCAAAAGTGCATCGTGACCTTTCCGACTACCCAATAGAACAATTATGATAGTTTACTGTATTACAAATTTTATATATCTGTTCTCTCTCTCTCATAATATCTTACTAGACTGTAAGTAACTGAAATTGTGGAAAACAAAACCACAGGTAAGGCGGGGACTGCAGAACTGGGTGCCTTCTGTGTCCCAGGCATTATGTGTTTAGTATGATAACACCATGACAGTGTTCTCACTATCACCAGCACCCCTGGAGTGAAAAGAGTTTCTGTTCCACCAAATCCTTCAACTGCTTCTTTGGTTCCTTCATTGAGTGCTTATTCCAATTTATAGGATTTACTATGTGGTCTGTATTTTTAGAAGTAATTCTTTCCCTTCTTTTTAAAATCACATTCTAGCTGAATATAACATTTAGCACAAGAAATTGTTATGAAACAATGATTTTCTTTTTGAACACTATAATTAGTAGAGGCTAATAAATATTTGTTGAGTAAAGGCACAGATATATTAGATTTATTTAAAAGGCTTGCTTTGTTGCCATGACTATGTATAACTGCTGTTTAACCCAATTAGCTGTAGCAAGTACATATTTGGAAAACTGAATGGTAAGATGCTGACTCCTAACTAATACACAGCATATATATATATATATATATATATATATATATATATATATATATATCCTAGGTCTTAAGAACTCAGGAAACAGCTTAGAACTCTTCTAGAATGGAAATGGAAATGGTAACATCCTGGTAATGCATTTCTTTGTAATATGATGCTCTTTTTTCTAGAAGAAAACTAATTACCATTCTGGTTATCTATTGCTACATAACAAGTTATTCAAATTTAGCACAACAGCCATTTTATTATATGTCATGATTTTGTGGGCCAAACATTTGAGCAGGCCTGAAGAGACATTATTTTTCTCTATATAAGACAGACTGAGATTAACGTTATTTGGCTAAAAGGGAGACTGATCTGGAGGACCAAGACCCCATCATCCCCATCTTTTTTGTTGTTGTTGTTTGGAGAGGTTTTTGCTATAGGGCACATGTGCTCGCCAGAATGACAGAGAGAGACAGAGAGACGGAAAGCAAGAAATCATCTCCCACGGGGGATGGCCACGCTGCAATCTCTTCTCCATTCTCCTCTCAGGATCTTGGGCATGCATGCACACGTGCCTGGAGTGAGTTTAAGCTACCGGGTCCAGAACTCGAACTGTGGTCGACTACATGGGAGTTCAGCGACATAGCCATTACGCTAACTTCTGGTCCCAACACCCCATTATTCTCATGTCTGGTGCCTGAGCAGAGGTGTGTGTGCCTGGCAGGGATGGCTGTGCAGCTGGGCTCCCCTGAGATATAACCAGAAGACCTGCCCATGGCATCGCCATTGTAACAGTTTTAGAGTGGTTTAGATTTTTTACATAACTGATCAGAATATTATGTTAGTCTGTTGAGGTTGCTATAATAAAATACAACAGACTGGATAATTTATGAACAGAAATTGATTCCCTACACTTCTGGAGGGTGGAACTCTGAGATCAGAGTGCTAACATGACCAGGTTCTGGTGAGGGTCTTCTTCCAGGCTGTAGACTGCTGTCTTTCCATTAGATCCTCACATGGCACAAATGAGATGAGAGAGAGCATTCTGGGTCACTTTTATGAGCACTCTAATTCCATTCATGAGTCCTTCATCTTTATGTCTTAATTACTTTCCAAAGGCCCCACCTCAAAATACCATTATACTGGGAGTCGAATGTCAACATTTGAATGTTATGAGTACACAAACATTTATTCTATTGCAGGACATTCACAAAGACAATGTTCTAAGAGTGAGTCTTCTAAAAGGAGCAGGTGAAATCTGTAAGACTTTCTATGATATTGACTAACAAGTACCAGAATATACTGTCTCTACTTTCTAAGAATAGAATATTGCTTTCTATTTTTGCATAACAAATTGCTCCATAAGGTAGCAGCAGGGAGTCAGCTGGTGGTGTGGTGTTAGGGTACATGGCTGACCACAGTTCAAGACCTGGACTGGGCAGCTTGCCTTCTCTCTGTGGTGAGGACGTGCATCTGGTAGTAAATTAAAAGTAATAATAATAATAAATAAAATTAAATGAATAATTCTTTAAAAAAAAGAAAGACCACAAACATTATTATCTCACTATTTTTGTAGGTCAGGAATCCAGAAGCATCTTAGCTGGCTGATATGAGGTCCAGGTCTCTCATGAAATTATAACTATCTATTGGGTAGGACTGAAATTCAACTGAAGACTCAATTAGATTTAACTTCCAAGGTCTCTCGTATGATTGTCAGAAGGCCTTAGTTCTTCCCTGATGATCAGAGACTTCAGTTCCTCACTCTGTGGGCCACATCATAGTTGTCTAAATGTCCCTATGACATGGCAGCTACCTTCTGAAGCAAGGAGAGACAGAGAGACCAAAACCAGAAGCCACAGTCTTTTTATAAACAAATTTGAGAGTCATATACCATCACTTGTGCCATATTTTATTCATTAGAAATGAGTCACTAAATTTAGTCCATACCCAAGGGAAAGTGAAATAAGCTCCACCTCATAAGAGGAAAAACCTTAAAAAAGTTTATATATATATTATAATATAATATATATATATTATATATATATTATATATATATTATATAATATATATAATATATATATAATATATATATACACACACACACATAACACACACATACATACACATACACACACACACACACTGAGGGAAAGTGAGAAACCATCCCTCAGGGGACATGACCATGCCACAATCCCTTCTCTTCCATTCTCCTCCTGGGATCTTGGGCACACATACACATGCTCCTGGCATGATTTTCAAGCCACCGAATCCAGGACTCAAACTGCAGTCTGCTATGTTGGAGCCCAGTGATATAACCCTTTCGCCATCTGCTAGCCTCAAACAGAAAAGAATTTTTTATGTCCCAACTCAGTCTCCTTTGTGACCACAATTATATATGTTTTGTTTATTTATTTCTTCCATGAATGGGAGAGACAAAGAGAGAAACAGAGAGAAAGCACTCCCCAAAAGCTCTTAATGCCGCAATCCACTCCCCACTTCCACCAGCCTGCATCATGGGCTCACTCATGCCCATTTTACTCAGAGAAGTCTCCAGATGAGAACCTGAAATCTTCCCATGAAGGTCAGCCACACAAAACATTGCATTCTACTGCTGCCCCATATCCAGTCCCACACAAATTATTTGCATTGGTCCCATGTGCAAAATACACTCGCCCTGCTAAGACTCTCCAAAGTCTCATCCCATTATAGCAAAAGCTTTACATCCATAATCTCATCGTTCAAATCAGGTCTAGGTGTGGATGAATCTCTTCTACTACTAATCCCTATGCAAAACTTCTGGAGGACAGTCCCCTTAACATGTGGGCCTGTGTTACTAATAAGACAAGTTATCTGTTTTCCCCACACCCCAAATTCCATGGTATCATGGTATATGATATCTGATACAGACATTCCTGTTCAGAAATGGGGGGCATGGGAAACACACAGGAGTGATTGGTCCATAGCAATGTTGAAGTTCTTTGATTAGGTCTCAGAGTCTGGCGATGATTCACCATGACTCTCAGCTTGATTTTCTAAGCTCCTACCCATCCTTTGCTTAACGTGAGCACATATTTGCAGTGGAATAGTTTTCTTTGCTTGCTTCCAGCAAGTAACACTTTGGAGATCCAAAAAATCATATTTTGTTCTCTCTCTATCCTACTCAGTATAAGCTGATGATGTGTCTAATTTATAATTCTTTAAAAACTTTATGGATCTTCTTGGAATCTTACTGTCTTCACTCCATTATACAAAGGTTCCTCAAAAATTTCTTTGAGTTAGAACTTTTCCCCAACTTGAGCTTCCATTGTGAATACTGAGGAATAACACCCTGAATTTTTCTGTAAGTCTTACTGTTTAGTGGGAAGGCAAGCATGCCCTTACTTCAATAGAAGCATGTTGTTTGATTAGATAGAATAGTAATGGACCTCCTTAGATCTTTCTGAGGATCTTAACAAAATAGTTTTCTGGCACACCATTTGCTTCACCATTGAAGCTCATTTTCTTGCCAGAACCTTTTATTTCATCTTTGCTCAGAAGTAATTTCTTAATGTTAGCATCATGTGCCACATGGAAAGGGTAAAAGTGTTCGAAACCATCAGTTCCCACCTCGCTTTTATTTGGCAGTCTTAGCTTTAGTTCTCTTGCATTTTACTACAAACAGCAAGAAGTAACTAGAATGTAACTTAGACACTTTCCTTGGAAATTTCCTTAACTAAATCACCCAGTTTATCAGGCAATTTACTAATTTTCATATTACTTCATTTAAAAGGACTATCAAAATTTTTGCCAGTCTATAACAAGAATCCCTTTTTCTCCTGTTTTCAATAATGTTTACCTCACTTTCCTGAAAGGCCTTCCCTACATGCCTGTCAGAAACCATGAGGTAGCTCATTCAAGGTACTTATTAACACTTTTAAAAGTCAACTGGCAGACTCCAAAGCTACTTTCACATTTTAGATTTTTTGTCTATTGGGGAGTTTTCCTCTGTGTCATGGTAGTACCCCAATTCCAGGTATCAAAATCTACCTTAGTCTTATACAGTTCTGTAACAAATTACCCAGAGTCTGAGCAGCTCAAAACAGTGAATTCTTACACAGTTTTCATGGGCCAAGAATTGAATGGAACTGGCTGTGTAATCAAGAAACTGGAGCTGCAAATCCATCAGAAGGCTGTTCGGCAGAGCGATTCACTTGCAAACTCACGTTTCTACTTAAACTAAATTGTTTCTAATGTACATAGAATTTTTCATTATATATTTGTATTGTACCCTTTTATTAGAGGATGTATTAATTTTTTAAAAAATTATACTTCCGAAGAGTCAATAAAATTTTTGAAAAAATAAGATTTTTTTAAATATTTTTGAGATATATTTGAAGATATTATGAAAAAGATTTTGTGTGCGATCAGGTATTTGAAAGTGAATTGTAGGGCTAATATTATTACCTGTTATTTTGTGGTGAAACAAACTAATTGCAAACACTTACACAATAATACAAATAAAAAGTTCCGAATGCAGTCTTTATAATGATTGTTTTTATCTCTCATCCAGGTGATACATAGTTTGGTAGGTATATACATTTTAATGGTAATCAATTCATGTGTAATTGTTTTAAAAGTATAGACTGAGTATCTCTATGACAAAAATCTGAAATTCAAAATCCTCCAAAATTCTAAACTTTTTGAGGGTTGACATGACACCACAACTAGAAAATTCCACACCTGACCTCATGTGGCAGGTCATAGTCCAAAAAATCCAATATAAAAACCTTGCATAGAATTACCTCCAGGTTATAGTGTGAGATGTTTAGACATCCCATCCTAAAGAAATATCATGATGTCTGAGAAAATATTCCAAAATTGAAAATCTGAATATTTCTTGTCCCAGGCTTTGTGGATAAGGGATACTCAGCCACAATCCCTTCTCCATCCTTTTCTCACAATTTCAGGTAGAACACACAAAAAGGCACGGCTTGTTCTTTCAAGTCACCGGGTCAGGGACTCCGATTGCAAAGTCAGCCATGTGGGATCCATCCTGCCTTCACTATCACACCACCAGCTGTCCCCACGGTTGTAATATTTTAAAAAGAATTATTTATTTAATTTTATTTATCATTATTATTTTTTAATTTGATACAGACACTCACCTGAGAGAGAGAGGGAAAGTGAGAGAGCAAGCCACCAGGTTCAGGATTTGAACCAGAGTCAGTCATGAGAGATTCCAGCGCCCCAACCACCACACCATTACAACCATGCTGGCCCTCATGGTTGTAACTTTTAAGGTTGTCTTTAAATTTGTACTCTACTTCCATTCTATTTCCAACCCAAAATAAGCACAACAATGTATTCTTGCTTTGCCCCATGCTTGTAAATGATTGGCAAAACTGCTATGTCTTTTGAGAGCAATTGCTATTATTATAACTAGCTGGAATTAAAATGGCCAATCAGTAATAAGCCAATCCTTATTAACTCGCACTAAATTATTTTCTTTTGGCAGATAAAATAACTACTTTTCCTTTCTTTAATTAGACTTTGGTCTAAAAGGATTGACAAGGCAAGCTGGGGAAAAAAACACACTGTATTTAATTGCTTTTAGAATTCAGTGTTTTTTAATAGATTAAATTCTGAGAAAGTTCCAGAAAAACTTTAAGAACCCATGTTTGTTTTCCATATTATTCATATTCTTTTTTCTTGGGGGTGGGGAGAGGTTTTTGCTATAGGACACGTGCACTTGCCAGAAAGACAGAGAGAGACAGAGAGATCGAAAGTGAGAAATCACCCCCCAGGGGGGATGGTCACGCCATAATCCCTTCTCCTCCATTCTCCTCTCGGGATCTTGGGCACACATGCACATGCGCCCAGCGTGAGTTTAAGTCACTGGGTCTGGGACTCAAACCTCAGTTGACTACATGAGCATCCCGCGACATAGCCATTATGCTAATTTGCTGGTCCCTGTTCATAGTCTTAAAAATGAAAAAAAAAATTTAGAGTCTAGTCAATGGACTTTTAAAAATTGTGCTCTTATATACTGGTCTCCGTGCCCACATATAACTTATATTAATTTTTTTATTATTTTTTTAAAAATTGTATTTTATTTAACTTTATTTATTATTATTATTATTATTATTATTCCAGTTTGATCAGACATATTGAGAGAGAGGGAAAGTGAGAAAGCAAGCTACTAGGTCCAGGACTTGAACTGCAGTTGACCATGTGAGAGTTCATGCCTTTAACCACCATGCCACCTGCCAGCCCCACTAAATTTTGTATTATTTTAATAGTTTATTAGGGACCAGCAGTTAGTGTAATGGCTATGTCACTGGACTCCCACGTAGTTGACCACGGTTCGAGTCCTGGACCTGGTGGCTTAAACTCACTCCGGGCACGTGTGCGTGCGTGTCTAAGATCCCGAGAGGAGAATGGAGGAGAAGGGACTGCGGCGTGGCCCTCCCCACTGGGGGGTGATTTCTCACTTTCTATCTCTCTGTCTCTCTCAGTCTGTCTGGTGAGCGCACGCACCCTATAGCAAAAAAAAAAAAAAAAAAAAAAAAAAAAAAAAAAAAAAAAAAAAAAACCACTCTCCAAAAAAATAGTTTATAATAATAAATAAAATAGTTATTTTATAAACTGCTTATATTCTTTTACCTTGTTTACTGCATAAATACAAGTGCTTGTGTTTCTTAGGACTATTTCTTATGGTAAAAGGTACTCAAAATTACCATTTATAGGAAAAAAAAAGAGATAATATAGTCAAACAGTACAGATATCAGTCACAAGTCAAGTTCAAATTCTTATAGGGCTGCTCACTAGTTTGGACAAATTACTAAATTGCTGGGCCTCTGAGATGATCTGAAAAATGAAGGTATAAATATGTAACTTTTAGCAAAGTTCTTGGTCCATAGAATGTGCTCCACAAATTGTGTTTGTTTCTACTATTACTACCCTATTCTCAATCCAGCACTAATTTCTAAATACATTTATTTATTTATCTTAGGAGAGAAAGAGAAAAGGAGACAGAGTATATCTCTGTCTGTATGCACCCCTGCTATATGCACCCATGAAATGCTCTCAATGCCATGATCCATCCCCAGCCCCAGCTAGCGTGGACCATGGGTGCAGATGTGCCTGCTGTAGTCAGGGATGTCTCTGGACACAAACAGGCAACATTCCATGTGGGTCTGCCTCACAGTGTTGTGTTTTACTTCTGTAGCACCATCCAGTCCCAACATAAAATTAAAAATACACCCACACTGGCAGACCCCAATCCCCTCACAATTCAATTCTCTCAAGTCCCCTTGGATGTTACTAGAAAAGCTTAGGGTAGACGCTGTCAAGAGACCAGAGTTTTAAATTGTTACATAGCACTTCTAATAATGAAGGCAACTGATAAACTAGGATTTGCAATAGATGTCATTAGACCATGGGAAATGAGGCAAAGTATAGATGAAGCCAGTGACTGGAGAAAATAACTTACTCAAGTTTGGGGAAAAAGGGAAGGGAGGGAGGCAAAAAGGGAAAGACTTCGATCTTTTCTTTCTTTATAAGAAAATAATAGGCCAGATGCTTGAAGGAATGAGCACACCAAATCATGTAAAAAGATATTGGCCATGTCTTTGGCAGTTCTGATTTGAATAAAAAATTATAATGGGGGCCAGCTAGGGGGCTTAGTGGATAAGGCGACTGGACCCCACATGGCCAACTATGTGATTCAAGTCCAAGACCTGGTGGCTTGAAAAACATGCCAGGTGTGTGTGCATACATACACAAAATCTTGAAAGGAGAAATGGAGAGGAAAGGGTTCTGGCTTGGCCATCCTTCCTAGGGGAAGATTTCTCCTTTCTCTCTCCAATCAGCCCATGTGCCCTAAAGCAAATTAAATATATATATATATATATATATATATATATATATATATATATATATATGTATATAATGACTATGAATGCCATGAGTTGTAATTTCTGTGTAGCTTCCACCTAGTAAACTTTTTGTGTTTTCATCAAATATCAAATATTACACCATTTAACTTACATCACAGGTGAATTCTGCTGAGATTATTTAGCCGTGTTGAGGTGGGGGTTAAAAATTCAAAGATATAGCTTTTATCCCCATATCTTTCATTCCTTCTAGTAAATAAATTATATTATGAAAGTTTTTATTCCATAACTTACAACGGTATCTGATGCATACTGTGGGCTTGGTATTATTTGATTGCATGAATAATGGCTAAATTAATTTAAGAATCTTCTCTTAGTACACTAATTCTAAGGTGATTTCATTAGTTTAAATTCAAAGAAATTATTTTCATCTCATCTGTACAAATTCACCACTAAAACATTCTCAGCTGTTAAATAAACACTTGCAAAACATCATTCAATACTTTTGCTTATTAGCAGTAGTCTTAAGGATTTGAGTCATTGGATCTTAGGAAAAAGTAGAAATTCAGAAAAGCCTAAAAATAAAATGTTTATTATCATATAGTAGAAGAGTAAGCAATTCAACAATGAATTTCATTTGCTTCATTGAAATATCTTAATTGCCTTTTATTGTACAAACAAGACATGTTGACTGTCAAAAATACCAATGAAAAAGGTACATAAAATAAGAAAATGACCAAGGAAATAAAAAGATTATCTCTAGTCATTCAAAAATAATCACTGTTAACAGATATCATATGCACACTTGTATAAACATGTAGGCACACACAAGAATGATAAGAGAATATTAAAATTCAAATGGTAAATTGTGTCCTTTGCCCTGTATCTTGTTTTTTTCTTCCTATTTTCTAATTGCTAAAGTTTTCTTCCTTTATTTTTTCATTGCCATTAATTTACATTTTTACAGATCTATGGGTTTTAAAATAATTCCAATCCAAAGTAATATATGATACTGATTAGTGATATATGATACTGATATTAACAGAAGGGAAAAGAAAGCAATAATTTCTTTTTTGCATTTTTTTTTTATTGTTCATGGGAGTTTCCATTTCAAGAAGATCCAATTACTCTAGTTTAGGTAGATGTTTCTACCTTCTCAGCCTGATAAAGAAGACCCCAAACATTCTGCAAAAAGCATGGCAAAAAAAGGGAGGGCAAGAGGGAGAGAATGTCATGGCTATTTGTGCCAGCTTCATATGTAAAATGTTTTCTTTTCAACTTGGGCTATTGTGCGACTTTTCTAAAGGGATATTGGAGCAGCCTACCGTTATGAAGCAGTGATCAGATAACTCAGGTTCTGGCTGCAGGAGTATGAGAGCAATGCACAAATACATTCTCTTTGTTTCTCTATCTACTGAATCTGCAGTTTTCCAGCAGTTATTTTTTTTCACTCCCTGTTGTGCATTTAACTTAAATCTGACAGAAATTATGGATGAAATTTGTAATAGACACTATTGCTACTTATGTTCCAGAAAGGCATTTCAGATAGGGTAATATCAGCAAAATTTTAGTGGGTAGTCAGGGACTGATATAGAAAACATGTAATTGGCCTCCGTGTGAAATAGTCTACTAATACTCTTCTGATAGGGCTTCGGGTTCATCTAAACCTGCGTAATTTGTGGTAAGTGATTTGCAGCACTTCTGAGGCACCATCAAGGATGCATTTTGGGCAGAAGGCATACTTTAGAAGTGGGGACCTCATGGGCTTTTGGTGTTTTTTTTCTTCCAGTATGAAAATACACTACATATGTTCTGTTTTGTTCTGGGATTGTCACACAGTCCTAAAATGTTTACAGCTTTCTGCTAGAAGGGGAAATAAGTGAGAGGATGCAGCCAGGGAAGCTGATTCCATAAAACCACCCCTGTGCATCACTTTGCCCTTTCTTATGGTGAGATCTAAACTAGCCCTCACTGAAAAATAATTTCATTAAGACTTACCCTATTGAAGTGCTCTTGTAAGCAGATGTTGCTTTACGACTTATATAAAATGTCTTTTTATAAACTCATTCAAGAAGTTAAGCTGGTTTTGGAGAAATGTAGTCAACTTGGACAAAATTAGACACCCTTCAATTTAGCTACACCTACATCCTTTTCATTTTTGAGGTTGGTCTGAATCCTGAATGTTAGTCTTTTTTTTTTTTTTTTTTTTTTTTTAGGTTTTTGCTATAGGGTGCATGCACTCGCCAGATAGACAGAGAGAGACAGAGGGACAGAAAGAAAGAAAGAAATCACCCCCCCAAGGGAGATGGCCACACCACAGTCCCTTCTCTTCCATTCTCCTCTCTCAATCTTGGGCATTCATGCACACGCACCTGGTGTGAGTTTAAGCCACCGGGTCCTAGACTCAAACCGAGGTCGACTACATGGGAGTCCAGCGACATAGCCATTACGCCAACTGCTGGTCCCGAATGTTAGTCTTTTTTATTGCATTCTTTAAATTCTGTATTGTATGATGGAGTTGGTATTCACATTATTTTGGATATAAGTGTTTTACAAATTCTTTGAAATGATTTAAGTATTTACTTTTCAAAGATGAAGCCAACCATGATGTACTTTGTGCATAACAAGAATTCACTTACCTGTAACTCAAGTTTTCTCTGTCAGTGTTAAATGTTGATCCTTATAATTCCCCAGATCTGCTTGCTAGGTACATTAAAAATATCCATGAAGACACTCCTTGTCACTAACTTGATAGTCTCCATGCCCATAGCTGAATAAATAAATGTACCATCCCTTATTCAGAAAACATTTAGTGACTCTCTACTGAGAACTTCAGGAAAGGTATTTGAATCTGAAAATGCCTCTCCAGTAGCTCATGGTAGTAATATCAATTTCTCTAATGTTTATTATAAACATGTTTCAGAGTTCTTTTAAATGTGCCCTGCTATCATGCTAAATTTAATAGCTTATTATGAATGTGTAATTTATAAAATGTTCCCTTAACTTATTTACCATGCATTAGTTACTAGCTAGAAACTCCAGAATCTTTCTCAGTTTCTTCGCTCTTGCCTTAAGCGTTGTCACTGAGACAGATTGCTGCCTTCACAGGGCTTCTAGAATTCATCTTTTCTTTGTTCTTCCACTCCCCACGGTTGTGCGGACTCTCTGTACCTTGTTTGTCTTGTTATAATAGCTTCCCTGTGGGTTTTTCAACCCAAACTTTCAGTGTCGCCAGTCTCTCTCCCTCATAAATGTAACTACATTATCTGCAAGATGCAGGACTAAGTCCATTGAAAGTCACAGAAAGCCTTTGCAATCTGTCCCTAGTCTACATATGAACGCCTTTCTCCTGTAGTTCTCCCAAACTATACCGAAACAACTGAAACCACTTCACCTTCTTCACTGAATGAGCCCCTGAAGTCCTCCAGGCCCTCTTACAGTCCGTGCCCTTTGCTTTCTGGGCCTCCCCCTCTGCTCTCTCTTCATGTCAAAAATTCTTTCCATTCTCAAAGTCAATGCAGAAATCTTGGGCACCATTCAGGACCTCTGTCTTAACACAAATATAACTTCTCACTCCTCTCTCTCTTGGGGCAGCAAAAACATTTGAATTAGGAACTCTACAAAAAGTTCATGGAAAATGTATATTCTAATATATATATATATGGATTTGACATTTTTTTGCACTGAAACAAAATTGCACTTTAGTTCTATTTTCCATAAATTTTTGAAAGCTCTTTGTGTTTGTTTTATATTAGTACTCTTAAAAATAATCTTTGGCGCCAGCAGGTAGCAGAGTGGTTAAGGCTCTGGACTCCCACATGGCCAATCTTGGTTTGATTTCTGGACCTGGCAGCTTGAAAATCATGCCAGGCATGTGTGTATATATGCCCCAAATCTCATAATGGATTGTGGCGTGGCCATCTGCCATGGGAAGTAACTTCTCTCTTTCCCTTTCTGTGTTTCCCTGGCAACCGCATGTGCCCTATGGCAAAATCTTCAAAAAAAATTAGAATTATCAGTAATTTTACTTAAGATTAATCAGAGATTGGGACTAGCAGATGGCATATTGGTTACATCACTGGACTCACACATAGTCGACCATGGTTTGAATCCTGAACACAGTAACTTAAACTTCATACTGGGCATGTGTGTGTGCGTGCCCAAGATCTCGAGATGAGAATGGAGGAGTAGAAATTGCAGCATGACCACCCCCCCACCAGGGGGAGTGTGATTTCCTGCTTTCTGTCTCTCTGTCTCTCTGGCAAGCACACGTGCCCTATAGCAAAAATCTCTCAAAAAAAAAATCAATCAGAGATTAAGAGATTATTTTTCTAAAAATAAAATCAATACAAGAAAATATTTATCCCTTTCACACAGCATCTAGTATAGTGTTTTATGTGTACACAGGAAGTAAATTGTAAAGAGAAGTTAATATTATGGTATCAGATTTAAGGAACTTGATATCTTTCATGATGACTTAGAACTCATTCTTAAGTGACTCCTATTACTTGATAATTCAAGTCATATTTCTAATTTCTTGAAGTCTAAAAGAGGGGACTATAAGTTTTTTAAAAATTCAAAATTGATGGAGTGTCTCCCTCCTGCTCATTCATTTGAATTAAACTCAGCTTGATAGCGACAGGCAGCATGTAACCATCCAGCCGTGTGACAAGAACTTTTATTTTCTTCACTCAATCCTGAGCAGCAGCAGTGTGGAAACCTCAGGATGAAAATTTGGAAAAATATCTGCTCTTTTTTGGTTTGGTTGGCTTTTTGCTAATCTTATTTTACTATTTCTACCATCTCATCATGTCATGACTTCACTTGTAAAGAAGAGTTGCAAGCTAGAGAGATCATTTGTAATAGCAGAATTAAATTAATGGATTTTGAACCATCTTTTGCAAATGTAGGGTTAGTGGAGGTGATGGTTGGGTGATAGAAAGGTGAGAATAATTAAATAAATTCAAACAGTCAATGAATATTTGCCTTAACATTGCATCAGAATAGTCATGAGATTCCCCCCGCCCCCCGGCAATGACAGGGAGAGTTCTTTCTAGATTCTCCTAAGATGTTAGGTAAATTTTACTAAATACTAGCATATAATTCATTCATTCAACAAATGTGTTAATTCTTCTTTATAAGCCAGGCACATAAGATGCAATTCTAAAAATCACTGAAAATTCAATACCACCAACCAAAACACACACCCAAGAAATGGACAACTAGAAGGATAATTTGCAACAAGCCTAGAATAATTTGCAACATGCTAGGGAGGCACTAACCACGGGTATATGGCATCTATGGAAGGGCATGAGAGAGCCCATATGGCCCTCTTTTGAGAGCTCAGGGACAAGTTCCCAAAACTTATCATCTAAAGGAATTATGTAAGTTGATTAACACAATCATTGTCAACCCAGCCAGCATATACTACTTGAGGCACTTTAAAACAGATCAGGTTCTTAGATTCTATCCCTGAAAGTCTGCTTCTGAGAGCTTCAAATACCACTGACATATATTTTTTTAATTTCCCGTACTTAAAATTTAATTCCCAAATCACAGGTTGGTGGTTGTTATAGGTGAGCACTGAATATTTGGGACTCTTTGTACTATATACTTTACTTCTATGTGAGCTTGAAATTTTCTGAGATAAAAATTGATTAGAAAAAGAAGCCCCAGAGCATAGCAGTTAAATTCTATGCATAGGCTGGGACCAGCAGTTGGTGTAATGGTTATGTCACTGGACTCCCATGTAGTCGACCGCGGTTTGAGTCCTGGACCTTAAACTCACGCCGGGTGCATGTACATGCATGCCAAAGATCCCAAGAGGAGAATGGAGGAGAAGGGATTGCGGCGTGGTCACCTGCCCTGGGGTATGATTTCTCACTTTCTGTCTTTTCTGTCTTTCTGGCGAGAGCATGTGCCCTATAGAAAAACCTTTCCAAAAAAAAAAGAGAAAAATCTATACATAGGGAACCAAATCCACATGGCTAATTGCAATTTGAATCCTAGCCCTGGTGACTTGAAAAACACACTGGGCACACATGAGTGCTTGCTGAAATCCTGAGGGGATGGAGAAATGGAGAAAAAGGTATTATAGCATGACAGGCTCTGCGGAGGAGTGCTTTCTCTTTCTCTGATGAGCACATGCACCTTCTGGCAATGGAAAAGAAAGAAGAAAAGCTTTCCATATCTTTCAGTGCCCTGTCAACTTTGAGACTCACAGAAAAATGCTGAAATATGGAGGGGGGTTACAGGAAAAACAATCTAAGCAATGGGCCGGTTCAAATATCAACACACAAATTCATGGATTAAGGTAAATTTTTTTCTTTAAATCAACTTAATTCCTACTTAAAATTTCTTTTCCATGCATGCTAAAAATGTATCTCAGTTAATTATAAAGGCTCTGTTTACATTATTAACGGTCATGTTTGTTTAAGACTATTAATCCAAGCCATCAAAAATGGGCATCTGACCTCACCTCTTCTAGCCTCCTGTCACCCACTGAGAAGTCCTCTTCCCAACCTGATTTTCAGTTTTCCAGTTGACAATTAAGACAACTCATACAACTCACTTTTGAGAAGATCTTCATCCAATCTGATAAGCCATTTCAGGTTTAGCTCTGTTCCTTTTACTTATTTGTCCCTTTTCAATTAATTCTCCCCAAATATACTGCTTATTTTCTGATGTTTTCCCTCATTGATTCTGCTATATCTCCCAGCTTTTTAAGTTTTTGAAATTCAAATGCCAAGAATTTATTCTTCTAAAAAGTTTTCAACTACCTAATCTGTAGAAAGAAAAAGGGAGATTTTTTTCAGATGAATTAGAAAATGAGAGTGACATCACGGTATAAGGAGGTTGAAGTGTACAGATACTCAACCTTGATATCGTAAAATATACTACACCACAAAGAAAACTGTATGAGAAGACATGGAGGCAAAGGAACTCAAGAACTTAGAAAAAGAAATAATTAAATCAGACCAGAGTATAAAGTGTATCTGAAATGGCCAAGAATAAGAGTAGGAGGGTAAGCAGTAACTTTTGGATTGCGAAGGGCCATGCATGCTACAGAAGATGACTAAATTATATCTTGAAGGCAATGGAGAGGCATGAAAAGATGTAAAGCAAGGAAATGACCAAACTCATGTTTTATAAATATGAACTTGGCTGCTATATGGAATCTGAATGGGACAATGAGGCTTAATATAAGGAGATAAAGTTTACTGCTGCTATCCTACAAAGATTATGGTGGCTCTGGACCAAGAGAGTAGTTACTGGACTGCTGGGTAATAGGAGAGATTTTAACTGGATAGGATGAACAACTCTTGGCCCTCAATTTAATAAAGCAAGTGAGGGAAGGTAAGGTGTCACAGACGATATCTCACTTTCTAGCATGGGCAATTGGGTAAATGATTCTACCATTTTTTTTAATACATAAAATAGCTGTTGATTTGGGGAAGTGGTAAATGCAAGCAGAAAGAATTCAATGAACTCAACAAGTTCAAGGTGGAACCTGTTAAATTCAAAATGTCATTTGGTCATCCTGATAGAAAGCTCAATAGAAATGGTCAGCAGACTGTCGACTGTATAGACCTGGAGCTAGTGGAAGAAATCTACAGATATATAGCTTTGTCTGCTATCGACATATGCAAAGATAAAATTGCATTTAATGCAATTCAGGTTAATTGAAATGTGGAATAACAAAATGTTTCTCTAAGTTGTGGTTCATTCAAACCTCCATTTTATTTTAAATCTTTACTCCAACCTAGAGTGATCCTACTAGTTAAATTTGGTTAAAAACCATTAGTCCAAAATGTCTAGGACTATGATAATTATTATTTCTTGTGTCCCCTTTTTCTTTTCTTTTCCTTCTTTTTTTTCTTTTTTGGTTTTGCCACAAGGCTTGTGTGCTCATCAGAAAGAGAGAGACAGTGAGAGGGAAATGAGAAATCACCCCCCAGGGGTAAGGCCACCCCCAATCCCTTCTCTTCCATTCTCCTCCTGGGATTTTGGGCACATACTCATACATGCTTGGCTTGATTTTCAAGCCACCATGTCGGAGACTCAGCTGCAGTCTGCCCTGTGGGAGTCCAGTGCCTTGCCCAACACACTACGTGTTGGCCTCAATATAGCCCGCTTTTCTACAGAAGAAAAAATGTTGAGTGGCACATACGTTTGTTATTTAAGATGAGTTAATTTTTTTTGGATTACCTCTCTATTAAGATAATAGAATATCATAATACTCAGTTACATAACTCTGACCTAAAATAATTGCTGTGGAATTTGAGGATGAGTTGCTACTGTGTATGAAGAACTGAACTTTGGTTTCAGTTCTTGGAATTTCTTACAAAGTGGGTCAAAATTCAGTCTAACTTCTGTTTCCATTGAGTGACGATACATTCTACAGAAAGACTAAAGACTAAAGTACAAGTATTGGATAGGTCTCCCAAGGAGAAACATTAAAGCTCTTCAATTTTGAAATGTCTCTTAAAAGCGAAGTTATATTTAGCGAGAAGAAAATAAAATGAGGAAATGGAGCAGTCAGTTGAAAAGTAAATGCAACAATTTCATTTAAAAGTTCAAAAGGAAAAAAAAAAGAAAAATCTAAGCCTACTGTGGGCAGTAGGGTGGCTCCTTTCACCTTGACCAAGCTATTGTGAAATCTTCAGTTTGATATTGATGAGACATTATTTTTTAACAGTCATCCAGGACAGCTCTTCTTAACCATACCCGCTCGTTTCCTGTCATTGTCAATCTATTGAGTGAAACCTAAAGTTAGGAAGAGACTTATCAACTAGACAATTACCTGTAAAAATATTTTCTTTGAAAGGATAATTCTAATTTGAAAATGTTGCTTTATTTTGCATATGTGTGTGGCGACAACAACAACAAAATAATAAAAATGCAACCCCAAATCTATCTTCACAGTGTGAGTATTGCACTGACAAGAAATGCTGCAACCTTTAGGCATTCAAGAAATGCCTGATCTGTGAGCATCCTTCTTCCTAATGAGTTGTGTGTTATGAGGCAGAACTTACATTCCCCATGGACCCTGTGCTCTCAGAACTATTAATTTATCTTCTATGAATTAACACTTCCTTTGTTAATAGTATAAGGTCCAGCCTTTGGCAAAGTCCTCATCTGCTTGGGGAAGAGACCGAGCTAATAGAGCTCAATGTCATTTTAGGTCAGTACTTTGGGTAACAGAGTGGATTCACCCAGCAAGAAAACCCTTCTTTTCTTTATAGGAAAGCTTCTAAGTTCTGCAATATAACGTGAGCCTGTAGGAAGCAGAGAGCTATTTGATGCTGAATTCTGAGCAAAGGGTTCTTTGTGGGAAGGTCTGTCAAACAGCATGGTAACCATGGCAACCCTGGCTAGATAACCCATTTGGGAAAATACTTGTAGGACCTAACACTCTATCAACTGTCATTCAATAATTTCATGTTCATAATAACTAGGAAATCAATGGCTATCCTCTGAGACAGTTTGTGGAAAGGGCAGGCTTGCTATTGGCAGCTCACAGCTTACATTTGCTTCTGTTTGTTGTGGTTCTCGTGCCAGGTTAGGAGTGTGAAAAAGAACTTGTTTGTTTGGACTGGCACAAAGATTAAAGGGAGGTTCAGTTTTGCAATCTAATTACAACTGTACTGTTTACATGTACAAAGGAGAAAAAAAACCAAATGGCATATTAATAAAGCATTTGCTAGGCTGTTAGGAGGTAAGGTTCACCTAATATTAACATTTCACATTTTAAAATTCTGCAAGAAAAGACGAGTCCAAGTTATCACGCGACTGGCATGAACAAATTTGGTAACGTAAAAGGCATTTTTCTTATCTTGGTTTTCTAATTAAACTGCTTATCATTGTAGAAGCTGTGTTACCTGGATGTTATGTACAGAATATAAAGTGATCATGGAAAAGTAATTAAAATTCTTAAACATGCAGCCCGTTGACTTTACATACAATTAGTTTTTAGAGTGTGAGGTTTGATAATAAGGCAAGTTAGCTGAGTAGAGAAATATACACTTAATAATTACCTTGACAGCATTTATCAACTGGAAAAAATGTCAGGAATAATTTCAGTAAATGGATAGTATAAATAAGAAAAGATGATGAACTGAGGCCATGAAAATAAGTAGAAAGGAAAAATTAAGCATTTGGTATTCTACGAAGAAAGGAATATTTCACCTTCATGGAAACATTTAGAAGATAGGGATTCATATATTATGAAAAGCTTATTTCCAACTTAGAAGTGTTTTGAAACATGAAGATAAAGCTATTTATAGAACATTGCTTTTCTTTCAGTACAGCAGGTTTTATTTTAAGCTGTTTCTGGTAAAGTACACATAGAGGAACTCTCTCCAAGTTTGCATTAGGTAATTTTTCTATGCAAAAATGCATCGTGACTTTCCAGACAATCCAACAGAATCCAGGTTTGTCAAAGTGGAGTGTGGGAGCTGATAAAAAAATCATCTTCAATATAAGAAATGAAATCTTGGGACCAGCAGTTGGCACAATGGGTACGTCACTGGACTCCCATGTAGCTGACCACGGTTCTAGTCCCGGATCCAGTGGCTTAACTTAAACTCATGCCGCGCACGTGTGTGTGCATGCCCAAGATCGCAAGAGGAGAATGGAGGAGAAGGGATTGCAGTGTGATCATCCCCCCTGGGGAATGATTTCTCACTTTCTGTCTCTCTGTCTCTCTGGTGAGTGTAAGCGCCCTATAGCAAAACAAAAACAAAAACAAAAACAAAACAAAACAAAAAAAAAACTCTCCAAAGAAAAGAAAAGAATGAAATGAAATCTTTAAAGTGAAAATACTATTTTATCCCAAGAAGGAGTGTTCTAAAGAGCTATTCTGAATAGGTGCACATAAAATAGAAAGATTATATGACTCCTCTTAGCCTAAAACCTGAAGTTATTAAAGATTTTCCCCCTAAAGTAGTCTACTCACCCATTTATCCATTATTTATCATTTTATATATATATATATGTGTGTGTGTGTGTGTATATCATGTATGTATCATATATATACACATATATGTGTATATGTGTGCATATGTGTATATACGTGTGTGTGCGTGTGTGCATATATATCATGTATGTATCATATATACACATGTGTGTGTATGTGTGCGTGTGTATATATATATATACACGTGTGTGTGTGTGTGTATCGAGATAGAGAGAGAAGCACAGCCTACAGGGTCTCATGTTGCAGTCCACCTTGAGCCTCAGTCAATGAGGATCACCAGCAGGCAGACATGTAGCCAGGATGTAGAGGGAGACCTCAAGATGTGAACCTGGGTCCCTCTCACATAGTCTCAGCATCTTACAGCATCGTGTTTTATGACTGCATCACCACAGCTGGTCAGCTAAAGACCTTTTAAAAATTGCTTATTTTTATTTGTTTATCACTTTTATGAGTGTGAGAAACAGAAACAACAGGGTCTTGATGTAGCAATCCACCCCCAGTTCCAGTCAGTCCCAGATCATGAGCTAGTACATGCCCAGCATAGTCATGGAGGTCTTCATACTTGAACTCAGAACCCACCCATGTGGGTTAGTCTTGCAGAATATTGGATTTTAACCACAGAGTCATCATTCAGCCCCCTAAATAATTTTAAAGTCAGAATTTTTATATTTTTTCTATTAAAAATATGAATATTTTTGTAGAATTTTTAAAGATCTAATTAAACTATCTTTTTTTCCCTCCATCCTGAACTTTCTTCTCTCTCTCTCTCTCTCCTTTCCTTTCTTTTTATTACTTTTGGTACTGAAGGATAGTCATTTCCCTCATAGTGCTTATTTCAGTAAAAATGAAATTTTCTGCTATCTTTTCTTATTAAAAGACTTGTACAGATGTTTCAAGCTACTGAGATACATAAGTGGAAACCAAGGGGTTTCAAAGAAAAAATTATTATTTTTGTAGATTGAAGTTTGACTCCAAATAGTTTTAGCTTTCTAACAGGGAGTTGCATATATCTCTAAATGTAAAAATTCTGATAAGAATATGATAAGAATTGAAGATGACAAAACAGTCCTTTCGAGTCTTCCATAACTTTTATATAAAGGGGATTTACTATACTTTTCTTTCAACAAACAAATGTTAAATAGCTCTTTTTTTTTTTTTTTTTTTTTTTGAGAGGTTTTTGCTATAGGGTGCATGTGCTCTCCAGACAGGCAGAGAGAGACAGAAAGTGAGAAATCACCCCACCCCACCCCACCCCCGGGAGAGATGGTTTCACCACAATCCCTTCTCCTCCATTCTTCTCTTGGGATCTTGGGTGCGTACACATACACACCCAGCGTGAGTTTAAGCCACCAGGTCCAGGACTCAAACTGCAGTAGACTACGTAGGCGTCCAGCGACATAGCCATTACGCCAACTTCTGGTCCCATTAAATAGCTCTTACTTCTAAACTTAAAAAAAATAAAAAGGTTACAATTTATGCTACATTGATATTCTTTTATTCATTCATTCAGTACATATATTTATTGAGTCTTTGCCTGGTGGGTAGGCACTCTACTGGGTGCAGAAGTACAAGACAAGATTTCCTATCCTCAGAGCTTCCCAGTCCATTGGGGGGAAAAGCTAAGGAAACACTGGGATTCATAGGGTGTCGTGGACACTTTGAGAAAGATCCTGTGTTTCTTTGATGCACTTACACCTCTGGCTGTACTACTTACTGATAGAAAATTGTTTCTGATCTTTCTCTTACTTTGTTTTATTTATTTATTTATTTATTTATTTATTTATTTATTTATTTTTTGCATTTCAGCCATTTATCTTTATTAATGAAGACTCAGAAATACCCATGTGTGAAAGTTTCTTTTTGTATTCTCAGTAAGTTTCAGCTGTAAAAGAGATGTGTTTCTGTATGCTCAGTGAAACTCAGAGAAAAACAGTATTAGCATATGTAGTTAATATTTATTTTGTAGGGCTACGTCAGGGTGACTTAAAGCAACAGAAATGTGTTGTCTTATCATTCTGAAGGCCAGGATGTTTGAAATCAAGGTGTCAGCTGGTCACAATCTTTCTGAAACCTCTAGGGGAGGACCCTTTCTTGCTTCTGGCTTCTGGAAGTCCCAGGGGTTTCTTAACTGGTAGCAGCTTTACTCCAGCCTCTGCCTTCATCGTCACATAACATCCTCCATGTCTGTGCCCTCACATGGCCATCTGCTGACAAGGGCACTAGCAATCCTGGATCAGGAGCCCACCGACCCCAGTCTGACTTCATATTGACTAATCATATCTGCAGTGGCCCTATTTCTAAATAAGGTCACATCGTGAGGAATTGAGGGTTAGGATATCAACCCACTGTTTTAAAGAGATGAGATTCAACCCATAACCGCATTTAAACTACCATTGCAACTTTTTACCTCCTTAAGGAAATCAAACACTTCAAAAATGTGAACAATGAGGGACCAGCAGTTAGCGTAATGCTATGTCGCTGAACTCCCATGTAGTCAACCGTGGTTCAGGTCCTGAACCTGGCAGCTTAAACTCACGCTGGGCGAGTGTGCGTGTGTGCCCAAGATCCTAAGAGGAGAATGGAGGAGAAGGGATTGCGGCGTGGCCGTCCCCCCTGGGGGGTGATTTCTTGCTTTCTGTCTCTCTGTCTCTTTCTTTCTGGCGAGCACATGCGCCCTCTAGTGAAAACCTCTCAAAAAAAAAAACAATGTGAACAATGAGACATGCAAAGGGTTTTTAAAAAGTTCATGGAGGATACTATTATGAAAAAGCTATTCATGGATTTCAAAAACATTTTTACACCAAAATAAACTCATACCTTAACTACATTCTCCCCACAGACTTGTGAAGTACATTCACATGATTTATCTCAGGATTTCTAACCCTCTTTTTTTGTTGTTTTTGTTTGTTTGTTTGTTTTTGAGAGAGAGAATTTTGCTATAGGGCACATGCACTCACTGGAGAGACAGAGGCAGAGAGAGACAGAAAACAAAAAATAACCCCACAATCCCTCCTCATCCATTTTCCTCTTGGGATTTTGGGCACATACGCACACACGTCTGGCATGTTTAAAGCTGCCAGGTCCAGGATTCAAATCATGGTCAACCATGTGGAGTCCAGTAAGGTAACCATTGCACCATCTGTTGGTCCCTACAACCCTATTTATCTCATGTTTTGTTGGGCATGGTCACATCTAGCCTTTCTTCATGCTTTTATTTTAAAATAATTAGTGTAAATACTTCCTAAAAATTCTGTATTCTCATATGCTGGAAAATATGCACACACACACCCATATAATAACTACAAAGATAAAGATAGATGTTCTGAAACTTTTACATGATAATTCAGCCTTTAAATATAAACCATTGCTGGGCTCACATGGCGGCACAGCAGTAAAAATGCAGCACTCTACAAGGAAGTCCCATCTAGGATGTTGCTGGTTTAGTTCAGAGATCATGCCAAGTACAACAGGGACATCCTTCCCCGCAGTCTGGGGCTGGCTGAAGGATGGAGGTGAATTATGACATAGAGACCCATTTGGGATGCTGGTTCTCTGTGTGTGTGTGTCTACCTAGTGGTTGAAATTATATATGCTTGGGAACCAGCAATTAGCGTAATGGCTATGTCGCTGGACTCCCACGTAGTCGACCGCAGTTAGCATCCCGGACCCGGTGGCTTAAAACTCACGCCGGGCGCGTGTGCGTGCGTGCTCAAGATCCCGAGAGGAGAATGGAGGAGAAGGGATTGCGGCATGGCCATCCCCCCTGGGGGGTGATTTCTCGCTTTCTGTCTCTATGTCTCTCTCTGTCTGTCCGGCGAGCGCACGCGCCCTATAGCAAAAACCTCTCAAAAAAAAAAAAGAAATTATATATACTTGTGTGTGTGTGTGTGTGTGTGTGTGTGTGACTGCTTAAAATTCTTTATGACAGACAGTGCTATAATTAACATATCTATGTCTAAAGTATCTACATCATTTTACCATTGAATCTTCTAATAATGTTTTGGTCCTGACTGAAGTGAAATGCTAAAATATTGTGTCCTATTCCTAGTTAAAATAGTTTAGTTTTGTCTTTAACATGAAGAATGTCAAAAAAAGTATATTCTGTTTGGTACCCCGTCGAGGGGGAAGAATGCCGCAGTGCGAGGTAAAGGAAGACTGATTTAATTTGGAATCCTGTTCTGGCTTAATGGTGGTTGAATCTGCCGCAACCTTAATTTCTTTGTCTTTAAAAATGAAAGGGCTGTTGTCAGGATGAAGTGACATACTATGAAAAAGTGCTTTTTTCACTGTTAGGCACATGGAAGTTACCTGAGAAAGGGTTAGTCAAATCTTGATTGAGAATTTGCAGAAAATAAAGGCTTGTTTTTTTCAACCTAACATCTAGAATGTGAGAATACAACCAGTGTCCCCCCTGCCCCCAATATAAGTACAGCTATTCTATTTGGAGGACTAATCTTCATTTCTAGCCCCACTTCCTTCATCTTCCTAATTAGAAAAGAAAAGGCAAAGGGACCAGCAGTTGGCATAATGGCTACATTGCTGGATTCCCGTGTAATCAACCACAGTTCAAGTCCTTAACCCAGTGGCTTAAACTCACGAAAGGCACGTATGTGCATGCCCAAGATCCTGAGAGGAGAATGGAGGAGAAGGGATTGAGGTGTGGCCGTCCCCCCTAGGGGGTGATTTCTTATTTCCTGTCTCTCTGTCTTCCTGTCTCTCTCTGTCTTTCTGGTGAGCACATGCACCCTATAGCAAAAACCTCTCCAAATAAAAAAGTGAATTGGAAGTGGGAAGATCTCTAAGTGGCACCTTAGAGATCCCCTACCTCCCCTGATGTTTCTCTGTTTTCAGCCATGGGTTGCATCAGTAAAACTTGTACTCGTAGTTGAGAAATAACACTGATCAGACTGACTTCTCTCACTGGATGAAAGACAAAAAAATCAACTGATACAGGGTTCCTTATTTATTGGGAACTCGTCTATGAAAGCACAGACATTGCATCTCAGGTTTGACTTTTTAGCAGTTTAGAAAACTTGGTGGATAAGCAAATTCTGTCTTTATTTATTTATTTTTTTATCCTACTGGGTTATTGCTTTCCTGGGTACTGCTTAATTGAAGCAAGAATGCTATTTCAAGTAAAAGACATCAAAAGGCATTTCATTTAAACCTAGTTAATTCTTTACAAGACCCTATAGTAAACAAAACAGAGCAGCTCTGTCCTTCACTTTTCACCTTCTTCCTCTATTAATTTCAGTTCTTAATGTTATCAGCAACATTTTCTTCCAGGTGATGATAGCTAAGAAGGACTTACATTTGTTAACAGAAAGACAAAAAAGTGGAGAAAGTTAGAAAAGAGGGTCAAGAGCTACAATCTCAGTCTTGTCTAATGTCTCCTATACATTTCTATATGGTCCCTAGGTAAGACACGTTATCTGTGTGGAGCCATTTCCAGAGATTATGATAGATCAGCTTTACTTAGCATTCTTACCCTGAGCATACCCTGGTTGAAAATCTGGTAATTCCTGTAGATTTCCCCCCATATCTATCTATCTATCTATCTATCTATCTATCTATCTATCTATCTTCTATCTCTATATGTACGTATACACACACGCACACACACACACACACACACACACACACACTTTATGCATCATGCAGCAGTCACAGTTCTTCTCGAACCACATGTTTGGGCCCTCTGGTCTCTAGTCCCAAGGTCATTTCATGGTCCAAATGACTACTTCACCTCTAGTCACGTCCACTTTATTCCTGCTGGAAAGAAGCAGGAAGGAAATAAGAAATATGTGGAAAATGAGCAAAGGGCATGAGCCAGCAGTGATGTAAGGAAGTTTCCTGGGATCTGCTACATGACATTCTATTTAAATCTTTTTCGCCAGAAACTCGGACACACCTAAGAAATGGCGTCTTCATTTTGGGTAATTGTGGGTCTCCTACTTTGGAAGAAGGAATACGCAATATTAGGTGACAATTAGCAGTCTCTGTTATAAAGATGAATACATACAGAGTATGTATGCATACTAGTAAACAAATAAAAAGGGAGTGGATAGTAACTCCAGGGAAAACATTGTATAGGAAAGGAAATGCAATCAGGGTATTCCACATGCCTCAGCTGTGAATCACGTATACATAGATATGATAATATAGTGACCAAACAGTCATTTAAACAAAAATTGTGATAGAACATTTCATATCATGTATTAGAAAGGAAAAAAGCTAAAGCAAAACCCTCATTATCCACTGTACAATATCAATACTTAACGATCTGAAATTTAAAAATCTAGAATTCCTTACTTAGTAAAGATGAATAAAAATCAAATTTTGCAAAAATAATTGAGACTGTAACTATCATGATGGAAAAATACAGAAGGCAACGAAGATGATGAGCAAACACATAATGCCAGGAAGAAGTGACATTATAAAATGAGTAGGTTAAAAAAAAAAAAAAAGTGAAAGAGTTCTTCAGAGAGATGAGCACAGCCAGAAGTCCTGAGGTAGCTGGGTGCAAACCCGGGCACTTTTAGAGAAGTGAACGAAGGCCAATGATAGAAGGAGCAGCTTGGGCTCAGGTTGGAAGGGTTCAGCTCTACACATGCCAGGCCTTGCAGATAATGTTACTGAGTTAGGTATTGAACTTTAAGACACCAGAAATTCAATGCAATTTTAAAGTAGGGCTGTGACATGATCCAATTTGCATTTAAAAATAAACCTCCAGTCTAAATGGACTATGGGGAATTTGTTGTGGACGGTATCGGGGAAACAGAACAGAAGCTGCAGGGCCAGTCTTGTACATCCAAGTAAGATGATGGCCATTTCTACTTGATTGAGTACACTAAAAGTATTTTGACATGTATGGAATTAAGAAACATTTAGGAGGAAAAATCAATGGAATGTTCTTTTTTTTTTTTTTTCACAGACAACTTGATAAACTTTAGTGACAGGTTTGAAACTTTGTTTTTTCCTCCTAGAGTTTAGCAGTATATACTACTCAAATATATGAGTGCCCACAAAAAGTTCATGAAAAAATGTACATCATAAAGAAGCTATGCAAGGATTTCAAAATATTTTTGCACCAAAATAAACTCACACTTTTTTCTTGGAGAGATTTTTGCTATAGAGCGTGTGTACTCGCCAGAAAGACAGAGACAGAGAGACAGAAAGCAAGAAATTACCCCCTGGGGGGATGGCCATAGCACAATCCCTTCTCCTCCATTCTCCTCTCGGCATCTTGGGCATGCATGCACACACACCTGGCATGAGTTTAAGCCACTGGGTCTGGGACTCGAACTGTGGTCGACTACATGGGAGTCCAGCGACACAGCCATTACACCATCTACTGGTCCCAACTCATGCTTTAATTCCATTTTTCCAAAAACTTTTTGAAGTCCCCTGGAACGTAAACAAAAGTTGAATGCACAAATATCTTGGCCGGTGTATAAGAAAATATTGACACCGTACAATTTCTCAAAGCTGACAGTCCTTGTTGTAAGGCATCCAAAATTCCTGATGGAATTTAGAGCTTCAGGAAGTATCGAGATAAGTATAGACATGCTTTCCCTCTGCATTTAAAGGAAGAAATTGGTTACCTTATGGTAGATAAAACATAATTATTTGGAAATGAGGAATTGTGTCCAAGAGGCATGCTTTGCCATAGCAACCTTAACATTGAGTTACAGTATGTCTTTCAGTTTTGCAAAGGGTAATTTATCATGGGAGGAGTGTGCTGAGCATGTCACATTTTACTATCTGCTTATTTAGTTAGATAACCAAGATCTCCACTCTTGAAATAAAATTATTCTACATTTTGTCTTAGTTTCATACTTGCCAGTGTCATATACATATTCTTTAAACTCATTTTACACTTTAAATAGAATGAAAGAGACTAAGTCTAGATAGCGCACACAGGACCTAGAAGCAAAACCATATTTCTGTTTTCTTCCATGACTTTATAATCATTTGATTGATAGAGACTCAAATATTTCCTCTGAGATTGACAAATATTTTTTCCTAAAGTAAGCCATTAAAATTTGAGGATTTAAACATAACATAAATTTGAAAGAGGTTTGAATTAAAATGTGAGCAAATGTACAAAATTTATGTTCATATTTATTCTCACTTTCTCTACAGACTTATATATCTACTATAGTTTAAAGTCTGGTAGCTAAATTTTTATTTTAGAGATACCATTTTCTTCTTTTTTCAGAGAGAGAGATTTTTGGTATAGGGTGTGTGTGCTCGCCAGAGAGGCAGAAAGAGACAGAGAGACAGAAAATGAGAAACCACCCCTTGTAATCCCTTTTCTTCCATTCTCCTCTTGAGATTTTGGGCATGAACACACATGTACCTGGTGTGAGTTTTAAGCTGCCAGGTTCAGGACTTGAACTGTGGTTAACAACATAGGAGTCCAGTGACATAACCTTTGTGCCATCTGCTGGTCCCAAAGCCATTTTCTTCTGTTATAAAAAGATAATCTCTTCCTTCTTCCTGAAGACAAGAATGCAAAAAAAAGGGGAGTGGAGACTTCTTTTTGATTAAAAGCATTTTTCTTTTACTTTTCTAAACAGTTTTATATACAGCTAAAAATTTGAACCCATTTAGCCACAGGAAATAGCTGTAAGGGGTGAATTGTTTTTCTTTCATGGGTAGATGTTTTAGTTTTGTATGAGTCAATCTTGCAGTGTGTGTAGAATAAGATCTGTTCTCACTCCAGCTGAGTCAAAATATGTGTAAACTTTTCCAAAAACACATCTTTCATACCCTTTACTTAAAAACATCAAGTGTGTTGATTTTAAATACAATGATGAAAATATCTAAAGAATATGTTCTTAAAAAAACTAGAATTTAGGGGTCAGCAGGTGGCATGATGATTAAGATGCTGGACTCCCACATGGCCAATTACGGTTCAAGTCTCAGACCTGGCAGCTTGCTCTCTCACTTTCTCTCTCTCTCTCTCCTCTCATCAAATTAAATAATAATAATAATGAATAAAATTAAATATTTGAAAAGAAGAAAACTAGAATTTGACTTGTTGTATGATAACTTTTTCATTGTTTAACGAAAAAAAGTAATGAAGTAAACTCTCTGTTTATAACACTTTGAGATGGAATATTAAGATGGATGTCATAACCTGGACCAGGATGATTTCTGAATCTTCTTTCTAGGATTCTTAAATTGCAATATTTTCTCAATTCTTATTTTTTAAGATCTATTTATTTAATTTTATTTATTCTTTCATTTATTTTAATTTGATCAGAGAGAGAGAGAGAAAGGGAAAGTGAAAAAACAAGCCACCAGGTCTAGGACTTGAACCATGGTTGGCCATGTGGGAGTGTCCAGTTCCTCAGCCACCATGCCACCCACTGGTCCCAATATTTTCTCAATTCTAAAGAAACACATTTTTTGATATTTTAACATTTTTGGAAATGTAAAAAAGAGGCTTACCATTCATACATGTCTCGGGACCAGCAGTTAGCGTAATGGCTATGTTGCTGGACTCCCATGTAGTTGACTGTGGTTTGAGTCCTGGACCTAGTGGCTTAAACTCACACCGGGCGCGTGTGCGTGTGTGTGTGCCCAAGATCCCGAGAAGAGAATGAAGGAGAAGGGACTGCAGCGTGGCCATCCCCACTGGGGGGTGATTTCTCCCTTTCTGTCTCTCTGTCTCTCTGGTGAGCGCACGCACCCTATAGCAAAAACCTCTCCAAAAAAAAAATTATAAAGAAATTCATACATGTCTTAAATATTATAGTGTTTCCTTTCCCCTCTCTCTCTATTCCCCACAGCTCATGTTAAATTGATAGTAGTTTTATAGACAATGAGGTCTTTGGCCTGAGCCAGAGGACATTTAGTAGCTGCCATTATTGACATGAATAGCATCATCTACTTTCAAGGAGAACAACTGGAAAACCCATTGGCATGCTAATAGTTTAAGAGATTTTTGTCTTTTGGGGCAGACAGGTGATATGGTGGTTAAGGGCACTAGACTCCCACATGGCCTATTACGGTTCAAGTCCTGGACCTGTTGACTTGCTTTCCTACTTTCCCTCTCTCACTCTGTTCCTCTCTGGTCAAATTCAAATTTAATAAATAAATAAATTAAATTAAATTAAATTAAATTAAATTAAATTAAAATAATTCTAAAAGAGAGAGAGAGAGAGAGATCTGTGTGTGATAAATTGTCCACTTTCTTAATTTTTGTTTCACACATCAGATTCAATCACCTCTTAGTACTTACAGAATGTCTTGTTTGCCAGGCAGTACTCAAAGTGCCACAAATGCAAAGATGATCTTAGTCCCACATGATGTCAAAATTCAGTGGGCAACTAAGAATACAATGTCAGAATTCTTGTAATAGCGATAATTGCAAAGTGTGAGGAAGTACAGGGAAATGGTACTTGCCTCTCCTTTCAAAAGAAGAGAACACCTTACAAAAGTGGTTAAGTTTCAGTTCTCACGTGAGTGTTGATATTCAAGGTAAAGGAAATAAGAGGATCAAAAATACAGAGAGAGAAAGGAGAATGCAAATGTTGCCGAATGTCAAGACTTTACAGTGTTTGCTGAGTGAGCAAGGGAATTGAAGCCGTAAGGCTGGGACCCATGGTGTGGGTCTTAAGATTTTGCCTCCCCTCCATTAAATTTAAATGATATGACAAGTCTAGTCCAACATTTAACTCCCTTGTTAGTAATATAACTCTGACCTCAATTCATTAATATCCTAATTATTCACCCTTGCAGTAAGTCTTCTTATAAGCAGATTTTATGTTATATATGCAACAGATAATTTGTATAATTACAGGTTGATGTATTTTTATAAAAATAATAAACATTGAATGCAAAGTAGAATTTATGCAGTTCTAAGAGGGTTATTTTTTCCTGCTTCTAGGTGCATCCTTCTGTAGCAGATTACCATTTATTTGAATTTATAACTGGCACTGACAAACAACAAAAGTACAGCGATGTTGCGTGTGTTCACTTTTTTTTTAATAGAAACATGCTTTAAATCTAAATTGAAAAACTCGGAAACATTGCTTTCATTCTATGGAACATTAATTGAAAGTAGGGTGTCATCCTAAATGAATCATTGGTATCATTTCTGCTGGTACATTATCCGCAAAGAGTAACTGGAGGAGAGATCCGGATATACACATTCTCAAACTCTAACAAAGGCATTCTAGCTTGCATCCAGAAGGATGACGCATAGATACCAACTTTAAAGACTGCCCTGAAGGAATTTAATTCCTGGTTAAAAAAAAAAATCTCTGACTTTTTAAAAATTGTGTGATCATGTTTCATCCACATCCAAGAGGAAGCCACATCTCTATAAATAGGCATGACTTTGTACTATTTTTAACAGTTATACCGGAGATTCTATGAGATTCTCTACATTTTGCCTGTGGCTACCTTTCTGCCATGAAATTTCAGAGTTGGCTGTTATGTAAAACAAAGCAATTTCACTGAAGTTCTCCTTAGAGGACAATTCTGATATGTGAAGGAAGGGTTGATCTATTGCTGGTTCCCTGAGTGGATCCAGCAGTGGCCAGGGGAAAAGGCTTTGGCTGGAGAAGAGTCGTTGGGTGACCAGTGTAGGATGTAGGTGTCAGTGGGGGATGACTGCTGTCCCCAAGCAGCATCTAGCTGACAACCCTACCGCCTGAGAACCAGTGAAATGAGACAAATCTCCCCTTGCAATTTGATGGGATGCCCTGCTTGGCTTCTTGTAGCCAGAAGTAAAGCAGATTTCAGATTAAGGCTATGTAACTCCATTCAGAGATAAAGCAGGATTTTCCTATGCTAATGTGAATTATTTTCCATAGGAAATGAGAATAAAAGAAAAATCCTTTGTTAAATGGGCTTTAGCAATAACTCTGTTCCAAGAGCTTCATTTTTCTTCTTGTCTTCTTATCTTGAATACCTGTTTCATGTCTGGTGTTTTTGGTTTTAGGCTTTTTAAAAAGTATGATGGCTTTTGTGAGCGTCACCATGAAGCTGTGGTTGGACGACCAAGTACTGGCTGCCAAGCTTGTGGTTTCCTGTGTTGTAATCCTGTTAAGTACCTGTACAATAGAGGAGCAGCTGGTGCAGGCTGCAGTCGGTGTGTTGGTGTGCTATGTTGGGACTTGGAATCCATGCAGACGATGAGCTGGGTCAGCTTAGAACAGACCTAAGCACCCCTCAGACAGCTGCTCTGTAGCTATACACTAGCCAATCTTGGGAGGGAGACTCATGGAATAACATTAATTTTCTTCTCTAGCAGACGGTAAGGTAACTGAAGCCAGGTTGATTGTGCTGCCTTGGGATTTTTACCTAATGGTCTTGTGGAAAGCAGGTGCATTGGCAGGCAGTTTAAGCTTCTGAAAACCCAACTAGTTTTACAGAGTAAACCTTTGCTGCCGTGGGGGTTTTATAGGAGAGAGGTGCATTAGTGTTAGATCATTACGAAGCATTTTGCTGACTACTGCAGAATTAATGGCACTTTTATGGCTTGCGGTTAATGACTGTCAAGAAATAAGAGTTTATATCTGTTCGAATTGTAATTTTAAATCAAACTAGCCAGCTGTCAGATGCATCCGGCTCATGAAGACTCCTTGATAATATTTGGTCCTCCTCTTCCATCCATCAGATTATTAGATCATTGCTTGAAACCTCGATTTTGCATATGTTTGATATAAGTTATATCAAGACAAAAAACTAAGCAGGTTGTCACTTCAAAGACGCAAATTGTCTATCCCTGTGGAAACTTACTTTTCTTCAGCATTGAAGAACCTGAAATCATTGTTACTTATTGGACACCTGATTTTTTTTAAAGAATCATTTATTTATTTAATTCCATTTGTTGTTGTTGTTGTTATTATTATTATTATTATTATTATTGTTATTTTAAATTTGACCAGAGAGAGAAAAAGAAAGGGAAATTGTGAAAGCAAGCTGCCAAGTCCAGGACCCAAACTGAGGTTGGCTATGTGAGAAGCCAGCACCTTTAACCACCATGCCACCTGCCAGCCCCAGGCACATGATTTTTTAAATGTAATATTGGGTTTCTAAAAATAATTTTTAGAGTTTTTTTTTTTCTTAGGGAGCTTGCACTTGCAGGGGAGAGAGAGAAAGAGACAGATATAGTGAGAGGGAAATTGAGAAATCAACCCCCCTAGGGAGAATGACCATGCCACAATCCCTTCTCCTCCATGCTTCTCCCAGGATCTTGGGCATACATGCATGTACATGTGCCTGGTGTGACTTTCAAGCAACCGAGTCCAGGACTCAAACTGTAGTTGGTCATGTGAGAGTCTAGTGATGTAACTGCTCTGCCATCTGCTGGTCCAGGTTTTAAAATTTTAAGCTCAAGCTAACTGTAAACTCACTTTCTACATTACTTGTGGCAAGGACGTCTCATGTGAGTTCATTCCCGTCTCTTCCCTTCCCACAATTCAATTGTCCATATCTTTCTTCACCATTGTCTTCTAAGAAAATGAAAAAAAAAATCTTTATTCAGTACCCACTGCCTTTACTGTGCTGCTCATCCATCCGCTCTGATCTTCTCTAGATTTGTACTCCACCTCCCTTCAGCATCTTCCATCTCTTCCTGCTTGAATTTATTTCTATTTTTAGAAAAGTGAACAAACAAATCCTTCCTTTGATCCTGCCACCTCCCTTTTCTTTCAACTCCTTTTTCTTTCCATATAAACTCCCTTTTTCTTCCATTACAAGCTTCTTGAAAGACTCGACTTCATTCGTTGTTTCCACTTCATCATTTGGCAAAGTCCTTATTCGACTTCGTGCAGCCCACTCTGCCTCCTATAAACGGTCCTCTCAAAAATCACCTTCGCTTTCCCCTCAATAAACCCACCACGACTTGCCTGGAATTCTCGGTCACACTTGACCTTACTGACAAGTACCTCATTTTTTAATCTATATTTCTGAGGTACAATTCCCTTGAGTCTTGCTTTTCTTCTTTTGGCCCTTCCTTTTCTGACTTCTGTATGAAGAACTATCCAAAGGATCTGTTCCTGATCCCTTTCTCCCCTGTATCCATGCCCCTGAATGACCTATTTACTTTAATTTCAAACATATCTTGGTGACCTTCACATTTATAGCATTATCTTTGACCTCTCAAAATTTCCATTCCATGAAGAATGTGTGTTCTGAGAAGTATCCCAATGTCATCATAAAATCTGTATATGAGGACCAGCAGTTAGCGTAATGACTATGTTGCTGGACTCCCATGTAGCTGACCGCGGTTCGAGTCCCGGACATAGCCATTATGTAACTGCTGGTCCCCAGTAGCTCTTTATTACCCCTGCAGAAAAAACAAATACAGACTTTCAAAACTCTTAACTAAATAGTCAAGTTCATCACTCCCAAGGAGCTCTACCCCCAGACTATTGCATGCCCATGCTTTCTTAATTATTCTTTCTTTATCAGTACTCCTTCCACTATTTTTCTTCTCAACTCTTCCATTTCTGCCCACTAAATATATCCTGCCTTATGATATTTTTCTAAGAAACACTCAGAAATGATAAACAATGAAATACATACATTTTATATATGTGTCATATATACTAAACTAGATCTCTGAACCAGCTAATATCCCACAGTGATTAGTGTACTGTATCGCTACTGAGAATTGTTTTAATGATTTATTTATTTAATTATTTAAGATTAGCAGAATACCCATGTGTATCAATAAATACTTGTTGAATGAATAAATGAATTTAACTGATTGTTTTTAATTAGAGTCTCTTGGTTCATTACCTTGGTATTTCTTGGGCCTGACAGAGTTATCAATTCTGCTTTTATTTTAATTTTGTTTTCACTGATTTATATATCATTTTTTATGCTACACCTATGGAAATAGTAAAATGAATTTATCATTAAAACAAAAAAGACATGTAACCTGTTTTCATGTTCCTAATTAATATTAGAAGAGAGTCTTGTGTATCTGTCATTATATGACAGGAATTATAAAATATATTCTCAGTCAAATGAACTTTGTGTTGTAGGTACTGATTATGTTATCTGGTACTTCACTGAATTTGAGTTTGTTTTCACTTTTATAATAAAACACCATTAGAAATAATTATTAATGTCCCAAATTTTATAAAGGCAAGCATCACATAAATGAATATAAATAAATGTATTGTTTACTTCGTATTATGTGCATGTGCATGTGTGCACAATGGAGATTTCTTTTGTCAGTTTGCTCATGACATTTGCAAAATGATTAGCTAAGCTTCTATCCCTTAGCATCACTCTTCCTTTTCTGTATGCTGACTCTGGGTTCCTAAACTTTTATTTCCTGATTTTTTTGTTCAGCAACTCATCTTTGTTGGTTAAATTGGAAATATAAGCTCAACTATGTTTTGTTTTGAGGTTTTTTTTTTTTTTTTTTAGGTTTTTATCATAGAGCTCACATGATTGCCAGAGAGAGAGAATGACAAACGATCAGGGAGGATGACCGTGCCACAGTCCCTTCTCCTCCCTTCTCCTCTCAAGATTTTGGGCACACACGCACATGTGCCTGACATGATTTTCAAGTCACCAGGTTCAGGACTTGAATCATGGTTGGTCATACGGGAATACAGGGCCTTAAGCACCACACCACCTGCTGCCCCCTCATTTTCTTTTTTTTTTGTATTCCTCAGCAGTAATTTAAGTAAGATAACTAAAAAAAAAAAAAAAAAAAATGTAAAAAGTGATGGGGGAAGAGAGAGAGAGGAGAGAGGGGAATATTTTTGACAGGGTCATGCCATGATGTCCTAGCCGCCCAGCCAGTCAGCACCACAGATGCACACCATGGTTCCCCATGGCCTGTTTTAGGTTGTCCTGGAAGCAAACCATGGCCTCCCATGTGGCCCTTGTCTCCTTCAACAGTAGTACTGTGACCTACCAACAATACTACCATGGGCAGGCAAAGTTAGATAAACCTTTAATTTTCATTCAGTTAAGATAATTTTCCTAAAATTTTACTGAATGTATTTAATTCCATGCCTCTGACCTTTTGCACACAATATTATATTCATAACAGGCACACTGCCATGAAATTCTGGCCCCCAACCTCCACTATCAGTTCTATAATCCTGATTTTCTCCCCAAAACCAAAGTTTTCCATTTAACTTTTCACAGGACTACCACCTGCAATGGTTAAAAAGTTGATATTAACTTAACATTCGTAGCTGTTGAAATTTTGATCAAGTTAAAAACTGTATCCTTTTCACATCATTCAGTAAGTGATAGGACTCTGGGGAGCTAGGATTAAAATAACAGTGTTATATGAGGGTCAGTTACTTCAGGTAATCAATTCTATCAATAACATTAAGAGGCAGAAGCTTTTAACTCTCACAAATGGAGAAACTCAGATTCAGAAAAGTAAGCATGATTTTGTAGCTTAAATTGTAAAGCCAAAATTGAGGCCCATGAATTTTTTTATACTGAAACCCCTGTCCTATTACTCTTTCCGTGCTGGGAAGTTCCTTATGCTCCTGAAACATCTACCCTCTAAATCACACTAAGAGCTATCCAGCTCTTGTCTCGTTTTCTTCCAGGTTCTTCTCCTTTTACGTAAAATTGGTTAATAGTTGATTGAGACTCTACTTAACCTACTGATGCTACATTAGTTTGCCACAGAGTTGTTGTCTTAACCCAGTTAAAACACAAAACCCCTCTGAACATGAAGCAAGGTGTTACCGAACTGAGCAAAGATTTTGTTCCAAGGGATGGTTGGCTCTATATGGTCACACCGTGATTATACTTAGTGTGCTTATATAAAACTGTCCTTATATTGGATTTATTCTCCCTTCTTTCACACACACACACACACACACACACATGCAAAAATGAGTATTATCTTTATAGATAAATAGATGAGCTGATGAAAATCTGATGGCTTATAGGGAAACTTGACAATTTTTATACTGACATTTCTGAATATTCGTTCAATAATACTAGGTGAGATTGCTATTATGTCTTCACAAAAAATTTCTCAAGAGGTCGGTAGAAGCCATCCTGATCTGTTATTGAGTCATGATAGGTTGAGTTGTTTTTTTCATGATAACTCTGTGTTTAGATACCTGAACTCAGAAGTGTTGTCTTTGGGTCTTAGTCATGTTCAGCTATGCTAGGGTAACAAGCAGTTCTTAAATCCTTTATAATAATGCATTTTCCTTTGCACAGAGTTGGAAGCTCCTCATTTAATTAGTTATACGATAATAGTATTACTTTGTTTCTAATATTTAAAACATTAAGTTGATACACATGATTAAAAATCAAAGGCCTAAAAGTAAAGTCAACTTTTTATTTTTTAAGATTTATTTGCCATAGGACACGTGCACTCACCATAGAGAGAAAGAGACAGAGCCAGAGAGAAGGAAAGTGAAAAATCACTCCTCAGGGGGGTGGCTACCCCACAGTCCCTTCTCTTCCAGTCTTCTCTCAGGATTTTGGGCATGCACCTATGCGCCCAGTATGATTTTCAAGCCACCAGGTCTAGGACTCAAACCTCAGTCGACCATGTGGGAGACTAGCACCTTAACTGCCATACCACCTGCTGTCCCCAAAGCTGACTTTTTAAAATATGAGTGAAAAAAAAATAAGTTGGTAGGGAGGTAAGCTAGAGCTCGTTATTATGTATTCTGAAAAGGTGGACAGACAGCCAAGGGTAGGAGGAGAGCTCCACCTGACCTGCGCAGTGGGGCAGAGACTCAAGTTCATTGGCACAGGAAAGCTTCTGATTACTTTTAAACAGGACATTTTCTGTTAGATTTCAGATAGTGTCCTTGTACAGAATTCCCACACCAGTGTAGGAGAGGAGAAGTCCTTAAACATAATTGCGTGTTTTCCCAAGCATCTCTGGAGACAGTGCACCAGGTTTAAGGACCACTGTCTCGCACATTGTGAGGTAAAGTCAGCAAAGGCTATGTCCACATTCACACTTGGGTCAGAGGATTCGCTTTCATTTGACTTGAACAAACAACTAGAAAGCATTTATCAGAGAGTAAGCAAATGCCATGTAGCTTATCTAATTTAGTCACTAGTAATCGTAGATTTTTAATGAGTCATCTTGAACCTACTAAAGCCTATCAAGATACAGTGGATTCTACATTAATGGGTGGATTTTTCCATAATGCACCACAATTTATCAAGTAAGTAGAAATTTATCCACTGTTCCAAAAGGCATGGTTTTCCTTTGATTTCCAGTATCTCTAGACATCAGGTTCAACCTGTCTAGCACTTTAAGCCCTTGCCACTGAGATGTGTTTCACAAGGAGAGGTAAGTAGTTATGATAAAGCACTTAGGATATTTGAAGTCACAAAGCATATGGTGTCAGACTCATAATGATAATAAGCAGAGATAATCAAGGGCGTGCCTAGGAAATTGTGATTTCAGGTTAGAACTCTCAAAATTGTTTTTAATCTATGTGTAAGCCTCCTCCTTAGCTAAGAGGAGGTGCGAGCAGAAGTCTAGTAACTAAGTCTATTGGGAAAGGACCAAGAAAATGTATGCAAGATGGATTCCTGTTACCCAGTTACCAATCACTTACTTCTCTCTGCCTGTCATCAACACCTGGAACTTGAGACAATCACTGTCCCAGTAGGGAATAGTGGGCTTTTCGTGTTTAACCACATATCTGATCTCAGAAGCTAAACCCCAGCTTTTCTAGTAAGAATTTCCCCCTCGGTACAGCCCATAAATAGCACATGTTTGGTGAACTGCCCAAGGGAACAGTGACTCTGATGTAAATCCACACCCATCATAAACTCTTCAGTCATGATACTTGGGACCAAAGATGCGAGGCTACATGACATAGAGTACAACAATAACAAATAGGAAGGGTCTTTAAAAAGTTCATGAGAAATGCATACTATGGAAAAACAATGCATTGATTTTAAAATGTTTTTGGACCAAATAAGCTTGTGTTTTAATTCCATTTTTTGCATAAGTTATTTTTTCCTCTTATTTAAACAAAATAATATGGCTTCTTGCATCTTTTGATACGTTCACAATAATAGCACTTAGACAATTCAGCAAGACCAAATGATAAGCTGTAAAGATATTAGCTAATATTTATTAAGCACTTACATCAAGCAGGGACCAGGTAAAGCACATGTTCTTTGATACTTTGAATAACCAGAGTTCACAGTGTTAAAACTGAGGCTCAGTGTGTAACTTGTTCAAGTTTATACAGTAAGTTTTTTTTAGAGGAAGTTTTCAGACATTTCTAGACAGCTTCAAAGTAAAAAATAACTCAGGTGCTCATTCTGATGATCAGAGTCCCAGGTCAGAACTTGTATGCAGTTAAGTAGTCTATATTATCAGTTTCACAGAAATTGATGCAGTATTAGCATGTAGATTTGTAGTGCTAATGTTTTAAATAGCCATATGAGGGTCATTTTCATGATGGAAAATTATAGCAATGGGGTAGGGTAGGTGGGAAGATGCCAGGACCATCATAAATAGGTGATTTCCTAGAGTCTTGAAGGTAAAGGAAACTTTAGATCCTGCACACCTTATTAAAAATAGTATTTAGGGACCAGCAGTTAGCATAATGGCTATATCGCTGGACTCCCATGTAGTTGACCGCGGTTTGCGTCCCGGACCCAGTGGCTTAAAACTCATGCCCGGCGCGTGTGCGTGCGTGCCCAAGATCCTGAGAGGAGAATGAAGGAGAAGGGATTATGGTGTGGCCATCCCCCCTGGGGGGTGATTTCCTGCTTTCTGTCTCTCTGTCTCTCTCTGTCTGGCAAGCGAACGCGCCCTATAGCAAAAACCTCTTAAAAAAAAAGTGTTTATATCTACTTACTAACCCTTTACCTGCCTTATTTTTTCATTTATATTGGTATATATATACATATATATGCACATATTTACACACACATATAATGTACACATATACACATATATACATGCAGGTAAATATAAGAAGACAGAAAAGCACATTTGATGCTCTAATACTAGGGAAGGATGATCCAGATGCTCCCTGGTATACCACCTGTGTTAATTCCGTTTGTAGCACCTCTTAGTGTCTAGATATTTTATATAATGAATGATTATAGATTTTCTTCCTGCTTCCTCTCACTGTAAAGCTTGCTCTGTGAGATCTGGGTCCTTTGTATATCTTGAATATCACTCTAATGACTGAATGGGGGAATTCAAGAATATGAGAGAAATGGTGATATGCCACAGTACTATATAAAAAAGTAACATCTGGAAGGCAGAGAGAGAGGGAGAGGGAGTGCGGGAGGGAGAGGGGGAGGGGGGGAGAGAGAAAGAAAGAGAGAGAGAGAGGAATATATCAAAAAGAAAAAGAGTAGTGTTAGTAGAGTTGTGACCTCTGGTCATAAAGCATAAACATTCTGTTTTATGTCCTCTTTTGCATGTGCACATATGTGGTGTGTGTGAGAGAGAGAAAGAGAGAGAGAGAGGAGAGAGAAAGAGAGGTTAGGACTGGAGGTAAGAAGGTTTTACAAATGTGTGTTTGTAGGCAGAATAAAGCGAGAAAGCAATGGTTGACTCTGTATACCGTTAAAAAAACTCCAAATGCTCATGTGTGACTGTAGGATCCAGCTGAGAGAAGATGGTAGCCTGAATCTAGTAGACTGGCCTAGGAAGGGATGGAAGGAGGCAGGGAGAGGCTGAGTGGCTCATGCTGACAGTGTTTGGCCATCAGGTGTAGGGAGAGGGAAGAGCCAAGCCAGATGCTCCAACCTCAAATTTGAGCACTGGGATAGACCATTCTTTGAAATGGAGCACATAGAGACTAGTAGTGACAGGGAAGAGCATTATGAGTTCTTTTAGCAAGTTGAATTTATTGTGGTATGGACAGTTTTAATGGAAATGTCTGTAAATAGGTGAGTCTAAGGCATTTGGGACTCATCAATAAATCTTCCTTCACTTTTCTCAAAACCTTTGAATTTACTTGACTTAAGTAAGGGTCATAATAAATATTAATAAGGAAAAATGTGTTCCAATTATTGGTACATATTTAGTACAGCAGCACCCTATCACCGTGGACTGGAGTAAGATTATGAAATTGCTTAGGTTTTATTCAATCTATTTTATGCAGCCGTGCTTGAGGACGCAACATGGAACCTGGGAGTTGCTGATTTTAGATGACACTCTGGTCCTTGGGGAAATTCTGACATCTCAGTATCCCACAAACATCACCAGAATTCCTTCTTCTGGCCATCTGAGAATTTATCATAATGCTCACTATCTCTGAGTGACACACAGTGTGCTCCAGTGGATCCAGACTGCCTGGGTTTGAGTCCTGACTCCCTCATTTCATTTACTACTCATGTGGTTCATCTCCTACCCATATGCAGAGGAAATACTAGTAGTACATACTTCTGAGTTTTAATATGAGAAGTAAATGCAATTAATAACATATACTGCTAGAAAAAAATGGTATAAAAAAGCACTAGTAAGTGTTAGATCATTTTTTAGTAGTGTCTAGAAATTGTCATTATGTTCTGCTCATAGGATCATTCAATACTTGTTAAATGAAAGTATATACTGAATATTTTCTAGCTCACTTTTGTAGAACTAAATATGGTAAGGGTAGCATCCCAGAGAAACACTAAATACTACTCGTGATGTTGCTGAACAGTGTAACATTATCAAAACATGACACCTTAGCCTCCAGATGATAAAATTTTAAATCTTCAGTATTATACTAGGATAAATTAATAGTTATTAATATTCCTCAAAGAAATGTTATTGTACTATTATTTCATAATTGCATAAATCTTGCTTCAGATGCCACTGCTAGTTTCCAGAATACTAAATCCACATTACTTACATATTATGGATTAAAAGAAAGTAAGTAGACCATCAGAATTGTTACTTTGAATATATTACATAGCAAAGAGACAACTGTGTGTATGCATGTGGAGGTGGAGAATCACATTTGCAAAGTGGGTATTTCCTGCACCATTCTTTCTTGCCATACAAAAAAACAGGAAAACAAAGTGCCTTTTAGAAGTTGTTGAATGACTAGCACAGTGAGACTCCATGGTAAACCAGACAGACATAGGGTGACTATAAAGTTTCAATAAAGTGAGTTTCAAATAATATAATGGAGATCTATTATGGTAAAGACATGAACAGATACCTAACTTGGAAATCTAAACATTGAATAGTCAGATAACTTGAAAATCTCAAATGGAGACCGTTATTATTATTGCACTTACTCCTGTGATTACTAGTGATCAGCACAAATTGAGTACATACTCCATGCCAAGTATGCTTGATATAGACTATACAGATTATCATCATAACAACTTCATTCCTCATAATAATCGTACAGGGGATCCTACTATTATCTCCGTCTCAGAGATGAGAAACCAAGAAACATAGAAGATTAAACCAGTAATTACTTGTGCCACATCAAATAGCTAGAAACGGGAAGACTGAGACTCAACCTAGGGTACATTGACTCTAGAACCCATTTGGACAAAATACTTCACAGTTGATCAGTTCTTCTGTTATGTTATCTTATTTCATCTTTGCGATCTCAGACCATATACATTGTTCCGATGCTGTATGAGGGCTCAGAGAGGAACGCAAGACTCAGATGGGAACCTTAATCCTTTCTTTTGAAATTTCACACCCCTTCTTTCCAATGGAGTCTAGTCTAACAAGGTGACAATGCTTCCAAGTCCCTAAATTGGTATAGCACTCTCAGTTCAGCAAGTAGGGTCGGTGGGTGCAGAATGAAGAGGGTCCCCTAGTAAACACAGAGTGCAATGGCTGCAGAGCTGATCTGCTGAGTTGTATCTGAGCAAACTGTATGTGGGCACTACAGTCAGAAACACCTTTCTCAATTCATGATATTCATTGATAATGCACAGTGTTGTAAAAAAAAAAAAATACCCTCGATTAGAATCAAAAGGCAAAGACTCTCGGGTCTCTTGGCATTGAGAAGTTCAACATCTAACAATTCCTTCACTAATAAATAAGGGATGCTGATGCTGTCTGACATGTTTACCTCAGAGGTAGTGTAAAAATCAATTGAGATGATATATAATTCCCAAAACTTGCCATTCATGTACCATTGGACATATGATATACACCTGTAAATATTTGTGAGATATATTAGTGAATAAGTGACTGACATGTGAAACAGAATATAAATTTAAATGTGTAGGGAGTTTATACATATAAATACAGAAATAACTAATAAAGCACTTGTGATTGTACCTTATTTATATAGCTGTCACATATTCTTTTTTATAGACCCTCAAATTTATGCTTATAGAATTTAATCAAATTAGGGACCAGCAAATGGTATAATGGTTACATCACTGGACTTCCACATAGTGGATTGTGGTTCAAGTCCCAGACCCAATGGATTGAAACTCACACCAAGCATGTGTATGTGCATGCTCAAAATCCCAGAAGGAGAATGGAGGAGAAAGGACTGCAGCATGGCCACCCCCCACCCCAGGGGATGATTTCTCTCTGTCTCTCTCAGTCTCTCTGGTAAGCACACATACCCTATAGCAAAAATCTCTCTAAAAATAAAATAATTTAATCAAATTAATACATTTTATGCTTCTGTTTCTTCAGTCCTTTGTTTAACATCCTTGAAGCAGTCCTAAGGGGGAAAATTTTTATCTGGCAATTGAGCATAGAGATAAAAACAGATTTTTATGTGTTTTTGCCATAGCTTGTGTGTACTTGCAAGAGAGAGACAGTGTGAGAGAAAGTGAGAAATCACTCCCTGTGAGGATGGCCATGCCACAATCCTTCTCCTCTGTTTTCCTCCTGGAATTTTGGACATGCACTCTCAGGCACCCGATATGATTTTCAAGCCTCCAGGTCCAGGGCTAGAATCCGGGTCAGCCATGTGGGAGTTCAGCACCTTAACCACGATACCATCTGCTGACCCCAGACACAGAGATACAAACATAGATTTATAGAGCTTAGCTGGACTCAAGTATGCTATGGTCTCCCAATTATCTTCACCTATTCAATATGGATTTATTTAAGGCCTATAATGTGAAAGGTACCATGCTAAGAGTTTTAGAAACTCAAAGCTCAATTATATGTCACTGCTGCACTCCCATGTCTTATAGTCCAATAAGAGGGACAAACCAGTGTATAAAAATGATGTGCAGTAGAAGTAATGTATGCCTTAGGTTGGGAGTGAACAAAATGCACTGAGAAGTCAGGTTGAAGAGATTACTACTAGCCGATGAAGTCATAGAGGGGAGAACATTTGCACTAGACCACAGGCCCTGCCTAGAAGCGCAGTCCATCGTGTACTAGATTGCAGTGCTAGGAGCCACATGGTGGAATGTGGGTTCAGATCCCCAGTCAGCCTGGAAACACACCAGGCACATGTGCAGGTACCCAAGGTCCCAAAGCGCTGAGGGACTGGGGAAGGGAGATCGAAGTGTGACAAGATCCTGTCGAGGGTCTCTTTCCTTCTTTCTCTCATGCACATGCACACTGTCACAAATACAGTAAATAAATAGGGCTGGATCCATGGCACAGTGGTAATGTGCTGCTCAAGAGAAGCCAGAACCACTTTGCAGCACTGGTGTGAATCCTTGGCCCAGCCAACCTAAAACACACATAGATTAAATAAATGAATAAAATTTTAAAAAATAAACGGGACCACAGAGTTTTGAGAGATTGTCTTGCAAGGTTTCTGAGGAGTGAGCACAGTGAGGTAACATCTGAAGCAAATGTAGGGAGGCGTGAACCTTACACAGCAGCTCAGCCCTGCCTGTGGCTGAGAGAAGTGTGCCCGCTTGTCCAGGGCTGAGAGACTCTCAGGATCTAAAGCATCGAGTGCTAAAGCCAGCAAAGCCTAGAGCGTGCCAGGATGAGTCGGTCACCCTAGCATCCTCCAGGACAGCTCCTAATTACTCATTATTACAGAGTATTAGTTAATTGAAGATATTTAGCTATGACAAAATAATTTCAGTATTTTAATAGGTAAGTTTACATTTTTAGTCACTTCCTATATTGTAGGTAGGATTTATCTTAAATTTTTTCTTTCATTTCTTGAATTTCAGCACTTTCAAATGCTACCGTCCACTTCCTCATCAGTAAAGTATCACTGTAGCTCTGACTTCCCTGCAAAAGACAGAGCTCAGCAAAGGAGCTATCGAATCAAGTACCGGGGTGGTAATTGGAGAACTGAGTGTAGATTTTTTTACTCAGGTTGACCTTGAGCAAGTCACAGTCTCTGAGTCATAGGTTCTTTGTCTTTATGATTGAATGTAAGATACTAAGCACTTGAAAATGCTAGGCAGCTGTGTGTCTGCCAATACTCAAAAGTGCTACGGTACTTCCTAAGATAAATGCAGGATTGAGACTAGGATGCAGATTTGTAAGCCATATATCAAGGTAGGTGGTGTGCGTCGTTGGAAGGTCTGCCTGGGACAGTGGCGAGGATAGAATGAAGGGAACAGAGTGGGATTACCCACCGAACCTCCACATCAGTAAGGCAAACATCAGTCATTACGGAAGGTCACAGACTCACAAGGGCAGGTGATGAGAATAGTCCTACGTGGACTTTTGTCTTTTTCTTAGTAGGCACCACAACTATGTACTGCATTGACTGCCAGGGATGGGACGTAGGCCTCTTTTGTAAATTAGTTTTTTTAAAGCCATATTGTTAAACATAGCAACAAAGAAAAAAAAATGAAAAACAAAAACCTAAAGCAAAGGCAAGTTTAATGAATTATTATGTGATCACCTAGCTAAACCACTACCCAGATCAGGAGTTAAAACTGTGTTAGCCACACTGAAATTTTCTGATATCCCCTCCTAATCAAAACCCCTCTATCCACCTAAAGAGCCATCATCTTGACTTTTTTTTTAGTAATCATTGCGTTACTTTTATTTATAATGTTATCAGGTAAATGTGCATGCTTAAATATAGTTTGGTAATGTCTATTTTTAAAATATCATTAAATCTCTTAATTGGTAGGCATCCTCTGCAGTGTCTCTCTCTTCCTGTCCTTCCTTTGTCTCTCTCTGACACTGGATTATGTATCTATGTATGCAATATTGCCCATAACCTGACTATAACTGATTACATCCCCATGGTGGAATTTAATATAACAGTACTTCAAAAAGTTTGTGGGGGAAAAAAAAGGAAATTAGATTATGAGTTCGTGTGCAAAAAGATTTGAAAATTCATAAATAGTTATTTCATAATATGCATTTTCCAAAAACTTTTTGAAGACCCAGAATATGTTCCTCTGTCCTCCGAATTTCCAGTGATTTGCTCACTTCTGGAAAGACTATTAAAGAATGGTATTGGGAACCAGCAGTTAGCATGATGGCTATGTTGCTGAACTCCCATGTAGCTGATCGCGGTTCGAGTCCCAGACCTGGTGGCTTAAAACTCACGCTGGGCGCGTGTGCGTGCATACCCAGGATCCCAAGAGGAGAACGGAGGAGAAGGGATTGCAGTGTGGCCATCCCCCCGGGGGAGTAATTTCTCTCTTTCTATCTCTCTGTCTCTATCTTTCTGGCGAGAGCACGCACCCTAGAGCAAAAACCTCTCAAAAAAAAAAAAAAAGAGCGGTATTGTTTTCTACCAAGTGGCATGTCATGCCTGCTTTTCTCTTATGCACGTATGTGTGAATGTGTCATGTTAGATACCATTAATTCACAGTACCTAGATCCATTAATTAATTAGAACTGCTGCCATAGGCATAGTCTATCATGCCTTTTTTATTTATTCACTGGAATAATTCTATAAGAGAAACTCCCTTTCTCCTGTCAGCTATTCAGTGATAAAGTTTATACAGGAACATTAAAAAAATATTGGATTCCTCTCTTTCACCTTTCAGTTTAGCTTCTGATATGTCAGACTAGATCTTGACTAACATGTGTCCTCTTTTGAATGCCAATGTATTTGTGTGGGGTAAAATCACACAAATTAAAGGCAATTAGAACAAATAGCTATACCTTGGAATACATACCCAGTGTATGTTTCTATACTTTGATGAGTTTTTCCTAAAGATATTTGGAAAGGTAGTTATGTATTTCCTTAGTTTTCACCTATATTATTGTCAACCAAGACAGATGATATCTAATCCACTTATAATTTTAAAACATCGGGACCAGCAGTTAGCATAATGGCTATGTCGCTGGACTCCCACGTAGTCGACCGCGGTTCGCGTCCGGGACCCGGTGGCTTAAAACTCACGCAGGGCGCGTGTGCGTGCGTGCCCAAGATCCCGAGAGGAGAATGGAGGAGAAGGGATTGTGGTGTGACCATCCCCCTGGGGGGTGATTTCTCGCTTTCTGTCTCTATGTCTCTCTCTGTCTGTCTGGCAAGTGCACGCGCCCTATAGCAAAAATCTCTCAAAAAAATATATTTTAAAACATCATTCACATTAATGTATTTGTCTCTATCTACTTCAAATTATATATTTTGATGCAAGATCTAATAACTTAGTGATTGGAAAGAAAACTAATCCTCATATTCTAATGACATGTGGAGAACATGGGAATTATGGGTTTCCTTTTTCAAATCATCCTTCAGTTCCTTGGGATGAGCCCATTAGAAGCAAAAGATGGACTCTTTCCACGGAAGATGGGCCAAGGGCAGCATTTGATAAATGATGGCAGGAGCCGCTCTTGCTTCCTGAGATAGAAATAAAAGAACAGCGAGACTAGTAATGGATATAGAAAACGACCCAGGGTAACGGCCAAAAGAACCACCTCTACTTCAGATTACTTACTACCTCACTGGAATGTTTGCTCTTTAGTTTTTGATGACTGCAAATAAAACTTTTAAGCCACGATTGTTTAATTTTTCTTAAAAATCCCACTACAGACTATTATAAGGTGAGAACTTCAAAAAGAACAACTTTAATAATTAGGGTTTCCTGCTGAGCTCTCAAAGCCTTCCACGAAAAGGCATTTCATGAGTGGAGGAAGCAAACACTCCCAATGGTATGTGAGCCATCCTTGCCTTACTTCCTTCTGGCTCCTTGAAATACAGAATGGAAACATCTGCGATCACTAACTCTCAATTCAACAATGCTGAATTCTTCAAAGGGGAAAGTGGGTGGTGATGCGGTGATAAAACAGCATCCTGGTGAGGCTGACCCACAAAGGAAGTTCAGGGTTCACATCCAGGGGCCTCCCTTAATACATCAGGCTCATGTATGTCCAGGATCCATGGCTGACTGAGGCAAGGAATGGCATCAAGACCCTGTTGGGGATACTGACTCTGTCTCTCTCATTCATGGAAGAAACAAATCAACTTTAAAAAAAGAAACCATCGGGAAAGCTCTCTTTGAAGATGTAAACTCCGGCATAACAAAAGTTCATGGGAAGTGATGTAGGATTCAGAGAAAATTAAAACTTTGAAAAGCGTCACCATACTTACTGTTCATCACCTAAGGAGAGTGCTTCTGTTTATCGAATATCTCCTTGAAAACATTCTTTCCATGAAGGAATCAAGCATTAACTAATATCTCCTACAAGTGGCTCCTAATTTGCGAGAACTCCTGGTGAACTTTGTTCACTCACAGTGTTCCCGATTACGATGCCACTTTCCCGTAGGTCTCTCAGCTTGGCTTTCATCCAGGCTGTTAGGTGAAATTAGGCCCAGAAAATCGGATTATTACATCCCAAGGGAAACGACTGATAAGCAGCAGATGATTGCTCATCTCTTTGCTACTCGCTGGGGTTGAGGTGTTGCTAGTTGCAAAGCCAATTTGTTAACAATTAGTACTCATTAGAATCATTTCCTGTTATCGATTCTAAACATTTGACAAAGCACTTTTAGGAAATGGGACTCCAAAAAGTAGCCATACGTAAGTATTGAGCAATGAAAAATCTTCAGGATCCAATGTAATTCCTAACCAGAGTAATCAGTTTCCAAGTAATTATTTTTGCTTTGGAACCCACCTGCTATCCTGTCCAGTTTAAAGATGTGCAGGAGCAAGGACATACTTCTTAATTAGCCAAGGTTGGTGATAAGTCAGTATGGGAACAAAAGGAATTTTCTTTTGTATCTGCGTTAGTTATTTGCAGTAGATCTTCGAGGGACAAAAACTGCCTGCTTGCAATACAATATATGTATTTGTGAGTGTGAAATTAAACACATTAGTCCTATTATCTAAATATCAAGGCTTAGTTTTTTAAGTCTGTGTTCACCTTTGTACATTAGGAAATCTAAATATAGAATCATAAATGGAATCATTGTGCATTACATTAGAATTTAAATATTGCCAGTGTCAGCTTTCTGAAATATATTATAAATGACTTTAATAAAATTAGCATAAAGACTATATGCATTTGAGATTTTTCTCAGAGAAGACATTGCATATATCTGATTTTTAAATATACATCTATATGTATTACAACACTATCCTTATATATTCAATAGATATTCCCTTTTTATCTAGTTAAAATATTTTATCTCTATGCAAGTATCATCTACTCCTATTTGCTTAAATGTTCTTTATTTAGATAAAGAGAATATACCTATTTCCTCCTTAGTAACTAATGGTCTTTATATATGAACACGTTCAGTTGCTCGTGTAAGGTGAGAATTAAAAGTGAATGATACTCCCCTACCTCTGTTTCTTTCCCGTTTCAAATACCTGCCCCCCCCCAAAATTTTCCTTTGCTTCTGTATTTATTTTATACATTTAAATAATTGCTCCTATTTATTTGCACCTACATTTAATAATGCTAAAGATATTTATTCTCATTGCTGCAAAATGGAGATGTGAACTAAGTACATTTCAGTTTCTGAATTTCTTATTTTCATATTAAAAGCTTGTGTCAATGGAGAAATTAAGTGTATGTTCTTTTTTGAAATGCCCTGTGCTCAACCCCTCTATCCTTAATAAACAGAGATGGTATTGACACAAGTGAATTTTGTTTAACCACACTACATTTGCTTCTTAATTAGTGAATATTCATCTGTCATCAGCAGCAGCTATGACACCCCTCCCTGCTAACATGTTCTGTCATAAATAATCAATGAGGCACTATTAATATTCATGAGCTGGAATCTGTGTAGTCATGTGCACTGATGCAGAGACAGGGGGAGTGTTGCCATGAACTGACTGGAAACTCTGTGTGTGTATCCGCGAGTGCAGGATACTTAGGGAAAGCGAAGAAGAGCATGCTGCTACACACCACCCTGGCTTACGCTTCCAGCTACCAGCGGTTTGTCTGTGTTTCTGGACTGAAGTGACTGATGAAAAACAGTAGTCAAGTCTGGAGGGTGATTTCCCTTTCAGTTCACTTGCCTTTCAGTTCTGGGGAAATTAGAAGATTTGTTCTTTCCCTCTGCTTCTTAGAATGGGCTGCAATTTGTGCACTTTTCAGAAAAGAGAGGAGCACTATAAACTGCTGTATGAAGTTTCCCAGGTGAGTGCAGGTCTAATATCAGCAACGGACCAGCCAGGCTTTGTGTTTGTCTGAAAGGTGGTCAGTGAATTCTGGCTAGCTTTATTATTTTATTTCTTTCAGTATCTTTCAGAATTGAGGGCAGACTTGCTGGCTTGGGGCTTTTTATTTTGGTTTTGGGTGGCAGTTTTCACTTCTTTGCCACTCCCCCTTTAGATGACTTCCTGTGGGATCCTTTTAACATTTTGTGTATCTACTGCCAAGATGTCAGTCAAGGAACAGGAATAGTGCTGAGATCCATGTTGCAATATTTTGAGAGACCTCTTTCATTTTGGAACAGGGTGGATATTTGAAAATCAATTGTATCATTGTCTGCATAAATTTGGGGATTTAATAGGTCTATGAGCTCAGTGATTTTGAATTGACAGGAAAAGTTTCTTGCCAAATCTTGTGAGGCAGAGGAAATAATTTGATTAATTAGGAATTTTCGCTTTGGTTTAAGAGGATGACCTGGTATTTTTGTGTCAAATGAGAAAAAAGTATATATGATATGTGTTGCCTTAAAAAGGAGATAAAAGACTTTTTTTACTACTTGTTCTTAGATCTTTTTTTATAATTTTGTTTGTTTAGCACCAGAGATTAATTTCCAAAGCTTATTACAGTATCTATGTGACCTAGAAAAAAAAAAAGTGGGTACATTCAAATGTCTCTTTAATGTGCATCTGAGGGCTTTTAGAATCAAAACTATATCCTCAGTCTTCATAGTTTTAATAGAATTCTATTCATTGGCCATCTTATTTAGGCATGTTCCCTGGGGATGTATGCTCAAGCCCAAATTTGTTGTCTGGCAAGATAAAGTTGATTTCTCCCTTCCTGCAGTTTGTCCCAGATGTGACATACTACTACTTTTGTTTTTAGACAATATTGCTGATGGAAAGCAATGTTTGGGACAGTATTGGTCTACGGCACAGCGGTAGCCAAGTGCCCACTGCCTCCTGGTTCCCTCCAATTTCCCCCTGACGTGATTCATTTCACAGTGGGCTAATTACAAAGTGGATTTGCTACACATGAAACAGCCTCCTCAGTTGCGATGTTAATGCACATTTTCATGGTAATGTGATCAGAGGCTCATTAGCCAGTTTCCAAAATGATCCTCTGCATTAATTAAATATAAAAATGACTCCTTTATCACCAGAGAGAGGAAAAAGAAGATTAACATTGTTAATTACACCAGGGGCAATACCTTTTGCTTCGTATTTTTACTACAAACTTGCAAGCATAGGCTGAAATAGCATTATTTCCTAGAGAGGCTCTCATCCACTTTGACTCATGAAAACAGTCTGTAGGTGGAACACTTTCCTTTAGTTTGGTTTTGGAGTTGGAGTTCTTAGCATTGTTTTCCTTTGGGTGGTGATGGAACAGGGGAGGGAAGTCATCAATTTATTTTGTTTTTCTCTGAATTACTAAATTGATATAGAAGTACAAAATGGGGGAGGTGCTAGGTGGCAGCCTCTCTGATTATGCCTGGGTGAGGGGGTTTATATTCTACTAAGAAATCAAACAGGATTACCACATCCAGAGAGGACCACTGGATTGCTAAGAAACAGGAGCCTTTGTTAGGGATTTTAAAATGCTTGCCTGTGAGTTTTGCTTTCAAGTGCTTCCTAAATCTTGAGAAAATAGCTAAGCCGTACTCTTTATTGCCTCTACCTATATTCCTCCATATATTTATTTTATTTTCTCTCTTCCTGAGTTGCAGTACTTATGATCTTTAATAAAGGGGGCCCAAAATGAAGTATTAGCTTCCATTTAACTGGCTTTTATTAGATAAGTTAAAACCCCAGCTTAAAGGTCTTGCATGCATTTTCCAAAGGGAGCCCTCCCACAGTTTGTCCCCAGCTTTGCGTTCTATTTTATTGAGTTAATGGAATAGATAAGATATCAAAGGCAACCAGTGATAGGCGCATATAATACTCTGGGGCCCCGTGTGGTGCTGCAGACTACTTTCTATTTTTATTTGGTGGAAAGGCAGCTTGGAGCACACATGAAAGTGAACATGTTCTTACCCAGGTATTCAGGAGGGCACAGAGCTGCCCCCTCAGAGAGGATACTATTTACAAAAGCGACTCAAGATAGGAAGGCTGAGTATTTCCAGCTGGTGTGTTAAAATGAATTAACTCACACAAACATTAACACCTGATTGCCCAAATCATATTTACTTATAGACTTGGAATGCGCACATCACCTGCTTTTTTGTTTCTTCTGTTGTTATTTCTTAAGAGCTAAGGTAAATTAAAGTTTACCAGGGGACGTGGTCATTAAGATGATCAGTGAATACGAAATGCTTGACTGGCCACCCAGTGTTGATTTCTTTATGACAGAATCATTTTGGTATTGAACTTTTTCACATTTTCTTTCTAGATTTAGTGACCTGAGAATATAGGCTAGGTAGAAGACAGTTTCAGGTTTATAACTGCAGTAAACAAAAGCAAATGTGCTCACCAAATCTAGTGAAACAATCAGAATGATGTGCTTAGGTGTGAAATGAGGTCAAGTTTACATTTTGTTGAAATTTTTTGCTCCTCTAGAGGAGCTAAGAATTTCAATTGGCAGGAGAGATGGAATGTTGCCTTAGGAAAATTATTTTCAGCTGCAGTTGGGCCAATCAGGCTCCAGTATGAACACTGATGCAGAATTTAAGGTTTGGGTAAATCCAGTAACCTTCACACCAAGTAGTTTCCTGCATCTTTATGCATCTCATAATTTTTATATCTGCCAGGGACACACTCCTCAGTGATTTATTTTATTCAAAGTAGGTTATTTGTTAGCCTCTTATGAATTATTAGATGGGTCATTTGAACAATGCCCTCCTATTGACACAGACTGAATTGCCTGTATCTGATTAAATAGCCACCTGGACCAAGAGAGCTACAATAGCTTGTTAGGCATTTCTGACCTAATAACTGATTTATTTCTAATGACTTCTTAGCTTGAGTTTTCATGCATAAATCAAATGCAACTTCTCAGCTGATTAAATGATGAAATTACCAATGAGATGGTCATTGGTATTTAGTAATGTGTTAAAATTAAGGGCAAATATTTAAAAGTTCACACTGTTGGCCCAGTCACTATGGCACAGTGGAGACACAAGTGCCCTGCAAGACTGGAAGCCATGTGACTGACCCTGGAATCCTGTCCCGGGGTCGGCTTGAAAACATGCCTGGTGTACACTGGTATCCAGGATCCTGAGGAGCCAGAGGGCTGTTGAAAGAGGATCACCATATGAGAAGACCTTGTGGAAGGTATTTTTCTCACTCTCATTCTCACATGCACATATATGCCCTCTCTCATTTAAACAAAGTTCATACTATTAACATAAAACTGTTTACAGGATTTTTTTTCAAATCTTATCACATGATATACAAGATTCTCTTCTTACTCATTTGCCAAATTAGAGAAATTAATTTGCCTTCAGTCTCAGGGAGGCTGAAAGTATTGTAAAATAGTGCTAGTTTTCCAGGCAATATCCCTGTGACTCTTTCTCTTCTAAGTGGACACTGTTGCACAAGGTAGTGGCAGAACAAAGAGATCTCCCCACCACCTGCATCCATGAATTAGCAACATGAACTGCAACGGAATGTCTCCCACCGTAGAACTCTAATAGCAGTTGCCTTTTATTTATTTATTTTTTCAATACAAGATCTCACTGTGTTTCCAGCCCCAAGCTTGTGATTCTTCTGCCTCAGTCTCCCCTTGTGGCTGGGGTTATAGGAGAGTCACTGTGCTGGCCTTTAGATTGGACTAGGGATTTAATCTTGGCCTCCTATGTGGATCCAGCCTATGAAGAAGTGATTTAGCAATGTGCAAAATCATGGCTGAGCCTTGGTTGCACTTTTTATTTATTTCATTTTATATATATAATTAATACATATATGTGTGTGTCTATATATGTATGTATATAGATGCATGTGCACACACAACCACATGTGTGTGTGTGTGTGTGTGTAGAGAGAGAGAGAGAGAGAGAGAAAGAGAGAGAGAGAGACTAGCGACTAGCTCCTCAATGGGATCCCATACTGCAATTTCTCTTCCCTTCTCTAGCCTTCACAGGTAGGGTAGGAACATGGATGACCAGCATTTAAAGGTTAGCCAGGGAACTGAACTCATGACCTTCCTTTTGGATACAGTGTGGTTTGAGTAGCATGTTCCTGTTGGACCATTTAGCTAGCTCTATGGTCGCACCGTTTAGTGTTCCTTTTCGTGTTTAGCCTTGGCCGTGGTGTGTGACTGAATGGTAAGCCCCTGGAAGGCAGGTCAGGTGCATGTTTGTCTTTTATCTCCACCCTCCTGCAGACCTTTGTTAGAACCCACCACGATGTCTTGCTTATCCACAGCCATCAGCTATGGTGAAGGATCTTATCACCCTGCCTTCCTCTCTGCCCCATAGCTAACAGATGGTTAAACCAGGATCAAGCATCAGTGTGTAAAGTTGGGAATTCAATTTCTAATTTTTTTCCATCTCATAGATATTGGGGAACAAGCAATTAGTAATGGAATTAGAACACAAGGTATGCAGAGAAAGAAAAGGAGAGGGAAAATTGGGAGCTTGGAAGTTTCAGTCTACCACATCTATGAGGATCAGACCTACTGAGAGAGTCAGAGACAATGAGAAATAAAGCAGCTGGGTCATAAGAAAGAAAGTCTTAAGAATAGGAAGCAGGTCCCCAGAGTGGCCTCATTACATTCCTATAATAAACCCTTATTTTATTTGTTTAAATTAGGTGTCTATTTCTTACCATCAGAAGAACGTGTGAAGACACATCATCATAATGCCTTGCTTTCATAGATGATCCAGCAGGTGCCTTAAACTCTAGACATGTGGTCCAGTTCAATAAACTTTCACTAAGCTCTGATTGCCTCATATGTGCCAAGTCATGAACTTTGCCATGGGGATACAAAGACAAATGTGACAGTCCTTGCTTTTGAGAAATGCTCAGTTTGGTAACAGGAGACACATAAGCTGAGAATTTTCATATAATGTGTGAGGTGAAGCATGAAATCAACTGAGATGTTGGCAGATGGCTGTAGGAGTGTATGGCACTCACTGTGGTCGGGGAATGGGCTGTGGGGGAGGATACGGAAAAGGAAAACAAAACTATGGAAGGGAAAGCAGTCCATGGAGGTAGCAAAGAGGTGATAAGTGTGAAAGGATAAGTGTCACTAAAACCCATCTATAGGAGACAAACTCCTTTGACGTGGCCTGAGAGTAGATAAGACCAGAGCTTGGCAAGTCATCCATGCTCTTATTTTGCGTTTGTTTATTTGTTTTTGTTTCTTAAAAAGAGATAGCACTCTGATAAGAGGCAAGAATATGGATTTAGTGGTGTGTGTGTTTGGATGTAATTGGGGTTGAGTTGGGGATGGTGGATGACAGAAAGATGACAACAAGGGAAACCAACTGGAAGTCTGTTGCAAGAACAAAATTGAGAGTGCCATGAGGAGGTAAACTCAATAGGTTTCTGACTTGTGAAACTGAGTAGATATAAAGAAGTTTGAAAACAGAAGAAATAAGGAAAGTGAATTCTGGAAACGGAGAGACCATCTAGACAATGTCCAGCAGACAGTGGAGTAGTGAATGTTCAAAAGAAAAATTTGGCATACATATACCTGTCAGATGGATTCACCCAGGCAAACGTAAGAAATGAGGAGAAAAACTAAAAAATGAGAAGAGTTGTGAGTCAAGGATGCAATATTGAGAAATAGGTGAAAGAGACGAAAGAAGAGAAATTGAAGTTGTTGGAGAGAGAGAAGAAAAAATGAGCAGAAAGTTGTGACAGAAGCCAAAAGGAGAGGGTGATCAATGTTGTCAAATGTATTGGAGTGTATAATAAGATAAGAACCAAAATGTCTCTGTATTTGAAATATATGATGAGCTATATTCCTCTTTAGGAAGGATATGTTGCCCCAGGTGCTGAAATTGTTGTCGGTTAAAGACTTTCAACTGTCAGCCTCTTCAAGGACTTACCTAGCTACGAAGAGTCCCCTCACCCAAGATCGTTCTCTTCCTGGGAAGCCCACACCCAATTATGGATTGTTTAAAGTACGAGGAAACTTCAAAAGTTTATGGAAAAGTGGAATTCAAGTACAAATTTATTCTGGTGCAAAAAAATATTTGCAATCCGGGCATACTGTTTTTCATATTATGCACTTTCCAAAGACTTTTTGACAACCCCTCACTTATAAGAGGCTAGAAATTGAAGTTTGGCACAGGACACTCAGAAAGGCAGTTTGAATTTAAGAGCTCCCTGTACTTAGGTTGGATCTGCCTCGCTGTGTAGTCCTCCTTCATCCCAATCCTGCTTCCTTCCTCTTCTTTCCACAAAAAGAACACATTTTACTAAACATTATACAGTCTGCACTTTATCTCCCAACACAGAAATATAGGGAAATAATCCAGAAATTGGTGGTTTTAATGGAGATGTCATCTGCACTTTCAAGAGGTTGAGGTATGCAGATGATCAAAACTGAAGTTACTGCTAGCATGGGAGGCCAGCCATCTTCAACCTTTTCTTTTAAATGCGAAAGGATTTAAAATGGTGATCATTAAAAATGAAAATGATCTTTACCTTTCCTTTAAAAAGTTGAGTAAATTTCACATCTTGAGCTATGCAATTCAGATAGCAGTGATAACATCATGTCTAAAAAAATAAAACATGAAACCAGTCACATAGACCAGTGTTATGGGAGGCAGATCCTTCATGGCTGAACTTGATTCCAATCCTAGACTCTGTGGCTTGAAAAATATGATGGGCATGTATGTATGTGTGCCCCAAATTCTGAAATGAAGAAATGGAGGAAAAGGGAGTGCAGTGTCATCATTGTCAATTGGGGGAGTGCTATTTCCCTCTGTCTCTACCTTTCTGTCTCTCTCTGGCAAACACATGTACCCTCTGGCAACTGAAAAAAATAAAATAAAATATTTACGATTGGCTGGAATCTCCTTTGTCCAAGACATTTTAAGAACACCTTAAATGTTAGTTTCTTGATATGCAAAGGACCTATTATAAAAATAAACATTTTTAATGATGAAAATTAATTTAGGTAGTTTTTGTGAGTGAAGTGCCTTTCCCTACTAGAAGGAACAGAATGTCATATATTCCATTAAAATGTTTAGACAATGGCTCTTCAAAAAGTTAAAGGAAAATACGTATTTCGAAAAAACTATGCACAGATTTCAAAATTGTTTTGCACTGAAACTTGTATTTCAATTCTGCCTTTTCCACAAAAATTTTAAAGCCTTCTTTGTACTGAACTTCCTTAGTTTTTTGGAACCAGCAGTAAGCATAATGGCTATGTCGCTGGACTCTCATGTAGTTGACTGCAGTTCAAGTCCCGGACCCCACGGCTTAAACTCACGCCGGGCGCGTGTGTGTTCATGACCAAGATCCTGAGAGGAGAAAGGAGAAGAAGGGATTGTGGCATGGCCATCCCCCTGGGGGGTGATTTTTCACTTTCTGTCTCTCTGTCTCTCTCTGTCTTCTGGTGAGCACACATGCCCTATAGCAAAAACCTCTCAAAAAAAAAAAAAAAAGATTTTGATTACTTATTTATTTATCTAGAGCTAGGGCAAGGACAGCTATCTCTAATGACATATCTGTCTACTTAGATAAAATAATGTAAAAGAATATTTCTACTGATTTCCTATTACATACCAGAGAGAAGTATTACTGAAAATATAACTAGTAGGTATGCCAAGATATTTGACTCTTCAACTCACTTGAATTTGTTAAATACAATAATCTAGTTTAAAAATTCTTTAATTTGATTTTCTTGAAAATACTTTTAAAATGTATCATCTGATTTCACTTAATTACTTAGTGTATTTCATTTGTTGTTAATTTCCAATCATGTTAGTTGGTAACAAGCGAATTATGAATCTTTAGCAAACAGTGACTTCTTAACTTCATAAGTGTTATTAATTAATTAAGTATGAAGATTAATTGATAATGAAAAATCCTTCCAAAACAGTCAATCCCTCTCCATTACACTCATTTTATATAAGTAGATTTTCACATATTGAATTTTCACATGTCATTTAATAGGTATTCAATCAATCTTATTAAATGATTTTAAAAAGAAAATGAGATACAGGAGAATTAAATCACTATGTACTCAAGAAGAAGCCCAGGTTGTGCTTTTATGGAGCTCTGTACTCTTGAAATATTTATAGTTTGTGGGGAAATGTGAGCAGGATGTTCAGAACAGGGTCCTCTTCAGTCATTTAGGTTTTTGCAGATACTTACTGTTTTCTCCCATTATTCATCCAAGATTATGCACCTTAAGAATTTTAGGTGTTATGGGACCAGCAGTTAGTGTAATGGCTATGTCGCTGGACTCCCACGTAGTCAACTGCGGTTCGTGTCCCAGACCCCGTGGCTTAAAACTCACACCGGGTGTGTGTGCGTGTGTGCCCAAGATCCTGAGAGGAGAATGGAGGAGAAGGGATTGCGGTGTGGCCATCCCCCGTTGGGGGTGATTTCTCGCTTTCTGTCTCTCTGTCTCTCTCTGTCTGTCTGGCAAGTGCACATGCCCTATAGCAAAAAATATCTCAAAAAATAAATAAATAAAAAAGAATTTTAGGTGTTATTCTTCAGAAATGTCTTTTTCTAGTGAATCTTGTGGATTTAGGTACCACTGGATGGGAATTTTGTTTTCATATTTCAAATTCTAAATAATTCAAGTGCAGCTGTGTTTTTCATATCTAAGTGCAACATTCCTCAAATCATCAATATAACCTGTCCATGTCCCGGCTTCCTTCCAGCTATTCATTTCTTTTTTTCTTAATTCTGTCATTCTCAACATGGAATATTAGCTTTAAAATGGTTATTATGAAGAGTCCATTGTTTTCTCCAACAAAAAGCGTAAAAGGTAGCAGCCCCATATTCTCCTGTGTTTCCACATATAACATCTAATTGCTAATTTGTGCCATTCTGTAAGAAGCTGTAAATCTCACTTTATGGTTGTTTGGGTCCTGTGAAGGTTTCTCCCCACCCCACCCCCCCCTTTCTGCTTTATGTAGCTTTATAGAAATACTGTAGGGGAAAAAAACTGGAAAACTTGCTCTCATCTACTAGAAATTAAATTTTATTCCAAGTAACCTCTTACTCCTAAGCCTCTTAAGGGTCTGTTTCAGGTACCTTTATTTTTAAAAAGAAAAAGAAAAAAGATTTTTTTCAAGAGTATGTGAACAAAGAGAATTTCTAAAGTACTTAGCATGGTTTAAAAATAAATGCACAGATGAAAGACCACTATTGTAATCAGAAATAATGTTTCCTATAATTGAATTATGGTTGAATTAAGATGTGATTTTTTTTTAAAGTTTGGGGAAGAGTATTTCTCATTGAATAGGCACAAATAATTACTCTGCACTTGTTTTGTGCTTAATAATCTGTAGGTAGTAACTCAGGATATAAAAGGAGTGTAAGTTAAGAAGCCAGTCTTCAAGGAGTGTGTTGTCATGGAGCAATTAGAAAACAATGGAAGGTGTGACTCTGACACAGTGGACAGTGTAGAGAAAGGACAGTCCTGAATGGGCAAGGATGGTCTAAGGGCCTTCATGGGACACCTAAACTGTGCTTACTATTTGCCATGGCCTGCATTAAGACCCAGGGTTCATTTTTAAATTAAGAGTAATTACTTCATTATCTATTCAGTCAAAGGTCTTACCTTGATGTCCAGGATGTGCTATAAAAGTGAAGTCATAGAAGGATGACTTATGAGACACATTATGGGGAAAATGGGAAGAAGAGCTTGACTAAAGCCAGAGATGGGATGACCGTAGTAGTTGAGGTTCTTGACCTCCATTCAGGAATGAATGGGCTTGTGTTGTCATCACCACAAGGCACTATATGCTCTAAGAATGAAATCAAATAGAGTCCGAAGTCAATTTAGACCTGGAAGATGAATCAATTTTGTTTAGCCGGTGCTTTCCTTAAAGGAGCATAGCCAGGGCCAGAGGCAGCAGAGCCTTAAGGAGTCTATATCTCACATAGCTGGCACAGTGGTTCAAGTCTTGGACCTGATGGCTTGAGAAATGTACCGAGTACCTGTGCATGCCTGTCCAAAAATCTTTAGAGGAGAATGGAGAAGAGATTGTGGCATAGCCATCCCCCTGAGGGGTGAATTCTCACTTTTTTTCTCTTTCTGTCTGTCTATGTCTCTTTTTGGTGAGCACACATGCCCTGTAAAAAACTTAAAAAAGTAAAATAAAATGCCACTTACTCCTTAAATTTGCTCTGTATTTCCTTAATGACTCACATTTATAATTTGTTATTGTTATTATTATTAATTATTATTATTACTATTTCTATTTTAACTTAACCAGAGAGAAAGAGAAAAGGAAAGTGAGAAAGGAAGCCACTAGGTCCAAGACTTGAACCGTGGTCAGCCATGTGGGAATCTAGCACCTTAGCCATCATACCATCTGCTGGCCCCTTGAAGTTGCTTTTGCATATGCAGTTGTGGCCCTCAGTGTTATGACAACATAGAGGCCCAGCTGTAGTGGTGCAGGCAGAAGTGTGTAGTAGATGCATGGGGTGGGAGCTACACGGGAGGCCTGGGTTCGGTTCCTAGTCCAACTTAAACAGGCTAAGCAGGCATAGTGGTGCACATCTGTGGTCGTAATTGACTGGGACAGGAGGGTTGCAACACGATGATACCTTGACAAGAATACCTACTGGTATCTTTGCCTCATTTTCTCTCCTTCCCATGCACATGTGCTCTCTCTCTCTCTCTCTTTTATTTAAAAATATAAAAATTAAAAAACAGAAAATGGTGAAGCTATTTTAATAAGTGGCACATGAGATGTTACTGTGCCATGAGTAGTACTAGCACCAGGCACTATGTGGTCCAAGGGAGTGGCACTGTACATGAAAGAAAGAAGATTTCAAACCAAGCAGTAACACCATTTATTTCCTCTCAGACTGTGAGCGAGTTACTTAACTTCATGGAGTCTTTGTTTAATTAGTTAATATCAACTTCTAAGTGTTTTCTTGAGGATAAGATGAGATAATATGTTTAAAGGTCATACACATATGGGCATGCCATTTATGATAACTTTTGTAGTTATGATCTCCTCTTAGCCTAACAATGCCCCTGTGTGATAGGTAGTACTACCGCCATTCTGCAAAAAAAAAAAAAAAAAAAAGAAAAAAAGAAAGTCATCAAGTGACAAATTCATATTGTCAGCAAGTAGAACATGTAGCATTCAAACCAGTACCTTCGTAATACTAAAGTCCATGTTCATAGTATTATGCATATCAACTGCCTCATTTCCTTTAAGCTCTTCATATTTATCCACTAAACTGATCCATAGGTAATGAGCACCTGTCACAGAGTAGGCACTCAATAAATATTCCATAAAGGAAGAAAGAAGAAATGGGAGGGAGGATTAAAAAAAAATGGAAGGGGAAGAATTCCAGCAGTTACACTCCTGGGTATCTACCCAATGGACAGGAATGCACTCAGTCAGAAAAGTGTTTGCATATCCATGTTTATTGTATCATTATTCACAATAGCTAAGTCATAGAACTAACCCAAATGTCCACGAACAGATGAATGGAGTGAAAAAGTGTGGCACATGTACACTATGGGATATTACCCAGCCATAAAAAAGTAACAAGACCCAGGCATTCGACAGAAAGTGGGCAAATATGGAAGATTTACCTGACTGAAGAAGTCAATCTATGAAAGGGAGACATGGTATGTCCCCACTTAATATATACCAAATGTCCACACTCCATGGAGGAAACTAAAAGATTGGAGGATATACAAGCATGGAAAATGGTTGCAGATACCAGATACAGTGTGAGAAGAGGTTGAGAGCTGGGGGAGGGAAAGAGGAAGTAAATCAAAAAGAAAAATAGAGAAGTGGGACATTTGGGGGACGCAGAAGGGAAAGACTGTCTGTTGATGATAATGTATATGATATCTTTAACTGGACTGGTGTGCAGTGTGCTCATGCTGGGAAAATACATTTTACAAGCTGTGTTGATGTACAGTGATTAAATGTATAAAATAATTTTTTAGAAAATGAAAAGGACTCAACAAATACACAACTGAAATAAAAAGGATCATAAGGGACTACTATGAACAATTATGCACCAACAAACTGGAGAGCCTAGAAGAAATGAATAATCTCCTTGATGCACACAGTCTATCAAGGCTGGATTATAGATGCCAGATAGTGGCAGTAGTAAATCAACTGGACACACAGGGAAAGTCCCAGGTCTTCATCGCGGGATTTCCATGTATACGCTGCGTACCACACATGCCTGTGATCCAGGCTGACTGAGGCTGGGGGTGGATAGTGTTGTGGAGACCCTGTTGGGGAGACTATCTCTCTGTTTCTCTCTCTCTCTCTCTCTTTATCTCTCTATCTTTCTCTCTCTCATGAAAGCAATGAATAAGTGTAAAAAAGAAAATTTTGAATATAAAAAAGTGCTATTTAAATATCTCCTAAAAAGGAGCTATAGAAGATACCCTTTTAAAAAGTTTATCCATTTTTTTTTTTCTTGTGGAAGAAATAGAGAAAGAGAAAAAGAAGGGAGAGAGACAGAGACCTCAGAGTCCTCTCACACCAAGACCCTTCCTCCAGTTTTCTGGCTGGCCAAGACCATTGGTGCACCCAGAAGGTACAGGCCAACGTGGGTATTCACCCCAAGCCTTCCTGCATGGCTCCATCACTGCACAGCAGTAGCCCACTGTATGTGCCACTATGGCTAGGCCTGAAAGATGCCCTTTTTTTGACAAAGGAAGATGAAAAAGGTCCTCTCCATGACTTTAACAGTTTAAATCAAATTATCTCTTCTATGAGAGCCCATAACATGAAAGAATCATCTGTCACTCTCCACTTTCGAAGACTGGAAAGCCCTTTTCCTCTTCTTCATGAAAGTTGAAAGTATGACATGAAAGATCCTTCATGATCTTCTGTTTGTCTTCGTTCTCACCTAGCAGACCTATTTTTAGCCAAACCAAACTAATAATTTCCTATTTGGAAACAATGTGATGTTCCCACTTCTTTGCCTTTCAATACTAAGTCCCCTTTTTCTAGAGTGCTTTTCTCAATGCCACACTAATAAACCCCCAGATTCCTAAGGTTTCAGTTAAAGATTTGCATCTGTAAGTCTTCTCTGTACCCAAGACAGTAATCCACTCTTCTCAATGCTTCTCTTAATGGTGTTTTACTTTCTGAAATAGAGTCAGATGTCTCTGCGCTTAATTCTGTGACATTTCTGAAACTCCTGCTATCTCCAGTGTCTGATTCAGAGCATGTACTTAATACAGAGTCAGAAAGTAAGAGCGGGAACCCAGTGACAACGACATTCACCAAAGAAACTTTATTTTGTTATTGTCCCCGGTATTGACTGAATTCTCTTTGAAAATGACATCACTAAAGAAACTACGAATGCTGTGTCTTCTTGATTTTGAAGATGACTTTTGTTTTAAGACATGCATAATTATAAGACTCAGCATTAAACTGAGCATTTGGTTGGGGAGGGCTGACAGGCATGTTTTAATATATATATTGATGGCAAGCTGCATCCCAGTTTCTGAGACACTAAGATGTTTGGATAGCTTACATCTTAGAATGAAGGAACATGATCCTTTCTTTCCTCGAAAAGAAGACACTGTTAGCCTTTCCTTTACCCCTCCTGCTCCTCTTCCATGCCGTCTTTGCCCAGTTTGAGGACGTCATTACCCAGGTTTATGTGGATCCGGTATATCAGGGTGTCATACCAAGATCTTCAGTCATGATGGAAAATGACAGACTCTTCATCACTCAGCTGTTAACACACCTGGCTGTTCTTTCTAAGATGTCTCCATTGTTCTTCAGCTGGCTCAGTTGTAGTATGCTTCAAAGCTTGGGTCAGATACCACCTTTCTCAGGACATCTTCCCGGACTTCAGTAGGCCTTGTCTTTTCTCTTCCCAAGGTACCTGGTACTTATCTCTGTCATAGCACAACCAAGTGCTATTATTTCTCATTTCACTTGCTTATGATTTTCACCAGTCTCTGAACCTCTGGAGGACAAAAATCCTGTCTTCATTCTCTACACCCTCAATTCCTAACCAAGTACCCATGCAGATGTTTCTTGAGTGAAAGATCAATGACAATATGCTAAGTCAATTATTTTTTTTCCTTTCACTTATTCATTCTTTTTAAGAGAGAGATAGAGACAGGGAGATAGATAGGCATCTCCAACAGGGTCTTCACACTGTGATCCACTCCCACCCTCAGCCAGCCTAGATTGTGGGCACACACACACAAGCCCAATGTGTTCAGAGAGGCCCCCTAGATGTTAACCAAGGACCTTTCCACGTGAGTCCAGTTGCATTATTGCTGCACCATCTGGCCTTAATGCTGAGTGAATTCTGTACAGAATAGTGTAATGAAGGTGACACAAATACATAGCAAAATGGGATCTCTACCCTCTATGAGTTTACTGTCCAACAGTCTTCAGTAATGCACATATACATAATTGACTATAGTTCAAGGAGACATGTTCATTCCCTGAAAGAGAGAGAGAGAAATGCATCAAGTGTCCTGAGATTTCATAGTAATGATGATACACTGTAGTGTAGATGAACATTAAAATAAGGTGTCTAAAATAGGACCTATGAGATAGCTGTATGTTTATCTTTCTGTCTACCTACCTATGGTATAAAGCAAAACAGTGAGCGTTCTGGGCATGATGAAATAAATTGATTATTAATTCAGTAATTATCATGATTTTCCCTTTGCTGCCTTCTAGGCTGTAAAATTGAATAAGCTATTTTGGGTAAGAATAGTTTAATACATATAGCTCTCTTTTTCATTTTACTTGATTTATATCCCTCACCGAAGTAGTAAACTATAACTAAATTGTAAAACTATTTATGTATATGTGCCTCTTTTATATAAAAAGAGTTTGAAATAATGATTGTAAAACATACTGAAAATTGCCTAAATTTTCTCTCATGATGATGCCCTTGGGTTTCATAATTATTCTAGCACTAAAATGAGAATTTGCCCATGTCCAAATATCCCTATTAAGATCAGATAAAGTAAAGAGTAGCCTAAGAAAATGATGAAAATCATCTCTAAAACTTTAAACTCTACAAAAACCCTAATCCAGAATTTAATAATATACTAAAAATATTTTTCCAATAATTCAAAGCCATATTTCTTTTACTTAAATTATTAATTAGTATTTTAACAGTTAGAATATTCTTTGAAGACTATAAAGAGTAAAGATAATCTCCCCTCATGTATCCAATATTATTGGGTTATATACTACTTAACTATTGGGTCACGGCAACCCAATAGTTAAGCTTTGGGACCAACAGGTGGCATAGTGATTAAGGTGTTGGATTCCCACGTGGCCGACTATAGTTCAAGTCCTGGACCTAGTGGCTTGCTTTCTTCCTTTCCCTTTCTCTGTCTTTCTCTGGTCAAATTAAAAATAATCATAATAACAAATGGAATTAAGAAAAATTTTTTAAAAAAACTAAAAATTATGATCATTTCACAAAAACTTACTTAATAAAAATTCTATCTATGCTTTACAGGAAGCACCTAACTCAGTGGCCAACAGATAACTTTAGATAGAAAACTCAGAAATGGTAGAAATTGTTTTTAAATTTTAAAAAGTCTTTTTTTTTTAATTTTTTTGGAGAGGCTTTTGCTATAGGGTGCATGCACTCGCCAGACAGACAGAGAGAGAGAGACAGAGAGACAAAAAGTGAGAAATCACCCCCAGGGGTGATGGCCACACCGCAATCACTTCTCCTCAGTTTTCCTCTCGGGATCTTGGGCATGCATGCACACATGCCTGGCGTGAGTTTTAAGCCACCGGGTCCAGGACTCGAACCACAGTCAACTACATGGGAATCCAGTGACATAGCCATTATGCTAACTGCTGGTCCCTTAAAAAGTCTTATTTTAACTAGTATTAATTTTTCATTCCCATGGAAAGTAGATCTGAACTATGACCAAAATGCTAAGCATATCAGCCATGTAAGATCTTATTCAGATCTTGACAAAATCTGAAATAAAGAGGGAAGGAGGAGGGATATGTTACTGTCTCATTTCTACTTGCTATTTTTAAAATAATATGTAAAGGCCATGTCTCTACCTAAGGGTAGATTTACTCAACATTCAGGGATTTGTAAAAATGAAATAAAGTCTATTAAAGTTTTTTTTTTTTTGCATTTCATTATATAGATTGAGCTTCCCTAATTCAAAAAATATCAAATATGAAATGCTTCAAAACCTAAATATTTTTTAAAATGTTAATATGAGTCTAAAAGTGGAAAATCTCACACCTGAACTCATATGATAGATCAGAGTCAAAATGCTGCGATCCAAATTATTGTATAAAATTTCCTTCTGGCTATGGATATAAGGTATATATAAAATATAAATGAATTTCATATTTAGACTTGGGTCCTATCCCCAAATTATCTTATTATGTATAAACAAACATTTGAAAACTTCAACAATATCCAAAATCTAAAACAATTCTGGCTTCGTTTTGGATATGGAACACTCAACCTACATTATATTTAATGCAGTTAGCATAATTGAAATTAAACTGTCATAGTATTCCACTCAACATAATCATACTTCTTTGGATGTAAAATTTTGACTAAAAAGTTTTAGAAAATATCTCCATAAGGGTTGAGTTAGTCTTTTCTATTTCTACCTTCTGAAATTAAGCATTAGCAATAAATACTGGTAACCTTAGCAACTGTATAAATATTACAGATTTATTTGTATAATGTTCATATATATAGTAGGTCGTTAACAGATACAGTCACATATAGTCTGTGACTATCCATTTTTTTTTAGTTTATGAGATCCATTTGGATATTATTCTAATAAACTGTTGAATTTAAGTTAAATACAAATTTATAAAGAAGTTGACTTCCAAATCTTTTATACTGTCATTCTCATCTTTTGAAAAATAAGCAATGAGGCGCTAGATTTCAGAAAGGTGAAATTGTGTTTTTTAACTGATTAAGAACAGTGATGAAAGTATTTAAAGTACATGTACACACACATAGCCTCCCCCACGATTTCTATCTGAGATCATCCCATTCAGGAAATGACCTTTGGGATGAGTTGGCACTTTCCGACTAAATCATTGACACTTTATGAGGACAAATGAACTTGACCGCCTTGTCTCCCACGGGCTTCTTTGAGGCATCCAGTGATATTTCATCAAGGTGCCAATGACTGCTCCTCGGTGCTTTCTGCTTCTTCCTCCCTAGTGCTCATCTTCCACTACAACCATAAAATAATTTTAAAATGGGCCCCTCACTTTGAAGTTTGTTTCGATGGCTTTGAAGTACTGTGTTCACAGCTCTCTGATCAGTATTATCTGTGTTTCATAGATCACAGAAAATTCTGAGAGAGGGAAAAACATTCATTAATTTGAGATGTAGAATCTTTGCTACTATGTTATTTGCTTTCATTTTTTAATATCCTGTAATAAATTATTGCTTTTAGAAGGTGCATAAGAGACAAAGAAATGGCTAACAGGACCTTAGGGAACCATCTATTTACATATTAATAATATCATAGTCATCAGAGGTAAGAACCAATGGGTGGTCTTACGATGCCTAATTTTACCACTGACTCCACAGAAACCATCATGCCTAGCAAATGGTACCCTAGCTTCTGATGCATTGGTACATTTTCATTAGTTACCAGATTATGCAGGGATATAGACACTCCACAAAACCAAATTCCTTACTTAAACTATTAAATGTATTATGTTTTATAAATTTTTTAAAAAGCTAAATAAACATTTATTTTATTTGTAAGTCCAAACAGAGGAATAGTATGTTACTTACCAATGTGAGCTCAATATCCATAGTTATTTCATTTAGTTATCTTACTATGCTGTACAGACAAAAGCATTTTGATTACATAAAAAGTCTTCAAAGGGACAGTGGGTATTATGAAAAACTATGCATGAGTTTCAGAAACTTTTTGCACCCAAATAAACTCTTTAATTTCATTTTTTGCAAACTCTTTCAAGTCTCTCCTGTTTTGGGTTAAGTGGTCCCTAAAACAGGCTCTTGGAGAGTTTTCTCAGGAAAAGGCTGGAAAGAAATGAAGGAAGAAGGACTGGGCAGAGGAAAATGGTAGAGCGGTGTGTGGTGCAGCCTCAAGAGAGAACTCAGCTGAGCACAGAGAGTCTGTGCAGCTGGAGTGGCCCTTCTAGTTGTCAGGAGCCAGGCCAGGCAGCCACACTTTTGCACTCTTGCATTGTCTAACCTTTGATGAGGTGCCCCTGGGGGGTAGGTACAGCTTTAAACAAGGCCCCTTCCTTTGGTTGAGGGTAGTTACCAGAGTAGAAAAGAACTGTGAGATTGCAGCCACCAGCACCCTAGCTTCTGGGGAGCAAGCATGTTGGTTCTGAAGTGGGGCTTCAGTGCTCAGCATCTACTGTGTATGTCAATTCATCTTCTTCTATGTGGACATAATTTCTAGGCCATTATAAAATTTTCTGTCTGAAGGAATTTTAATCACTTATGAGACAAGGTCAGATTCCTTAAGGTTAGATTGTTCTTCTCTTTATCCACTTTGTTGCTGGTTTAAATCATGTTCTGGAATTAAGAGTGTCATTGGAGCATATTTTGAGAATGTGACTTTGAAAGTCTGACCTGTGGAAATGTGATAAATTGTGTCTGAAGATTGATTTTGCTGAGTGCTAATACCAAGTCATGTAGCAATGTAGTTTCACTTACTAAATATTGCCCAGGCCGTATTGTTGAACTCTGAGCTGCCACAGTCACCTCATCAGGATGTTTTCTGTCCTGTGACTAGTGGCTTCAGATGTACTCATCCATCTTCTTGTCCCATTACATTTTGTGTGACTGATGTTCTGTACCCATTAAAATTGATGGGCAAGAACAAAGAGAAGAAAAATGTGCCCTTCAATTGATTATTTCTCTGAAAGAGCAAATGAGAGTTCTCTAGTACCAATGAGAGATTTAGAGTGGGAGGTTTTCCCCATTTATGAACTGTTTTAATTTGCTAGGTTTACTAAATAGAGTCAACTATTTATAAAGTCACATGATTCAATACACTTTAACAGTAGTCAATCTCCTTCTGAAATGTTTCATCTTTATAAAAAGAATTAATAGCTATAACATTGTTTATAGTCAGACGTTATTTCAGCAAATGCTCAGACCTAGAATCAATTAAATCAGATGCCCTCCAATATGAGATTTTTTTTCTTCTGATGAGCTATCATAATGGCTCATTTCATGTTCTGTGATAGCCAATAATTAAATTGACCATTATTGTAAACTACAGCCAAAACCATAGTGATTTTGGAAGGCCCAATCTTCCTAGGTTTTTCTTGGATCTATTGAATGTTATCTTTGTGTTCAACAAATTGCAGAACAGCAAGATATTTCTGCAATGCTCACAAAACATTTGTTTAATTACATTATGTAGTGTGTTAGGGGAAGAATAAAATCTGCCCACTGGCAGCTACCAGGCATTGGCCTCTACACCTCATTTCTCCTGAGGCTCCTGTGTTTGTGTTAGAGAAAACAGCGTGGACTTGTTCCTGAGGAGTCACAATAGGGACACATTTTAAAAAGGTTGTTTTTTTTTAATTTTTATAAAGTCAGAGTGAAATCAATTTGACCAGATAATATGAAATAAATTATTTTTGAATTTATTTCTCTTGAAGGAATTTGCCCAGGAACCTATGGGGAAATTTGAGTGCTGTGGATAATATGGTCCCTTGAGGAGACAGGAAAGTAAGAAACATTTTTCCATGTTGACCTTGATCACAGAGCAGCAGAAGCTGTTCTGGGACTTTGGCCATAGGAGTGTATCTGTGAACAGCTGTCAGATCAGCTGGGCCTAGCTGGTCCACATTTTCAGCAGTATTAATGATCATGTGCTATACAAATAGCTGGACCAATTGTGGGGTAACTGGAACTAATCACACTACAGTCAGATACATTCATTTATGTTAAAAAAAATGTTCTCAGGGCCAGCAGGTGGCATGGTGGTTAAGAGCATTGGACTTCCACATGACCGACCATGGTTCGAGTCTTGAACCTGGCGGCTTGCTTTCTCACTCTCTCTCTCTCTTTCTCTTACTCTGTCCCTCTTTGGTCAAATTAAAATTAATTAATTAATTAAAGTTAAAAATAATAAAAAAAACTTTTAAAAGTTCTCAACTACCACCATCTAATAGAAATTTCTGTGAAAATGAAAATAGTCTAAGTGCCATCAAGTACAAAAACCACTAGCTATATGTAGTTATTAAGTACTTGTAATGTGGCTATTGTAACTGAGGAACTGAACTTATGATTTTATTTATTTTAGCTCCTGTAAATTCCCATAACCACTTGTGGCTACTGTATTAAACAGCAATCATACCCAACGCTGTGGAAATGATGTCTTAAAACCTTAAAGCCTACAGTTCGATTCTCATTCTAAGCATTTTTAAATATGTCTTTGTGGAATTTATTTTTTGGGGGTGGATTTTGTTGAAATATGTAATGCATCTTCAAGAACAATAATAAAATAGAAGTTCAAAAGTTTTTTATATTAAAAATTACTGCATGAAATATTCAGAGAGACTTCAAAACTAGAACACAAAAAAGAACCATATTAAAAATAACAATGTTCAGTAAATAATCTCGGCACTAACATTTCACAGAAAAGGTAGTCTTATCATATACCTTACAGATCATGAAAGCCTGAAATCTGGGCCATTATATCAGTGGTGGAAATAAAGAATGAATTCCTTTCATCCAAATCATTATTAGACCACATTTCTTATATTGTAAGTCTAGACCTAAAATAATTGTCATCAACTGGGATGTTCTGAGAAAATCAGTTCCCCTTTTATCTGTAGCAGCAAAGTTAATAACATAATAAAATATTAATAATATCAGTAATGGTGTAATTGGGGAAAAGTTGGTCCTAAACTTCCTTCCAAACTTCCCCACTCTTAGGCCTCTGTCTCATAAATCATGCATATTAATATGAGAAATCCTTCTGAAGTACTGTTTCTTCAAAGTCTTTAGTGCATTTTGGCTCTAATAATGCCTTCTATTGTGTCAAAAATATTCAGTATTTACCAGAAGATGTGTGCAGTTCAGTCTCACAATTCCGCATTAAACCCGTCTTCTTTGCATAGAAATTTGCTCTTCTTCCCAGTAAGGATATCACCATCCATTCACTCACAGCCAATCCTAGTTAGGGAACTATCCTCTACTCATTTTTGTCTCTCCCCCTCTCCCCCAACTATATTCTAGTTGCCATATTCTTGGGTTCTTCCTTAGTGACATTTCTTTCATTCATACCTTTTTTTACCTCTACTATCTCTTTTCTTTACAATCAACCTTTCATATTAATTGAACCCACCCATAATTTCTCCCAACTCCTAACCCTTCTCTTTGCTTCTGGTCTCTATGATTTCAGCCATGCTCCGCCCCGCTGCCACATTCAAATGTTTTGTAGACAGAATCTCACTATGTTGTCCAGGACAATTTTGAGCTTGCCATCCTCCCACCCTAAACTCCCTGAGTCACTGTGATTACAGGTACACATGCATGGCCTTTAGGTTGTACTTCTAGCTTCTTTGCTCCAAAGTGTTTCGTGATAGACTCCCCAGTGTCTGCAGAACAGAGTCACACCAGTTATGTCAGTTACACCTAGCTTAGAGAACATTGCATCCTGAAAACTTTTTGTAGTCAACTCACTTGGAACCCTTTCTCTCTTTCCTTTGTTAGTTGACTCTACTTCTTTGCAAAATAACTCAAAAAAATTATAAAGGAATTTATGGTCATTTATTGCTTTAGAGATTGCAAAACATTTTCAATGCCCTGCCTCATGTTTATGTTTTCCAGAAATTCTTTCAGCTAAGTAGGGCAGGAGGATACTTTCTCACTTTGTAAAGAGGGAAACCAGCTGAGATTAGAGAAGTGAGAGAGTATTACAAGATTACACACCTGAAAGGTAATCCACTCCCTGGTTCTTATCACATTAACTAAATAAGTGTTCCAACAATATTAATAATATCCCTAGTGCCTAAAATAGTGCCTGACATATAATATCTGAAGGAAAAAATGTTGGCAAGGCCTCTGTGATGCACAGGTAGTGTCATCATTTGGGAGACTGGAAGCCACATGAGTGGCCCAGGTTTGGTTCCTGAGACATCCTGAATATTCCAGGCATGGCTGTGCTGTCTTTCATCCTAGCTAACTGGGTGGCTGAAGCAGGAAGACACAACACAGCAAGACCTGCCAGAAATACTTACCTCTCTCTCTCTTTTCCTTTCCTCCTGCCCTGTCGCCTCTTCTGGCCTGTCATAACGGGGAAAGGCAAATAAACAACAGTAACAACAAAAACAGAAAAAAAAAAAAAAAAAAAAAAAGGAAAAATCGATTGACCTAATGAGTAAATGAGTGAATTAAGTCATGTTATTTTAACTGCTATTCCTGGTGTTTGAAATGGATTAGACAGCGAGCAGTCTGGGTAATGGGAATCAGTTAGATGGTGTGATCAGGGAGGTGGGGGTAAATTACAGAGAATGATTAGGAATAATTGAAGAAATTCTGTAATTGTGTGACAGTGGAACCTGAGATTAAAAACAGGAAAGCAGAAGAAATTTTAAGGAAAGAGTTCAGATTTGTTACTTCCTATTATTGGAGTGGAAGGGCCAAAGGAGAAGACAGAACCAAACATCTTTCCTGTTTTCCTAGCCATAGTTGGTGGGCAAAGGGCGGTGCCCATATCGGAAAGAAATGAGCCTGGGGAAGAGTGGTTTCCCTTGAATACAGATGAGCCTTATCTGTGCTAAGCCCTTTGGCATCTGATTATGCTACATATTGTCTCACACTCTTTATTGATTCCATGTTTAATTATTCACATGTAAAAATGTTGTTTTCCTCTATCTTTTAATTCTTTATTGTTCCCATAGGGCCAAGCCCACTGCTGGGCTAAAAGCAGACCCTTCGAGAAGTGTGGAAATTAATTAATTTGAATATAATATAAACACTATGCTACTGAATCATGTTGCACCCTCTAAGAAAGTTTAACTTAGGGGAAAGTTGTACCAACAAAATGTTATTCTTTTAGAAAAAGAGCTCATCTCAAAAGTACTGACTCATTTTTCCCAATGCATCTTGCTACTGCATGTTGTGTAAAGTAAGAGAAAAGTGCGATGAATGATAGAAACTAACTTTTCCAAAGAGGAAATGTCACTTGTTTTTTTTTTTTTTTTTGAGAGATTTTTGCTATGGAGTATGTGCACTTGCCGAAAAGACACACACACAGAGAGAGAGAGAGAGAGAGAGAGAGAGAGAGAGAGAGAGAGAGAAAGTGAGAAATCACCCCCCAGAGGAAATGGCCACACTGCAATCCCTTTTTCTCCATTCTCCTCTTGGGATCTTGGGCATGCACACACATGTGCCTGGAGTGAGTGTTAAACTGCTGGGTCCAGAACTCAAACCATGATTGACTACATGGGAGTCCAGCGATGTAACCATTATGCCGTCTGCTGGTCCCTATTTTCTTTTTCTTTCTTTCTTTTTTTTTTATTTAGGACAGGTTTGCCACCTTCTTGCCTCACCTGCCCTGCTGGAACTCCAGGCGTGCTCTACCACATTCAAGTCTTTTGTAGACAGAATCTCACTATGTTGTCCAGGACAATTTTGAGCTTGCCATCCTCCCACCCTAAACTCCCTGAGTCACTGCGATTACAGGTACACATGCATGGCCTTTAGGTTGGACCAGAAATCTAACCTGGGCCTCCCCTGTGGTCTCACCCTGCAGAACACAGCATCTCAGAAGCACTCACCTCTGCATCTAGATCAAAAGACTGGTTTTTTCAAGTGTTCTAGTGAATACTAAAATAAACATGAATTTCCTCAAGCCTTGTTATTAACAAAGTAAAGTTCAAGCCATGAAGCAATGAATAGTCTTGTCTCCCCTTTTAGCTACAGTAGATTGAAATGACTGGATTACTGTACACATTTTAGTGATGTGTCTGTAATGGCAATTTCTGGGGTACCAAGACTTTTCTATCAATACTTATTTTCATTGTACCAATGTCAAAAACATGACATTTGTTTGAAATTAAATATGTAATTTAATTTAATTTGGAAGCTCAAAATGTAGCTCTTATAAATAGTATTAAAGTATTAGTGACATTTTGTTAATAAGGGTAGTAAATGGAGATTGATTGTGGCCATCCAGTTAAATTCAACACAGACTTACTGAGAACATTCGAGGTGGATGCATTGTGCCTATAGATTAGGGATGAGCATCCCTAATCTAAACATCCAAAATATGAAATGCTCCAAAACCTGAACCCTTTTGAGCACAGCAATGACACTACAAATGAATTTCATACCTGACCTCATTTAATGAGTAACATATTGTCACAAATATTGTATAAAGTTACTTTCAGGCTTATGTGTATAAAGTGTATATGGAACATAAATGAATTTTATGTTTGGACCTGGGTCCCGTCTTCAAGATATCTCATTATAGGTATGCAGATATTCCAAAATCTGGGGAAAAATATCAAAATCTGAAACACTTATGGATCCATGCATTTTGAATAGTGGATACTCAACCTGTAGTACCGTGGGGACTTCAGATATAAGCAAGACAGGACTTTGACTTTCCAGGGCTTCACATCTTCAGGGTGAGTCATTATATAGTGAGACCAAATGCAACTGGTGGCAAGAGAGAAGGAAAGAAAGGGGGGATTGGACCAAGGAAACAACAGACAAATCTTGTGGAGAGCCCACAAGTCAAGCTGCTTGAATATGGACCAATGCAGTCGGAGTAGAGCATTCTGCCCACAAAGGCGATGAAAGTGAAGGACCTGAATCTAGGAAATCTAGAGGATGTTAGTCTGCTGGGGGGAGCATAGTGGATTTTGGGAAGAACAAGAGGAGTGAGTGAGTGGAAAGTAAGACAGGAGCAGATCAGCAGATAGGACAGGAGGTGATCAAGTAGGACAGGAAATCTCACTCTGGCAAGAGTGACTGCTAAGCAAGAGGGTGAGATTTCTTTTATATATGGTAAGACTCCTTCAGATTCTTTTCAAAAGAGGGGCTGCAAGTTGAGAAATATGCTTGACTAGAATGAGGGAGGGTTACTATGAGCAAGGTGGGGCAGGAAACTTTCACACTAGTTTTTAGAAGTAGGACCTTTTTTCCTTCAAATGAAATAAAGAGCTTCAATATATAAAACAGGGACCAGCAGTTAGCGTAATGGCTATGTTGCTGGACTCCCACGTAGTCGACCGCGGTTCGAGTCTCGGACCCGGTGGCTTAAACTCACGCCGGGCGCGTGTGCGTGCGTGCCCAAGATCCCGAGAGGAGAATGGAGGAGAAGGGATTGCGGCGTGGCCATCCCCCCTGGGGGGTGATTTCTCGCTTTCTATCTCTCTGTCTCTGTCTGTCTGGCGAGCGCACGCGCCCTATAGCAAAAAACCTCTCCAAAAAAAAAAAAAAAATATATACACACACACACACACACACACACACACACACACACATATATATATATATATATATATAAACAGAGCTGCCTACGTAAACCTGGAGAGTTAAGAAAGGTGGAGTGGGTAATTTGCCCCAAGGTGGACCCCGACACTTTGGCTGGGATTGGGAAGGGAGGTAGAAGAGAGAGGCTAGAGGTTCCCAGAAAATACCAGTATCTGAGCAAGAGAAATGAGAATGGAAAGAGTGGCCTCGAGAGGAGCCAGTCAGAGCCCATCATGATACAGGAACTGATTCTAGTGGAGGAGCTTAGGGAGTGGAAGGAGTTAAAGAAGTTCCTGATGTTTCACATGGAAGCAGTTGGGAAGGGCACAAGGCACTAGCTGACCCAGGCAGTGGAGGAGGCAGAAAAACAGGTCTCTAGAAATAGATGAGGAGTTAAGTTTGGGACCTGAGTTACAAGAGTTAGTACAATAGTAGGTACCAAAAATTCGGACAAATACTGGTGCCATTATCCAGTGGTTTGAATGTGCTCAATATGTGTCCAAAATTATGTTGGCATATACCATGTTTAAGGGAAGATGATGTGTTTGTGTTTATCGCTTTATTTATTTATGATTTATTTTATGTCCTGGAACTTTGTTAATCTGACCTTTTTCACCAAGATTTTAAAACAACTTGAGGAAGCGTGAAAGGAGAGTATTGAGAGCTGGCATATGATTCGGGCTGATGTAACAAATTTTAAAATGTGTGTTCATGTGCAAGTTAAAAATGTGCAGTTTAGTGAGTAGTTGAAACTCCATATGCCTCTTTTGGCCAACGCAGTAATGCAGCTTGCAGAAATAGAAATGAACATTCAGAAATTGGAGGCATGCCTTTGTCTGAAATCTGGGCTGTATTAAACCTTCCTAAACACTGTAACCTTTTAATTCCCAGACTTAGGTATAGAAACATTGGCTTCTGCTTGATTCTCCACCCTCTCTGCAGCTGAATCAGATTCTCTGGCTAAATAGACACATTGGTTTTAATAGCTCTTTGAACACACTTATGCACCCCAAGATTCTGTTATTTCAGGAAGCTGTTATGAACAACAAGGCTCTAAATTGTGGATGCTTATTAGACACAATAAATCATTTTGCCTTGCAATAAACATCAATTAAATGTACTTCACATGCCACAATGCATAGAACAGATTGATTCTTTAGACAGCAGAGTCCTGTATCACCTACATCCAGGGGTGTAGGAAAAACATACTCATTAAATTAACATTAGCTTAAGAAAAATGAAAACTTCTGGAGCAATTATAGTTTACTGTTTTGACTGAAGGGAGAAAAAAATGACCTTTGTTTCAGGAGATGTAACGGGAACAATGCTATTCTGCATGAAATTGAGAAATTGCCAGTGTTTCTGACCTGACGGATAGTGTGTGTGAGATCTTAGTTCTGCCTCATTAGGCTCATGTGAATAAGTGGTAAATTTCCCCTATTTACACATTTTCTGTCAGAAGATCATAAACATAGCCTGCCTAGCACATGTTTTTACTGCTGCCTTTTTATTTATATATTCATTGCAGCATTGACCAGAATTTATTCCTGGATTGAGTAACTATTCTACTTTTCAAATATTTAGTTAGGTATTAGGGATGGGAAAAATTATACCCTTGTTACTTTTTATAATATTATGTATTAAACATGCAATCTTTAAAGGATGTAATTTTTCAATGAATGAAAATAATTTTTCAATGAAGAAGCTAAACTTATATTTAATTGGTGTCAAACTCCTAATGCATAATTTTTGACATGCTGCAGATGAAGCTTAATAGAGAAGCATTTTGTTAAAACCAAATTTTGTCTTTCTTATTCAGTTTGAACAAAGCAAGTCTGGAGAAAAGTGATTTTTTCCACAGATGAATTCATGTGGATTTTATTTTTAGGAGCAAATGTATGAATTAGTCTTCTTTGAGCCTACCTGAGTTCTAGAAGATTGACAAATACACAAATAACTGGTTTACAGCGCTTCCAATGGCAAAAGTACATTTTGTAATAGCAAAATGTGTCTTAGAAATTGTGAAGTATTTTGCAAATAACATTACTAATAATTGTATAAAAGTGCAATTAATGTTCATAAGCCAGATATATTTACATTTATACACACACACACACACACACACACATCTATATTTACGAGGGGTCTTCAAAAAGTTCATGGGAATACATGTTATTAAAAAATTACACACAAATTTCAGCTTTTGCACCAAAATAAACTAACATTATAATTCCTTTTTTCCACATACTTTTGAAGTCCACCAGTGTATGTGTGTATATGTGTGTGTGTGCATCTGAGATATATATATAGAGAGAGATAGATATACATACACATAAATTTATGGTATAGATATAGATATAACATATACATATGTGTGTGTGTATATACACACACACACACCTGGTATATGTGTGTGTATGTGTGTGTGTGTGTGTATATATACACATTTACATTTATATGTTTATATATTTATATAGTTATCAGATATAGATGATATAGATATATGGGCAGAGTGTTATCCAATAACCACCACAATTGCTCCCTTGAGTTCTGCTATGCTTTCTTGAGTGGGAAAGAAAAAATGGGGAGTAATACTTTGCTGTAAATGCACATATAATGCTAGATGAATATGTTCATGGAGTGTGCTATCATGAGTAGTGCACTTCCTGTTTGGGGACTTAGAGCTAGTCACGTGGATAGCAAACGTTCAGTGAGGTTTTAGCGTGGACATCTTCTATTTCTGTGGCTGTCCTCAGGCCCAGCTGTTTGGTTTCCCCTCTCCACTGAGTGATGTTCTGCAGGGCTTCCCTGTGTGATGAAGTAGGCACTCTCACTGCTTCGGTCTTTAGAGGACCCCAGTCAGTTGACCAGATCTACAGGAAAGACATTCACATGCTTAGCCAACCCAATCACAAACACGAATGCAGCAGCATGAAACAGCCATTGTGCTGTGTGAGCACAACTCCCCAGGGAGCTGAAGAGGAGGCTCCCTGACAACCACACCTTTCTGTGTTACTCCCTAGTGATGGCAGTCCTTCGATACTCCTTTATATTAACCAGATTCTACTAATATGAAAAAGTCCTAGGAACAAGATGATATGGCCCTGCCCTTATTTCTTTACCTTTTGCAATCCAATCTTACCTTGGACCCAATTTAAATGCCACCTGCTTCAAAATGCAGTCTTAGAGCTCTAAATAGAATAGATTCTCCTCTAAAAATCCATACTATTGTCTGGGTCTCTCTTATGGGACTTTTAGTAAAGTATTTTAATCGAGTTCACATCTGTTTTTCTTTTCTAGAGCAGGAACCGTCTCTTTCATATTTGCTTTACTCTTTCACCACATCTTTAATGCCTCAGAAAAGGGCTTTGCATGTAGTAAGTGTTCAGTAAAATGTTATTCATTTCACATTTTAATTAACCTCATGTTGTGCTCCCAAGTGTTAAACTAGTAGTAGTACTGATTGCCTTCCCCCAATATGACTATGCAATGTATGCCTCTCTGCCGACCAATCGTTTAGATAGCCTTCTGAACTTGGTTTTCAGGTCTATTCAGGATTAAATATAAGTAAATTAACTTCAAACTGAAGGGTCCTTGAGGAAAGTATCCACTTCATATATCATTTTTGTATCTTGCAGAGTTGCTTAACACAAGGCTGTTAACAATATAGATATCCAGTGTTTGTGGAACTAAATCGTGAGGTCAGGAGTACTTATAAAACTGAGATGGAGCCATTCAAGTGCTGAGCATGCATTTCTTATGTATATTTCTCATAGAGAGTTAATGTACCAGGAAGTCTTCATTAAGTTTTCATTATGGTTTAACTCTAAAAAGGTATTGACATGGTTTAGAAGTCATTGATCATTAGTCACAAGATGCTGCTAATCTGTCTACCTGAGTAAAACAAATGAAGCTATCCAGGTAAAAAATTGGCCACCACTTAGGCATTCCTTTTAAAGAGTTCCCAGATGATACCATGACCTAGGCAGTGACCCCTGCCTGGATTCCCATCTTTCTTAGCCACCCTTTGGGAAAAAGGCAGAATGTTGATAAGTGTCAGATTTTGCCAATTAAATTTTTAAAATATTAATTTTGGAGGTTATCTTTGCAACAGAGAGACTATATTACAAAGAAATTCATGAGTCAGTAGGTCTATCCAATTTTTATTTTCAGAAAAGGGTCTTCTAAAATAAGAAAATGCAAGAATTACAATGATTTAATGGTGAAAATAGCAAGAGCAATTGACTGGATGTAAAAAGACTGGGGGCCTTGGGACCAGCAGATGGCATAATGGTTATGTCACTGGACTCCCACATAGTTGACTGTGGTTCGAGCCCTGGAACCAGTAGCTTAAAACTCAGGCCAGGTACGTGTACACACATGCCCAAGAGGAGGATGGAGGAGTAGGGATTGCAATGTGGCCAACCCTCCTGGGGGGTGATTTCTCGCTTTCTGTTTCTGTCTTTTAGTGAGCATATGTGCCCTATAGCAAAAATCTCTCAAAAAATAATAATATAAAATGAAAATAAGGATTGGAGCCTGTCCATCACCAGACACAGCATATACTAGGCAAAGATGAAAGGACAGAGTATATAACCACTGAGATCACTCTGTCAATAACAGGCACAGCCACAGTGTAGGGCACAGTGCACAACAGATGTAAAGTACCATAGAAGAGAATATTTTATGGAGATCACCATATTTATATTCAACATATAAGTCCCCTAGTAATTCACATAGCAGGAGGTTCTATGATATATTTGAATCTAAACAGAAACTGTGGGTGATTCACTCCCATTTGGTATCAAAGTAAATTTTTGTTTCCTTCTTGTTGGATTAATCATCAGAAAGCACTCAGACTTAGATATTGTCTCTGATAAAATGGAAGAAAGTATGCTTTGCCTCTAGTGGTTACATATCTTGTCTCAGTGAGCTATAGATTAGCCATTTCTATCCAACGGAAGGCTCCAATCTGATCAGACACATGGCAGGTTCTGGGAGCTGTGCTGACCCAGAGAAGGCACCATGACTCTGGAGCACAGAGGGCTCTCATGGCTTCTATACTAAATGTTTTGGGAAGGTTGGATTTACATCCCCAAGGATGTCATGAGGATAGTATTCAATTACTTTCAGAAGTGGCTATTTTGTCCTCCATAGTCAATAATACCAGCCATGTTCTACCAAAATAGTCATGAAATCATGTGCCACCATGGTCTTGCACAAATACAGGAACAACACACTTTTAATGGATGATATAACTGACTCCCTTAAACCCTGTCAAATGCCAAGAGAATTAACCCCTTCCTGGGTTCCCACTGCACTGGTTCTAAGGAAAAATAGAATGTGGCTCTCATATGTTGGTCAGTTCTGTAAAATAGAAGAGCTCAACTTCAAGTGAATAGAATGGCCACCCGTGCCTGCTCATGATTTCTACTATGATGCCATTCAGTGGGGTCACTCATTCGTTCAACAGTGTCAGGAAGAATCAGTCTAGACACAGGATCAAAATTTTTAGAAAATTACAAACACAATTAATATGCATTCTAAAATTATAGCTGACTTTTTTTTCTGTACCTTTCTGCTATTTATTATGACTTTTCCTCCTCTAAATTAATGGCATATTTTGCAATAGGGTTTCCATACGAGGATCTGTAAATAAAAACATTTCCATTTACAGAAATCATTTACATATTTTTCTCTTTATTTTTTCTCTTTAATTCACTCATCTGAATAAATTAATCATCACCCCTAAAAAATGTAAAGACATCATGTGACAATGAAGACATATATGACAACTAAAGCCTATTTAGAACCATTTGGGTTGAATTTCACTGTTAAATCAGTGAATGAATGTTATAGTGTCTCTTTTACTTCCTGAACTCTAAAATAGTAAGTGAATGTGAATGGACAACTGTCATGCCCTTAGAATATACTTCTTTCTCTCAAGGGCATGAGAGTGACCTACAAGTGCCCTTCCATTTACATGGGTTTTATTCTGTGTTGTAGAGAAAGGAGGTATATTATATTGTGTCAATATGGAGAGATAATTTTGTTTAATTTATGACACCCAAGCACATCTATTAATGAACATAGAAATTTCACTTCTAATTGCTTCACATCTTATAACTAAAGTTATTTTGCTTTTTTTCCAAAATAAATTTTTCTAAACCAACAAATTTAAGAAACTTTCTGAAAAATGGGTTGACCAAGGGAAGGAAAACAATGAAGATACAGTAAGTTAATAAAATGATAAATAAAAAATCTTACATATCGAAAATTTGTGTCATTTCCTTACAGTTGGATGAATGTGATACTAATATCACTTAGAAATTTTATGTATTCTAGCTGTTGTTCATCTTTAGCATAGCTCCTGGTCTTCCTCTTTCTCTATGCCCTCTGCCATTGTCTTCTTTTTTATTTTATTTTTTTACATTATTTTAATACATTCAATCACATTTTTTAGCTTACAAGGTGATCATTTCAATATGTGGACATTTCTCCCCGGTCCAGTTGATCAAAATATAACAATACTACCTCCTTGTCTCAACAATGCTGTCTCCGTATTCCTCCTCCAAATATTTTTCCCCAGGCCCCACACCTCCACACATACCATTGTCTTCTTTTTTATTTTACTGTATTTATTTTCATTTGGCCAGAGAAGGACAGAATGTGTGTGTGTGAGAGAGAGAGAGAGAGAGACGGAAAGTGAGAAAGCAAGCTGCCAGATCCAGGACTCAAACTGTGGTCAGCCATGTGGGAGTCCAGTGCCCTTAACTACCACACCACCTACCGGTCCCCCACTGCCAGTGTCTTCTGTTGTATCTAGACAATTGTAGAATGGACTGGTCTCACCCTTTCTCCAAATCATTGTTGCAGAGCGGGTGAAGAAGAGAGGAAGGATGTGAGAAGTTGTTGCTGAAGACTGTTTTAATTTCCTGCCAAGTGTTTCTGTATAAAATCTCACCCAGCGATATTTATATAGCTTAAGTGGCAATGCCAAAGTGTTTTTACAAAATATATGCATGACTGTTTTTAGAGCCTTAAAAAAGAAAGAAAGAAAGAAATAGCCTTGGTTTCGGTGCTATTATCAGTTCATCATCAGTATATTGTCTGCTTCATTGTCCAGCACAACTGTCTGATAAAATCCTTAATTATTAAGTATCTGATAATGCTATCCAAACTGCTTTAATTACAGCACATTTTGTGCCTTGTTTTATTACATTTCATGCCAGAATGAACCTAGCCAGGATCTTTAATAAGGCCATATTAAATCCAGGCTAGAGGTTAAAACTCATGAGGCTGCCTTGATGCTCTGCCTATTGTGTGGGGAATTTCATCAGAAAAGCCCCAAACTTCATTAAAGACTGCTGGATGGGGGCCCTCCGACATTGCCATTTACTTTAAGGGCTATCACTCAGGGGCAATTATTGGTGTGCTCCTCATGATCCCTGTTATATTAAGGCAATTTCTACACCTAGGTTAGGCATTAATACCGCCATTATCTCCAACACAAATCCCCTGACAGTTAGAAAAGCAGGAGAAATTACAGACGGATTAATCTCTAGTGCCCGTCCAAAACGAATACCTTTCCCCAGAGGATAGAGAAGGGTATGTTGAACTCAGTTAAGCTATGGTTAGATGTAATGAAAACGAGCCCCCCACGCCTGCCTCTGTCGGAGACGTTAGATGACCCCTCTCAACTTGTCAATATCCCTTTTGGGCTTTCCTTCTCTTTACTCTCACTGGGCTGCTCTGAGTCTTGTGGCATCTTTAAGGAATTATGTTTTCATTTAAAAAAAAAAAAAAAAAGAAAGAAAGAAAAAAGGAAACAACTAAGCTTTCCATGTAGGAAAGCTGGACACGGTAATCCATTTCATACAAAGAGAAGAAAATAAAAGGAACCCAGTGTTGTCACAGATCCTTTGTTTTTTCCAGATGTGTTTGTGGGTCTCGCACCCTGAACCATGCTGAGGAAAGCAGATCATAGAATAAGGACAAAGAATCCCACTATGTACAAAGGCGCAGGAAGACAAGAGGATGCAGGGACTTGGCAGGTCATTCCCAGTGCACCCTGCTTTGCCTGATAAGGATACCTTTGACAGTGGCTCATGCTGCTGTTGACGTACCTCTGTGCTTGTCGCAGAATGGCTGGGGTTTGGGAAAGGAACGATAAGGAACACAATGAATAAGTAACAAAGCTCCTGTGATGAATACAGTCATTTGCATTGCAGTGCAAAATAGCTTCGTTCCTGAAGGAAGCATGGCATCCCTAACCACAAATATTGTTTGTATCTTTCAATGACATATAAGGACAACAGGAGACCGAGTGAGAGTTTGGTGGGTGGGAAGCTTCAATTCATTACATAGTAATAGTATTCTTTTCTGGACCCAGAGAAGAATCTTTCGTGTTGGCTTCAAAACCAGTGAGGCTCTTGGTTTTGAGTGAAAGTACTTGTAATAATGATACATCCTTTCAAATTCCATTATAGTTGAAATTAATATCCCAGGTGTCCTTTATATAAAGTGTTAAGGAATGATTCACAATTGGACTGTTTGCCTCAGTGCTATAGATATGCTATTTCAATCTATCTTTTTTTCCTACTTAACAGGACAAAATGAAAGAAGGTTTCAAGTGTGTCAGGTTGAATATGAGGGAATACCTGGGATCTGTACTTGTTCAGAGAAAGCGACCGAGTGTATTTGTCACTATGATAAGGTTTAGCCACTCACCAAGAACACAGCCGTGATTTGCAGGTTGAATGTGTCCATTGTTACCTTTCCAGGAACCAGAAATATATACCCTCACTCAGAGCTGGCCATGAGCTAGAGCTGCCTCACCCCCAATTTCTATCTATTGCCTGTTGTCAGCTGGTGACCCCCAACTTAGAGTGAAGAAAGCCCCAGGGGACTTTCTAGCCAAAGCTAATATAAAGTGGAAATTCACTTATCCACAAATCATTCCTAATTCATGGTATGTCCCCCCATCCTTTTTGTGTTGGTAAACTAGTTGCTGTTCTAACTGAAAACCTCTTTTCCCCCTTAACTTACTATACATAACTGCTATATTGGGTTGTCAGAAAAGGCATGCCGTGTTTTTTCTATTCAAGAATGCATCATGACAGGGACCAGCAGTTAGTGTAATGGCTATGTCGCTGGACTCCCACATAGTCGACCGCGGTTCAAGTCCCGGACCCAGTGGCTTAAACGCACGCTGGGCACATGTGCGTGCGTGCCCAAGATCCTGAGAGGAGAATGGAGGAGAAGGGATTGCGGTGTGGCCATCCCCCCTGGGGGTTTATTTCTCACTTTCTGTCTCTCGGTCTCTCTCTCTCTTTCTGGCGAGCGCACATGCCCTGTAGCAAAAACCTCTCCAAAAAAAGAATGCATTATGACTTTTCCAAAACCCCAGTATATACTTCAATGTGTTGAACACCTACTAAGTGTAATGCATTGCATTTCACTGATGGAAAATAGAGATAATGAAACAAACCCATGTTCTTACATTCCTCCTCTAGTATAGCAGAAAACAGTACGTGGATATTTACAGCCCATTGTGAGGATGCTGTGAACCAAGTATGGACAAGGTACCATATGAGCACTGAGAATGAAGGGACTTAAGATAATATACAGCTGAAATACCAACTGCTGGTTCCAGCTATATATTAAGTCCTGAGAGGAGAATGGAGAAGGGATTATGGCGTAGCCATCCCCCCTGGGGGTGATGTCTTGCCTTTTTTTTTTTTTTTTTTTTTTTTTTTTTGAGAGGTTTTTGCCATAGGGCATGTGCGCTTGCCAGACAGACAGAGAGAGACAGAGAGACAGAAAGCTAGAAATCACCCCCCCCGGGGGGGGGGGATGGCCACACTGCAATCCCTTCTCCTCCACTCTCCTCTCGGGATCTTGGGCATGCATGCACATGCTCCCGGCATGAGTTTTAAGACACCGGATCCGGGACGCAAACCACGGTCGACTACATGAGAGTCCAGAGACATAGCCATTACACTAACTGCTGGTCCCAGTGTCTTGCTTTTTGTCTCTCTGTCTCTCCCTGTCTTTCTGGTGATCGCACATGCCCTATAGCAAAAACCTCTCCAGAGGAAAAGGAAAAAGAAAAAGATAATATACGATAATATACAACTGATCTTCAGAAATGTGGAAACTAAAAACAAGTCAGTGGTCATTTGGGAACACCTCCTAATTTACTTCTCTATATATTTGGATTGAGTGAGTGATTCAATCACAGAAAATATTTAGAAAAATCTTCCATGGACTTACATGGGCACTAGAAGGAAACTCTTACTCACCCATAGAAATGTGAGGGACTGTTTTTCCAATAAAACACTAGTGAGAGGCCCAGCCTGGTGCACAGTTGGTAGAAAAATGAACTGCAGTTTCAGGAGCCACATGGCCAACCACGGGTTACATCCCTGAGTGTGCCTGAAACATCAGGACACACACACATACCCAAGATCCTGATGAGCTGGAGGGCTGGGCACGGGGGAGAGCAGTGTAATAAGACCCCGGCAAGGGCATCTCCCTTCTCTCTTGTACATGTGCTTGCACTCTCTTTCATGAATATTGTAAATTAACTTTAAAAGACTATAGAATATTGTTGCCTTCTGCATACCATGGCCAAAAGCCATTGAACTGAATATAAGCTTAACATCAAAGACAGATATTTTTGAGTGAGGTTTAACCAAGAGAGAAACTACTGGAAAGACAAATATTAATTTCCTTTGCTATAAATATACCTTTTTGCTTGCTCCCATTCATCCATTTCAAATAGATACTCTTAAATAATAGCCACACTTTCTCCACTATTTTCTCTGCCTATTTCATTATGCTGAGTTTTAGGAACTATAATTTTAAATGTTTCATTTTGTGCATCTTTTGCTCCACAAATGTAACCTACACATATTGGAATATCCTTTGCATAAATATATAGCAAAGAAACTAAATGTCCTCTATAATCTCTTCCCCGATCTATAGTCACTAATTAGAAAAAAAATCAAAACCAATTCTATTACAAGTAACTTAATAAACTCTTTTCATTTTTGCTTTCAATTTTTTTATAGTTTAATGTATCTTAATAGCAAACTTACCAGAATAGCACAGAAGACAGACAACATTAAAAACATGTACTTACATGTAGGACAACTCAGAAAAGTGCATTGTTTGCCTTCAATTTTCAATTGTTGCTCAAATCATTTCACCTTGTATCCTTTCCTCAGTTACTTTGTGATTCTAGGTTTCCTAATTACAACCATTTTAAGATACAAGGCAAAAAAATTCTCTCACTTCAGAACTGAGGGAAGCGTATAGAAAACTGACTTTTCTAGGTCCTTTATTAATATCATTATGCCTGAATAGCCAGCTAAAGATTAATATCTCTGATGCTAAAAATAGTTGAAAATTACAAAAAGAATACTATCGTGTCATCAGAAAAGTCATGAGACATTTCTGTATAGAAAAATACGTTGACCCAGTAAAATTGGGGAAAGAACTAGAACACTTGCTTTTAAACAAATTTGTAAAATCAAAGAATTTTAACTTACCTTGTAGCCAGTAGCTTACTCTATCAAATCTTACTCTGAATATGTGTAATTATTTCCCACATTCCAATTTGGTTACAAGTGGAAATAAATATTGAGTGAAGTTAAACACAATAACTTGTATTATGGTATCCCCTCTAACACGTGTCTTCTGTCAGTTTTTTTTTTTTTTTTAACTTTATGACTAATTTTTGCATATTTTTTTTCTTTGTCCTAAAAATTAATCAGTCCAGTTCTATTTCTTGCTGTTGTTACTGTGTCTGCTAATTCTTATGCGCCACTGTCAATTCAAATTAAAAGCTTCTTAATCTGGTCTCTAGAATGAGTAGATAGACTGAGAGGTAGGTCTTACAGATTATTCCTTGCATAAAGTCTTGTCACTTGGAACTCGAAGGTTGGGACCCTCAAGTATTCTGACTATTCAAAAGCCTTATAAAAACTTACTTCTGGATCTCTACAGAGATGATACATGTTACCAGAAAACTGGAAAATTTTAGATTTTTTGCTGTAATTGAAATTACTGCCTGTAAACTTTCAGTGAGTAACACAGTTTTGTTAAAAAAAAATTACCCTTATTGTTAATAAATTTGTAGTGGTGATAATAAGAAACCTCAGGCTTACTTTAGTAAAGATCCTTTGCAGGGGACCAGGTGGTGTCTCAGTGGTAAAATATGACACTTTGAGAGGCAGTCTGACGTGAGAAGGTTCCCAGCTAAAATATGGAGACCTCCATTATTGTGCTTGCCCATGGGACTGGCTGAAGGGTGAGGGTGATGTCAAGACCCTGTGGGTAGTACTTTCTGTCTCTCTCCATCTCTCTTTCTCTCTCTCACTCATGGAAGAAATGAATAAATATACTTTAAAAACAATAACGATCCTCTGCAGGAGAGACAAAATTAACTTGAACTAGTATAATTTTTTTCCTTGTGGAAAAGCTTCCTCCATGTGATTGAGACTTGGACTTTTTCTATTGTTTGCCTCTGTAGTCTGCTGTGGCTTTAGAGTCCTCTGCTTCCAGCCAGCAGAAAGTGAAAACAGTACAGTGGGAAAGACACCTTCTTATTACATGTCTTGACCAAAGATGACACAGATCACTCTGCTCTTACTCTACTGGCAAGAACAAGCCACATGGCCTCACCTCCCACAATGGGGGAACCGGAAAATAGAGTCCCTGAGCACAACCCCCCAGCACAGTGTATACTTCTGGTGGATAATTAACCTTCTCAGCCATTGCTAATAAGCAACCTAGAAGTTCTGTTAAATGAGGGAAAATGCACAAATATATAGGGACATACACAGAGAGTTGAAACCAGCTATATAGTTTAACTAATATGTAAATGATTTATTTAGCAGTGCTCCTGATTGAGTTAATCATGTACTTTGAATACTGTTTCAGAGATCATGGTGGCTTGGTATGCTACCTCTCCCAATAAGAAAGGTAAGCATGCAGAGAGTTATGGTGACAGAAACATTCTTGGTGACAGCATGCACCCATATGGTAACCTGCATTAAATGACTAAATATGAAAGAATGCAAATGACAAAGAGTAAATAATTTTGTTAACCAATGCCATGTTCTTTTTCTTCTTGCTCATTCTTGCTAAAGGCCTTTCAATATATTTATTGGTTTATTTGCTATTTATTGTCACATTTAACAGGTGGTGTCAAGGAGAAGTGTGAAATGCAGTTGATTCCAGAGTAAATTGTTTTTGTTGCCATATCTGAAAATATATTAGAGTAGCTGAATTTTAACTTTAAAAATGATTTTTTTCTTTGCTGAGAGCAGGATTCTAGCTATCAGTTTGCTTTTTCAATTATTGCCTTGGGGATAGCAGGTATTTAATAAATATTGATAAATTTGAGTAGACCATTTGATGATGATGTTGATGATGAAGATTGCGATAATTTTTATACAAAAACTAGAGATAGTTGTATGGATTAACCAATGCATGTTGAAACTTTAGCTCTTACAATGAACTTTGTAATGATAATAAATGTAACTCATTGGTAAAATATGCTGAAAATAATGCTTCATTTGAAATAGAATGGGCTGGGCCAGCAGGTGGTGTGGTGGTTAAGGCACTGGACTCCTCATCGCCAACCATGATTTGAGTGCCGAACTTGGCAACTTGCTTTGTCTCTCTCTCTGTCTCTCTCTTTCCCTCTCTCTCTCTCTCTCTCTCTTGCTCTCTGGTGAGTGCACATGCCCTATAGCAAATTTTAAAATAATAATGAATAAACTTTTTTTAAAATTACTTTTCTAAAAAGAAATAGAATGTGCTACTTTTATAAAAATGTTCTTCATAGCAGTCAATTTGCTTTTGTAAAAATACATATTATCTCCTAGGCTTCCTTTGGAAATAATTAATTGTACTTCTAATAAACTTCAAAGTAATTGATAGATGATAAATTATATCATCAATCAGCCAGTTCAAGTCATTAAAAGTACATGCATTCAATAATATCATTATTCTGCATTGCTTATTAAAAAGACCCAATTCTATTTTAAATATTTCAGATTCTACAGTGCAATTTGTTGATCAACTGTGACAAAAGGAAATAGGTACAAGTTCATGGATATATATATATTTTTGCTAGGACGTAGTTTACCTGCTCAGGATCATTAAAAAGTAATTCATTTTCTTCGGAAGTGTTTTTTAAAAGAAGTATTTTAGACTTTTTACATCTCTTTTTGCCATGATTATATATCAGCTAATATTCATTGTTTATCCTAAAGCATCAGGTGTCACTCTAGGAGTTTTAACTCATTTGGCCTTTTCAGTAAGACATACAAGATGGTGGTAATCTTATTCCCATATCAGCAGTGAGAAAACTGAGGCATGCAATGGTGAAATAACTTGCCCATAGTCATTGTACAACTAATGGTGTAATATTTGAACCTAAGAAACTGAACACCAGACTTTAAAAGAGATACTTTATATATCCCCACTCAATATTACTGTATGGCTGTGCTCTATGAAAGGAATAGAAAGATCTGAAGATGTGGTGATAAAAGGATAAGTGTAGATATTAGAGACAATAAGGGAGGGAGTGTTAGAGAATAGGTGGTAGAGGATGGGTAGAATGGACAAAGGAGAGAACTATTTAACAGACAAAAGAATGTATATTTCTCTGGTTAAAAAAATATAAATTATGAGCTTATTAAAAAAAAAGTAAAGTAAAAGAAAATTGAAACAAAATGAAATGAAACTAAACACCAGATCCCTGGCTCTGGGCCACACTAAAGTTGCCTTTCTATTAGGAATGATCAAAATGTTGACTGTAATGTACTAAAGTTTTATGTAATTGTTTCTCCAATGTATCTAAGTATATGTAATATTACCGAGCAACCAATACATTTATAAAATGTGCATGTGCTTCATTTTTACCTATACAAGAGAAAGATGAGAGCTCACATTACTTCTTTTGATTTGAAAGATGTCCTGTTTTTAGAAGACTCTCAAAACAGGTAATGCTGTTTTTTGTTTTGTTTTGTTTGCTAAAGACAAAAAACAGTTGCGAGTTACTTCATCAGCTTTTTAAGTTAGCTAAGATAGTAAAATTTTGTTTTGTTTTGTTTTAAAGTAAAGCATACTAGAAAAGAATAAGTCAAATATATTTAACCAACCCGTATGAAATCGCCGTTTTTATCATTTAAAAATGGTCAGAATAGGCAATACCATACCGATTCATCCTATTAACAACTGAATATTCCAGGTATTTATTAAAGCCTGGGTCAAAAATTATGATGGGGAGATGTAATGATTCAAAAAGAGTAACGTGTGATCCTTGTTATAAGAGAGTTTACAGTCTGAGTGTAGAAATGACACATGCGTTCTACTAAATTTGTATGATTCTCAGAAGATCTTAGAGTGAACCCATGTTCAGATGCTGGGATCAGAGAGCCTTCCCTGTAAAACCAAGAGAAATAAAAGAGCAGGCCAGAACCCTCAAGCTTTCAGAAGAGGCCACGCAACCTCCCTGTACCTGCTGAGAACATTCTGAGTGCTCCTGCTTTATTTCAGTAACCTCTGCCCATTCGCCCAGTGGAAACTGCACAAGACTGTGTCTTTCAACTGATTTAAGCATGCACCCCCACTGATCATCTGCAGTTATGCACTTAGCCTCTCCGGTTCAGCGCTGGTGATCTGCTTACTAAGCACCAGCTTCTGTCCCCACCCAGACCGCTCTGCAGCCCCCAGCATCTGATCAATATCTCTAGTCACCGGAGCTGTCCTCGGTGGTTATCCCAACATCTCGATAGAACCCAACCTACAAAGTGGCCAAGCTATCAATATTATATAATAAAATGTTTCAAAGTGACCAAAATAGTCAGCATTATCATTTAAAGGACAGTCTTGGAGAATCAGAGTAGAAAACACTTCACTGAAAATGGGTAAGCCTTGAACAGAAATTTGAACAACATGTAGAACGGAGATGGGTGAAAAGCAAAAATCGGGATATTTAGGTTGTGGAAATAATGGCATTAAAAGAACAGCACAGGGACCAGCAGTTAGCGTAATGGCTATGTCGCTGGACTCCCATGTAGTCAACCGTGGTTTGCGTCCCGGACCCGGTGGCTTAAAACTCACGCTGGGCGTGTGTGTGTGTGTGCGTACCCAAGATCCCGAGAGGAGAATGGAGGAGAAGGGATTGCGGCGTGACCATCCCCTCTGGGGGATGATTTCTCGCTTTCTGTCTCTCTGTCTCTCTCTCTCTCTCTGTCTGGCAAGCGCAGGCGCCCTATAGCAAAAACCTCTAAAAAAAAAAAAAAGAAAAAAAAAAAAAAAGAACAGCACAGAGGTGTCCCTGGCATGGGGAGGGAACAATAAATTATCCAGCCAAGTGATTCATGTAGTAGGAGAAAAAAAGAGAGGTTTATTAAAGTAGTTTGTGTCAAGTTCTCAATGTCAAGCTTTGAGTCACAACAAATAATAGCCACCATGCACTGGATATCCATTTTGTGCCAGGCACTGACATATTCCAATTTCATCAAATTGGAAACATTAATTATCAGTCCTACAGATGAGAAGCTGAGATCCAAGGAGGTTAAGTGTCTTATTAAAGGCTAAAAATTCAAGTTATTTTAATCACTTTCAAATTATTTATGTATAATAGCTAAGATATAAGAACTTAACAAAAATTAACTCCTTTCAATTACACAATGAGCCAATGAGGGAAGTACTATTAAATATTCTCATTTTCTGTTTGAGTTAAATGAGATATCCAAGGGTCACCTAACTTTCTCAGTGTCTCACAATTTGTAAATAGTGAAGCCAAAATTCTAACAGAGGAAGTGCTGCTCCAGAGTCTACATTTTTTTTTCTTGCCCTCTGCTAATAGCTGTAACTCTGGGGAGCTGAGAGGCATTAAAGGTTTTGAGCAGGAGAGTTCCATAACCAAAGTGACTTGAATTAAACAGTTGGGCTAGAAGTCAGATGGAAGAGTATGGCCATATGAAATTCAATCTGAGATGATTGAAGCCTGGATATGGGCAGTATTGGTAAGAACAGAAAGAGAAAAAAAAAAAAAAATAAAAAAAAAAATATAATATGTGTGTAAATGTGTGTGTGTGTGTGTGTGTATGTGTGTGTGTGTGTGTGTGTGTGTGAGTGTGAGTGTGTGTGAGAGAGAGAGAGAGAGAGAGAAAATATTACAAAGGAAGAATAAAACAGATGTGGGAACTAATTAGATATTAAAGGTGTGAAGAAGTGATGTATGATTCTTAGAATGTACACCTGACTAGCTAGAATTGTGATACAATTATCTGAAATAGGAAAATGTTGCTGGGAACAATTGGAGGTGGATTTTCTGAGTAGGCTGAAAAATACAGGAGGAACTAGCCAATAAATGCCAGGAGAGAGACACCTGGAGTTTCTGCTGTGTTCCACGTACTTGTCTTTTACTCAACTGTGCGGTCATATTCTATCATGATAATGCATTTATATGTCTGTTTCTCCTACCTGGACGATTTCCAAGCTCATTTATTTCATTGAATCCTCATTGCCTAATATAAGACCGGGTACATATGTAGATGCTCAACAAATATAATTGAATGACTATTAATTATCCCAATCGCAATGATAGCTCTGGTCTTGAGTCTCTAAGGAAAATAATTTTGAATGTCTAAGGGGAAGTGACAGCCAGATCAGATTTTCCTTTTTCCTGGAGGGTATAGTCTCAACTCTACCTTTTCCTAACAGAATTTGAAACTCATAGCCTATGATACTGTAGAGTAGAATAAATCCCCTGATGTTTAACAAAATATTACTCTAGAATTCTCTTAATGGTTTAGTAGTTGGAATCAATAATGTCTATTACTTTCATGTCTTTAATTATGTTTATCTAGAGTACTTTTATCTAGAGTACTTGACTGCTAGGCTGTAAGTGGTGTGGAGAAGCAAATTCTTTAAAACTTTAAATGGCATTTTCTGAAATTCTCATGAAAACATTCATGTACTAAAAGGGACTTTTAGTTTGACCCTGTATTCTCCTAAAGCTAAATCACCCTGAACAGAGTAGACTGATGGCATAAAATGTTATTTCAAATGTTATTTATTTCATACATAATATCATGAGCAGCATGATGCTTGTAATATTTGAGATATGTTAGGAATATGGAATTCCTGTATAGTATCTTGAACATATCCTTACAAAGTCCTTTCTACTTATGTCCATTGCACTCTTATTTGGCCACCAGGAGTAAATGTTGTCTGTACCACACATCTGACACTTTCTTCTTGGTGTTTTAAGCTACTGTGCCATGCACGGAGAATGTCTGCTTCTTTAAGATGCTGTGTGTCAAGTTTCTAAAGATCCTCCTCAGCACCCAGAAAATCCCCATACATAGTGCACATGTGTGCACACAGAGAGAACATTTGTATTTCTCTATTGTTGTTTTGTGATAGAGCATGTATATGCATGAGTGAGAGAAAAAGACAGAAAAAAGCACCCTTGACAGGATCTCATCATGCCATGAGTGCCCCACCCTAGCCCTCCAGGTGCTCAGAATCTTGTGTGCTCACACATATGTTTTCAAGCCAACCTGAGTATCTGAACCCTCAGTCGGCCGTGTGGTTTCCAGCATTAGAGTCCAGTACATTAGGGACTGTGCCACTGAAAGTAGGCCCCAAATGCCATTTGTTGATTGACAGCCTTTATTAAAAAAAAGTTTATTTATTTATTCATAAGAGAGAAACAGAGAGAGAGTGGGAAGCACTCATAACAGGGTCTTCATGCCAAAATCCACCCACTGTCTCACTCACTCAAACACGTGTGCATGGCCAGCTCAAGGAGATCCCTGGACATGAACCCAGGACATTTCCCACGAGGGTCCCAGTGTGTCCTGACAGTATACCTAAAGTACTGTTTTCCGCTATAGGGCTCGCTCGCCAGACAGTAGAGACAGAAAGCGAGAAATCACCCCCCAGGGGGGATAAATCCCTTCTTCTCCATTCTCCTCTCGGGATCTTGGGCACGCACGCACACGCGCCCGGCATAGTTGTAAGTAGACTTTGGGAGTCCAGCGACATAGCCATTACGCTAACTGCTTTCCCACCTATACTTTGAAGCTGCTAAAAAAGTACACTTTTATCATTATGAGAACTTTATACTGTATATGAAGAAAAAAGTTAAGATACTGAAATGAAAATTATCTAGAGAAATGTAATTGAAAAAGTCTTTTCAGGGGTTGCTCCAATGTGATTTCTGTTCCTGATTTGTTTCCCTTTGCCAAGTTGACTCTAAGTTTGTAATGGTTGTTTCTTTGAAGCATTGACTAAAACTACCCATTTTCATACAGATCTACATTGCTAAAGAACCAGCATAGCACACTAGGAACAGAATCACAATTAAGAATTAGAATTGGGAGGCTCATATCTCATTTTTATTCTTAATTAGGAGTAACCTAACATGAATGCCATCTTTTACAAAAGCCAAATTAGGTGACTTCCCAAATGTGAAACAGGTGACCTTTTTATTTAACTATTGTTTCCCTTATGTGGTCCTCTTCTAAAGCTTTTTTTGGAGAGGTTTTTGCTATAGGGCGCGTGCGCTCGCCAGACAGAGAGAGACAGAAAGATAAAAAGTGAGAAATCACCTCCCAATGGCCACGCCGCAATCCCTTCTCCTCCATTCTCCTCTTGGGATCTTGGGCACGCACGCACACGCGCCCGGCGTGACTTTAAGCTGCCGGGTCCAGGACTCAAACCGCGGTCAACTACGTGGGAGTCCAGCGACATAGCCATTACACTAACTGCTGGTTAAAGTTTGTTTTACTGGCAGTTAAACTATAAATACTCCCCTTTCTACTGGTCCCTTCCAGGGACACCTTTGGTCTACTTTGAGAGCTTTGTTTAATTTATTTAAAAAAAGAAATGCCTCTTTATCCAGGTGTTTCTCTCTTTCAGGAAGGTGCCACCTTGTTGACAGCTCTGATAGGGAAGGAAATTGACAAGCCTGAGCACCTAACGTCCTCAAACTCCCTGTAAATGATTGTGGTACCCATGCCTGCCTGGCAGCCTCCATCTCCAATTAAGCATCTGTGGAAGCTGCAAAGGAGGCCTCTTAATTGGAAACCTGCAGATGCAAGGCAGGTTGCAATTTCTGCCAACACATTTATCAATCAGGCCAAGCTTCCTTCTCTCATCCTCACTCTTGCATTTGTGGTTTGTTATTCTGCAGTCCCCCACATTGCAAAATGAGGAGGCTATTTAGTGAACATCTGAATATACAATAGTCATTTTGCATGAGGAACTTTTAGCTCCATAAATAACCTCCTACCGAACCAGGATCCGTGACCAATTTAGTCCTAATTACACCTTACTCTCACCCTTCCCCCACACCTCCCATTAAGATATATCATCTAGGACACATGCAGGAGATCTGTTTGCAGCTATCTTTTACATAGAACTGATTGTTTAATTGCAGATTAAAGATTAATGCAAGTATAATGATTCCATGAGGACACTTCAGACAAAAGCATCCTGCATCAGGCTGCCTGCCTCCATTTTTCAATTTGACCATAAATTTGGCTGGGAATTAAATAGTAAGTAGCCGTGATTGCAAGTCTGGTCTCTGAAGGCACTCACGGGAATGAAAATAAATGAACAGGCTCTCACACAAAGCATGTTTCATTATGGTCATTAGTGGGCAGATTCGCAGCAGTGTTGAAGGTGAAATTGTCTCGAAGAGATGTTGACACGTGTCCGTTAAGAATAGCCGAAAAGTATGGTGAAAAGTATGGAAGTCATGTGGGTTAGGAATGATAGCAGCATACTTTTCAGAAGTTAATGCCGTTGGCTTATTTCCGCTGTTTAAAAGGAATCAGACATCAACAAGAGGTCATGCATGCTATCCCCGTAAAGGGCTCAAGCTTAGCACAATGTACAATGTGAACATAAAGGTAAACATTGGTATTTGGTAATCAGAACAACTCTGCATAAAACAGCCAAATAAAAATATCTTAGAATAAATGTGACGTTATGAGAAGCTCACTAGGGGCCTTCACATATATGTGGTATTGATTTTGATTGTGAAATACTTACCTTTGGGTCTCCCTTGTGTTTTTCAGGTAAGAAACAGTTTTTCCTTAAACCATTGGCATTGTTGACAAATAGGTCATCCACTGTAAGTATGAGATTAAGTTTATTTAATCATTTTATTCTTTTGCTTATCAGTGACCAAATTAGCCACTCTGCTTATAAATAAGAGGGTGAATTTGACTGCTTGGTCTTTTTTTCTTGACTATTTGTTCTACACTCCCAAATAACATATTTCATCCCAGAGGTACTCTGAAAAAGATTGCACTGTTAAATATGTTAATAATGTAATGCATTTATTTAAGAAAGTGGGTTTTATTCTTGATGAAGGAATAAAAAATCATGAATTATTCCTACTCTAGGATGTTAATATGCTTTAAATCATTTTTACCTATTGATAATTAACATGAAGCCAAGACATAAACTGAAGTCTGACAAGACACAATTTTCCCTTACATTCTCCATAGTCATAGAAGTCCTCTTATGTGGAGGAACAAATTGTTATCCACTGTTGTTATCATGATAACAATGAATCAATAGTGACACTTAAGAAAAACTCCAGGAATTGCCTTATAGCACAGTAGTTAAGACAGCCAGATCTCATGTGGCTGATTATGGTTTGAATCATGATTCTAGCAGCTTGACAAATGTACCAGGTACGTGTGTGTGTGTGTGTGTGTGTGCTCCAAAATCCAACAGGATGGAGAAATGGAGGAGATGGGATCTTGGGCCTTACCATTCCCCACTGGAGGATGCTTTCTTTCTCTCCCTCCTTATCTGTCTCTCTGTCTCTCTCCGGCAAGTGCATGCACTCTCCAAAAAAAATGAATGAAAAGAAAAGGGAAAAAACATAAGACATTGTATTATTAGAATAAATTTGGTCTCTTAAAACACACACACACACACACACACACTTCCTACTGTTCATGATAACCAGAGACTCTTCTTGGAAAAATTGATGAGCATATACTGAAGCTTAATAAACTTTTTGTTAAAAGCACTTTGCCTTAGAAATTTACATCAAATGGCAAGGCTTACCATTTGTTGAGATGTTCCGAGTCATAATTCTAAGGGAATATAATAGTGTTTTTATCTTCTCATGTGTTAAGATAATAAGAACAAGGGATCAGCAGTTGGCGTAATGACTATGTTGCTGGACTCCCATGTAGTCGACCATGGTTCGAGTCCCAGACCCGGTGGTGTAAACTCAAGCTGGGCACATATGCATGAATGCCCAAGATCCCAAGAGGAGAATGGAGGAGAAGGGATTGTGGTGTAGCCATCCCCCCTGGGGGGTGGTTTCTCACTTTCTGTCTTTCTGTCTTTCTGGCGAGCACACGCACCCTATAACAAAAACCTCTCAAAAAAAGATAATAAGAACCAAAGCAATCCCTACCTTCCTTTCTAAAGTAAAAGAAAGAGTTTAAGAGTTTATTAAAAACAGTTATTATTTCTATTTTAAAATGCATTCAAATATTCAGCATCACAATTGACATGAAGATTTCAGGGTAGGAAATAATGACCTTTACCAATGGTGTACTAAGGAGACATAGTAAGGGAAACTGACTGGTAAAAGAAATGTGATAATTTCCTGAAATGGGTACATATTTTTGATTGATACACAGTAGGAAGAGCTGACTTCCTCTTGAGATTGGGACAGTATTGATTTGTCAGGAAACTGAAGTAGATGACATAGTATTTTTTTCTTTTTTTACAGTCCAATAGATCAGTGAATATAGTTACAGTAGTATTATGATAATATATATCTATCCATTTTTACTTGGTTCCATTATTACTTCAAAATTCATCTATGGATGAGAGAATGATTGAATAACTTCTCATGCACATGGAATTATTTTATGAATGAGGTTAACCAGCTGCTCACTATTTTCACTGAAGAGTGAGCAAGAAGAAATAGTTTAAATTGAAGTAGCAGGTCTCTAAGTTGTAGGGGAAGCATGATCATTGACATCATCATCAGTCCAAAGCCTCCCTGCATATGAGTTTCGGCTGAACACAGAGAAATGTGCTTCCTCTCCAGAAAAGTGGGTAGATGCAACAAAGGTATTTTTATAGAAACAGCTGTAGACATGACCCTTTCTTTGAGATCTCAATAACAATTTTATATTAAAGAATATGAGAACCCAGAAGGTGTGAAAAATGTGGAAATTCATTCATGAATACATATATTAAAAATACTCTTCCATCATTAAAGCCACTCATTTGATCCACCTGACTGTTTTATCCACTCTGAATTACAATTCTATTAAATATGAGTGAACATCATTGGTTTATAACTTCGTAAAACTAGATCAAATGAAATTTGCTATAGGGTGCCTGTGCTCACCAGAGACAGAGAGAAAGGAAGAGTGAGTGAGAGTGAGAAAGCATACTTTCAAGGGAGATAGCCATGCTGCAATCCCTTCTTCTTCATTCTCCTCTTGGGATTTTTTTGGGCACATGTTCACATGTGCCCAGCACATTTTTCAAGCCACTGGGTCTGGGACTCACACTGCACAGTTAGCCATATGGAATCCAGCCATCTTAACCACCATGCCACCAGCTGGCCCCAGTATTTATTTTCTAATAGGTCATCTTTTACCAGTGTTTTTCCCTTTGTGTAAGTGAAAATGCGCTGCACATGAAGACATATGTGAGGTTGAAAGGATGTCTTCAAACACATGGACCCCAAAACAGATCTATCTCATAACTGGCCATATTGTCTCATATTTCCCTCATAGCAGTTGCTCTCCTACAAGCTTAATTATGGGCTCGAAATCCATGTCAGGGTTACCCATCAAAGCAGAATCACCTCTTAGTCATCACTTTTTGTTTTCTTCCTATTCTGACCACCCATATGTATTTAGTTACTCTCTAAACTTCAGTTTCCCTTCCTTCCAACCTAGCTTATAGGGTGCGGCCACATTATTTTTCTCAAGAATGAAACAACTTATACTTTTTTGTTCCAAATGTTCTTGCCTACACAACCAAGTCCAGCTCATTAACCTGGCATTTAAATCCCACGTCCTGCCCCTTACTTCCTCTCCACATTCGTCTACATGAAAATTTGAGTCAAACAATCTGGTTTTATTACATCAAAAGTCTATCTTTTTTTTTTTTTTTTTTTTTTTTTGGAGAGGTTTTTGTTATAGGGCGTGTGCGCTCACTAGACAGAGAGAGACGGAGAGACAGAAAGCGAGAAATCACTCCCCAGGGGGGATGGCCACACCGCAATCCCCTCTCCTCCATTCTCCTCTCGGGATCTTGGGCACGCTCGCACACACGCCCGGCGTGAGTTTTTTTGAGCCACCTGGTCCGGGTTGCGAACTGCGGTCGACTACGTGGGAGTCCAGCGACATAGCCATTACGCTAACTGCTGGTCCCAAAAGTCTATCTTCTTGTATGCCATTGATCTAGCCTCTCTTTCTGGCTTTCTCTTTATTATCCATGTGAAAGCATATTCATAAACCCTCCTCTAAACAAGCTTAAACTCAAGGTTTCCATAAAGTTTTCCCTGATCATCAATAATCCTGAGAGAGAGTTAGTCTTTAAATCCCCATACCACTGATTGTTTGTATCACTAATTTAGCACTTCAGATATGCTCTATTCTGGGACCAGCAGGTGGCGTGGCGTGGTGGGTAAGGTGGCAGACACTCCTGCAAGGCAGACCACAGTTCGAGTTCTGGACCTGGTGGCTTGCTTTCTCTCTTTCCCTCTCTCTCTGGTTAAATTTAAAATACAAATATATATATATATATATATATATATATATATATATATTTACATACATACTCTCTCTCTCTCTCTCTCTCTCTCTCTCTCTATATATATATATATATATATATATCTTTTTTTTCACATACATGCCCTATCTCCACAACTAAATGAGAACCTGTCCAAACAGAAATCATGTTTTATGTCTGTTTGCCAAACTAGCATGTTTACATGGCTTTACATAGACAGCATTTACAAGGTGCTTATGGGTGATAATGATCAAGTTATCAGAGTATGAATGATTGGGTTACAATACTTTGTGGAGAGCTTTTGAGTTGTACCAGTTTTTATGCTTTTTGGTTGCAAGTAACATAATACTCCACCAGAAGTGAATTACATAGAGGACTTCAAATTCATTTTGATTATATTAAAACATTTTAGAAATAATTATTCGCAGCTCAGGTCAGTGGCAGTGATGTCGGGGCATCATTCTTTCTATTAACATTCTTCCCATTATCATGAATAGCTGCCAAAGCTCCAAACATCACATTCTCACACAAGACAAACCTACAGTGGTAAGACACTGTGTTTTTCCTTGCTATCTCCTCTTATATTAAGATTTAGAAATCCCAGCAATACCTCAGCAGATTTCCCTCAGAAATACTTCAGACCAGTGTATGATTATATGTTGGGTCATCAGAAAAGTCATGATGTATTTGGCATATAAAAATATGTCATAACTTTTCTGACAACCCAGTATATATCTTTGTCTCTTTGCTGTCAAAGAAGTTGGGAAAGAAACATCTGAAACATTTCGTTTCTATTATGGGAACTCAGGCTCTACAACAAGGAAGAAGAAAGAGGGGGTTGGCTCTTGGGTGGGCAATCCGTAGCCTCTATGACCAGGTAATAATATAGGTTTTTGCACAGGTGGTGGGATTCATACTATCTGTTGTCATATACTTTGGGTTATTTATTTTTCAAGCAATCTTCCAAGATCAGTATTATTTTCCCATTTTACAAATAAAGAAACTGAGGCTCAGAAAGTTTGAGCATTAACAAGATTAAGCAAGTAAGAGAGCTGAGATTTAAATCCATATTATGAGGCCCAAACCAGGGTGTTTTCTACGGTATATAAGCTGAGTCTCAGAGCAGAAAATTTTAACAGTGTATAGAGAATATAACTAACCAGAATAGGATGGGAAAGCATACTGAATGTAGTGAGGCTGCTTACTGGTAGATAAAGACCAGGGCAACTGTCAGGGTATAGTTCAAGATCAACTCTAATTAAGAATTTTTAACAACTTTTTTTTTTTAATTTTTTAAGCTTGCTTTCTATCTTTCACAACTAAGAGAGACACAGAAAGGGCTTCCTCCCCCAAAAATATAAAAGAGAGAGAGAGAGAGAGAGAGAGAGACAACATCGCCAACAGTGATGTCATATCATGATCCCCACTCCCTCAGGCTCCACCACCCCAGGCTCCACCAGCCCTAGATCGTTGGCACATGCATGCCTGGCAATTTCAGAGAGGCCTTCAGTCATAAACCTGGAAACTTCTGATGTGGGTCAGTCCTGCAGAGCACCTGTTACAATGGCAGTACTGTCTGGCTCCAAGAATGTTCTAAACTATACAATTATTTTTATTTCATAAAGACAAAGATAATTCACTTCTTGAGAAAAATTAATACTGATTATATATATATATATATATATATATATATATATATATATATATATTTCAAAATCAGACATGAATACAATTTTTTTTCAGGTACCATAATTTACATAGCCTGCACTTCAGGTGAGCCTTTAAATATTCTTAACATTTTCTTTATTGCTCTCTTTGTCAAAGGATAGATAGTAGGTGTTATCCACAAAAGGCGGGTCATCTTTACTTTTAAGTTTCTTTTTGGGGGTCATCGAAAAAGTAGCACTTCATTTTTATTTTCTGAATAAGCATACAGAAGACTTCAAAGAGAAGAATATCAAGAAGAATGAAAAATAATGTATGTCTTCTGAGATTTCTTTGGACTTTTCTGGTGCCTCAGGACTTCTGGAGAGCAGAATCCTAAAATAGCTTTTTTTCTTTTTTTTCTTCTTTTTTTCTTTTTTTTTTTTTTTTTTAAGCAGTTGGAAAGGAGAAAGGAGAGGATGGATGGGATTTCCTCTAGCCCTATGTAGGGAGCTTCAGAGCAGTGTGTAGACTTGATGTAGGACATACTGCTTCTTTGTAAAAAGCATCAAGAATATTAAAATACTCCTATTATCTGTACTTAGCCTCAAGCTTCCTTTAATGATCTTCGCAGATCTTGCAAGACTCAGGCTAAATCGACTGTATGAGTTCAAATGGTAACAACACAGTGACAATTAATGGTTCTTGTCAGGATCCATAAATTATGGCATCTAACTGCTAGTCTTTTTATCTCTCGTAAAGGTTCTTGGGCAGCTTATTAAAGCCTCTAGCTTTTGCTCCAATGTGCCCTCTTGAAAAAAATAAATAAATAAACAATCAAGTAGAAATTCTTTGTGAGGTAATTCAGGGTCCTTTAAAAAAATGTATTGCATTTATATGAATAGAGCCCTCCTCATCTAATGCTTGAACTTACGTTATTTTTATATCAACTTACTGTGCTCATTTTTTATGTGTTTACTCAATTTCATTCAAGATCACAATCTGATAAAAAATACCTTTCAAGGAGATAAACAAAAATGGCTGAAGAGTTTATGAAGGATATTGCTTTTTATGTTCATTAGGTGCATCAGTAATGTTCACAAACTTATTTTGAAAAGAAATAAAACAATTATCTGAATTATACAACAAATTTACCTAAGTGTCCGATAGCAAATCTGTGGGAATGTGATTCCTCACATATAAGTTTTCTTGTCGTAACATAATGTCAAATTCAAAAAAAAAAAGTGTGGAAATACTTAAAGAACCATAAAAGAAAGTAAATCTATGACCTTTTGAACTTGAACCTGTCATTCACAAAGTTGCAGGAAGGAAGAAGCCATGCGTGTGGTGGCTTCTCACTATCACCAGCCAAGTAACTTGAAACCGTTAACTTCAGTGCCTGTTCTCGATTTTAGTACAGTAATTAAGAGTTTGGATCCAAATTCAAATTCTTCACAAACTCATTGTATGAGTTAAGATGTCACTTAAAATCACTATGTCTGTTTCTCACCTACCCAAAAAGTGTAATAGAAGGAGCATCCCAGTGCAATGAGTTTTTCTTTTATTATTTAAATGCTGATTGCATGTAAGAAAAATATGAGACACTTGAATAGTAAGTGCTATATAAATGTTAGTTGTTAGAATGTGGCTTTTCAGATTTTCATCTTACCTAATATAACCCTGACCTAACAAAGGAGTTCAAAGACTAGCTAGATCGCTATTGCCCATTTTTGCTACATACTGATTATCTGAGTCTAGTCTGTGTACTTAATCCTTATGAGTCTATTTCCTTAACTTTAAAGGAAAGTTTTTGGTCCTGATATTCTTTGCAGGCACTTTGGCCTTTTACTTCATAACAAAGTCAACACACAACTTGGAAAACAACGTGGTAGGTCAGGTGTCTTACTGGCCTGATCACCAAGTGATTTCTTGTGTCTTCTAGATTATAACCTCACCTTGACTGTCCAAGACTGACTCCCAATGAGCCTTCCAAGACTGACTCCATAATTATCCACCTCATCCTTTACAACTTGGCTCTTTTCCCCAATCCCACCATGCCCCTGGGAAAATATACTTGCTCTAGAGCTAAGTTTCTTTCTTTCTTTTTTATTTTTTCTTTTTTTGGAGAGGTTTTCTCTATAGGGCACGTGCACTCGCCACAGATAGAGACAGAGAGACAGAAAGCGAGAAATCACCCCCCAGGGGGGGATGGCCATGCCCACAATCCCTTCTCCTCCATTCTCCTCTCGGGATCTTGGGCGTGCACACACACACGCCCGGCGTGATTTTAAGCCTCCAGGTCTGGGACTCGAACCGCGGTTGACTACGTGGGAGTCCAGTGACATAGCTGTTATGCTAACTGCTGGTCCCAGAGCTAAATGTTAATCCTGGCACTAGTTAACCTGGTAAACTCATCTAAGGTAAAGTGCAGTGAATGTTATTAATATGTTACTACTCCTAGAAGAGATTTGTGTGTTTGTTTTCAGTTGAAGGTGGATATGCAGTGAAGGAGAAGGGAGGAATTTCAGGCACCATGGAAGGAAAGGTTATTGAAGGAACAGGAAGAAACACATCTCCAGGCAGGCAACACATGATTATCCTGTACTTGGTCCAAGTTAAATCAGAGTATACCCCTCTGCTTATCCTGAGATGACTACATATTAGAGAATGTCTATTCCTGTGGGTTAATTCCGGTACAGAAATGACAAGTCAGGAAATTGTCAGCATGCCAGGACTCCCTGGAGGTGTTGCTATTCTTACTGTCACCTGTCAACCATTTAAATCTAGACGTTCTCTTTTTCTCTCAAGCATACTATTTTATTTGCATATGAGAATGCATGAAAAAAAATTTTAAAAGATAGCATATTACCCAGAACCAAATTGAATTAGTAGTTTTGGATTTAGAAAACATGGATAATTATAGCAAACTATTTTATTTTTTTTATATTCCTAAATTTTCAGAATGTCTTTTTTCATATTTGATGTTTTTTTAATTAATTAATTTACATTAATTCACTGAGCATTGTCACAGTATACAAAATGTAATTTCCCATCCAGAAGATGCTGCATAGTAGCTTAATCATACATGTTATCGTCAAAAATGTTTCATTTCTAGTTTCATATATATGTATGTATGTTTTTCCCCCTATTTCTCACCCTCTGCATTTCCTCCCACACTATCTCAGGTGTCCACAGTTGTTTTCCATTCCTTTTTTCCCCCACATTTTATTGATTCACAGAATTTTTTAAATAATCTCACTACTTTCAATAGCAAGCTTTGCTGATATATACATATCTATGAATACATGTCTGACTTAAGGCATGAGATTCTGAATAGAATTAATATGCTATAAGGTAGCACCTAGCTGATGCTATATAGTTTACTGCGGTCATTAATTATGTATTTTTTGCTATATTTTTTAATTTCAAGAAAAGCAGATTTAACTTTAATAAACCAAAGAAATGCTAAGGAAATATGCTTAAAACTTAAAGCCAGGAAACAGGTTGGGATTCTGTTCAAATAGTAGATACATCAAGACAAGATAAAAATCCTTAAAATCAGAAAACAAAGCCTAGAAAAAAAAATCAACCATGTTTTATTCAAAAGTCATAAAATTCTATTTCACCAGTTCAGTCTCATGTACTTTATCTTTTGTTGTGATTCAATTTTCCCAATTAAATTCTGGGATATAATATTCAACTCCAGACTTGTGCCCATGATTAAGCTGGCCATTTTTTTAGTTTTTGTTTTTTGTTTTTTGAGAGGTTTTTGCTATAGGATGTGTGCGCTCACCAGAAAGACAGAGAGAGACAGAGAGATAGAAAGCGAGAAATCACCCCAAAAGGGGCATGCCCATGCTGCAATCCCTTCTCCTCCATTCTCCTCTCGGGATCTTGGATATGCTTGTGCATGCGCCCAGTGGGAGCTTAAGCCACCAGGTCCGGGACTCAAATGGTGGTCGGCTACATGGGAGTTCAGCGACATAGCCATTATGCTAACTGCTGGTCCCAGTCATTTTCTTAGTTTTTGAAGTCTTATTTCTGTGTGACTGTATTTAATTTTCCTGGTATAGCACTCCCTGCTGAATTTCTTCAAGATCTGGTCTGGTGTTGGTAAATTCTTTCAGATTCTGTTTATCAGAGAATGTTCTTGTCTTTTCTTCCCATATGAAGGATAATCTTGCTGAGTATAGTATCCGTGGTTGCAATTGCTTTCCCCTAACACTTTGAATGTATTTTCCCGTTCTTTCCTCACTCGTATTGTTTCCAATGAGAGATCCACTGTCAGCCTAATGGGATATCCTTTGTAGGTAACTTGCCATTGCTCTCTTGCCAATCTTAGTATCTTGTCTCTGTCTGTAGTTTTGCTCAATCTGGCTATGATGTGTCTTGGAGAAGATCTTCTTGTGTTGATTCTATTCGGGGTCCTTTGTATTTCTTGGGACTGGATCTTTGAATGCTTCTCTAGGTTTGGAAAGTTTTCTTCCAGGATTTCATGAAATAGATTGTCAATGCTCTTATGGGTCTCTTCCCCTTCTGGGATACCAATTATCCGGATGTTTGGACGTTTGATGGTAACTAGTATTTCTTGTATAGTATTCTCATGTTTTTGGACAATTTTCTCAGTTAGTGGTGGATTTTTCTAGGCCAGCAATTCTGTATTCTACAACCAAGATTCAATTTTCAGTGTAATCTAGTCTGCTTTGAATACTTTCAAGGGAGGTTTTGACTTCCCGTATTATAGTCTTCATCTCTAACAAGACCATTTGATTCTTTTTTAAAGTGTATAATTCCTCTTTTAAATCTTGCAAGAATTTCCTTACCTCCTGAAACTCGTCAGCTCCTTTCCCCTGCTTCTTCTGCAGTTCATTGTATCTCTTCTCTTTGATCTCTGTGAGCTTTGTCACCATGAAAATTCCCAATTCTTTATCAGACATTTTCATGAATTTCATCATACTGTTTGACAATGAAGAGGACTTATTTTTCCTTGGAGCAGAGGTATTTTCCTGTTTTTCCATATTTCTTGTGACCCTGCAGTGATTTCTAGTCATCAGATGATGGTGTGTTTCTTCTCATTCTTGACGTTCAGTCTGAGTGTTCAGAGGTGTGCAGAAGGAGGTGATCTGCAATCTCTTTTCTGTTCCATTCTCACTTTGTGCATCATAATCAGTGAGAATAGAGGAATATTCTGACTCCAGCTGTATTCAGATGTATACATTCTGTTCGCTTGGACCTGTCTAGACACTTAGTGTAGCAAACTATTTTAAATAAATAATGAACAAGTCCTTTTTGTTCTCTGCCACACCTAAAAGCAAAAAGTAGAATTAGAAGCAAGATTGTTTACCAATTCCTATATCTGTCTTTGCTACAAGTTCATCTTAAAAACAAAATTTAACCGGAAGTATACCTAACTGTATGCTATTAAAATATTTTTAAAATGTAATAGTTAATGAGATAATTTAAAAACACATTGTTTCAACTCTTTTTTGCTGGAAGTTTTATGTGCAGTCTAGATGACCATTTGGTAGAGACGCTGTAAAGAAAATTTAAATACTGAGGCAAGGTTAAACAGCATGCCTTCCAAAGTCTCTCTTCACACTGAAAAATCAGAATGCTTAAATCTTATTTTGTTAAATCCAACCTTTGAAACAGTACTTGAATTGCACTGGGGATAGGAAAACACTAGGACATAATATAATTCGGTGAATAAGAATTACGGGTTTGGGGGTCAAACCATCTGGGGTGCAAACTCCATTGCTTATCAACATTTCTTATGCATGTAAATACAAATGTTTAACCTTTTTCTCTTTTATCACCTTAAAAGTAGTGAGAAATGGGGGAAAGATATATATATACAAGAAACAAGAAATGGGAAATTATTTGTTGACAACAACATGTATGATTAAGCCACTACACAATGTATTCAGGGTGGGAAATAGTGTTATGTATGTTGTGATGATGTTCAATGAAAGAATGTAAAATAAATTAATTTTTTAAAAAAGTAGGTACAGGAACAACGTCCAATCTAAGGAAATAGTTGCAAAAATGGAATTAAACAAAATTATATTTAATGTCTCTTGCTGGGTACAGAATGAGAGCTCAATGAGTGGCGTTCAACAATTTATGTGGCTATCCTACCGGAAGATCGAAAGAAAAACAGCAAAAGCATGAGATGGTAACAGCTGGCAGAATTTAGGTGATGGCCTGAAGGAAGGAGGCCAATTGAACACAATGGGAAACTTAAGAATGAAAATAGAGAAAAGGGAGGAGTTGGAAAAATGACTAAGGGTGAAAGCCCAGTTCGTACAGTGGCCGAGTGGGCCTCTGGTAGCTGGGTTCATCTGTCACTCCTCTCCCCTGTTCACTGCTCCCCAGTCCCTTTCCTGCTTGCTGTCCACAAATGCATCACGAATGCTTCCACCTCTGGACCTTTGCAATGGCTGTTTCTCTCCTTTGGTTCTTCCAGATAGACACAGATTCCTTACTTTATCACTTAATTAAATCATTGCTCAAATGTCTGGCACCTACACGGTGAGATCCATAGTGACCATGAAAAGAAAAAGTACAACTAGCCTCTCCTGCTCCTGTCATCCCCCTGCTGATTTATTATTTTTTTCATAGCACTTAAGGATCATCGAAATATATATTATATTTATTTTCTCTTTGCCTTACTAAAATGTGAACTCCATATGGTCAGGGATTTTTGTCTGGTTTGTTCACTGGTACTATCTCTGTGCCTAGAACAGGGTCTTGCACATGGCTGCTGCTTAGTTCTGTTTCTTTTTTGTTTTGTTTAGTTTTCTTTTTTGAATTCATGAGTGAAAATTGAAGGGGAAGAGGAAAGAGGAAACTAATCTCCAACTCAGGAAAAAATATTTTCTAATTTTCCATTTTAATTAGTATTCCCAGTGCTTTGACAGAAGCATAACATTAACACACTAGAAAGGTCTCAACATCTAATTATATTTTAAATTATAACTATTTTATTAACATCATTTGCCTCCTATTCTATTGCAACTAACTCTAAATAGGTTAGAACTTGAAATACTGTAAACAGAGAACCTCAGCTATATATATTAAAATGTTTAATAATGTGACCTCTAAAAATATGCTGGTTTCCAAAGATTAGCTAATTATGTAAAATATCTGTTTACATGTTCAGTTTTGTGCCAACAATATTCTTTAATTCATAAGGCTTATCTCTTAACAACCAGTTAAATTGTCTGAAGACTTGACATCTAGCAATTAAAATTATGGTTGAAGCAACTGGTGTAGACAATGCACAGATTCTGTCACACTTGATCACCCCTTTCTGTCTAATGGTCAACCACCCTTAATGAGAGACCACAGAAAATGTCCACTAGCTAAGAGGTGAATGTTTTATCAAACTGGAATTCTAAAGTTGAGAAAGGAGTTCCTTGTTGGGTAAACATAGTAATTGACTTTTATAGCCTTTTAGAAAATACATATGTATGCATCCTCTTTAAATCTAGAAAGAAATGCATTATATATGAATGAATGAATAAGAAATGAGCCTGCTGTGTTTCTTTCCATCAGCATCCAAAATAACAATACGCAGTCATGTCAACAGCACTAAATAGTTAAGTACTATTTCCAGAACAAATGTTACAAGATATTATTGTTAATCTGGCCATGCTTCACAAGGTTTTAGTTCTGTAAAACTATATCCTGTCATCTCCTCCACATTTCTTTATCCAGTATCCTAAGTACTTATCCAAATCAGTAACGCAGTGAAATGTGGTAATCAACATACCAGAGTATTTCTAAAAAATAATATGGAAATTCAAACAAAATTTTAATTCATATTAACAAAGTTTAGATTATTATTCATTGGGATGTATGTTAAAGCCATACATTACACTTAACATTTTCTCTACTTGAGGTGGATATGGAATACTTACAGTAAGTTTAGAAGAAATTACAAAATTGAATAAAATAAATTGGGTCGTCAAAAAAGTCATGATGTATTTTTCTATGCAAAAATGTGTCATGACTTTTCCGACAAGATCTGTAAGAAATAATTATTGTAAAACAGAACTTATTGAAATAACTACACAGCAGACATCTACTTTCCAGTAATTCTTGCGTTCTCAATTATTGTCACTTGGCCACCACCATCAAAGCATGATTTTACCTCTCTAATGACAGCTCAAAGAATCTGACATACATAGTTGATAGACAAGTGACAGTTTCTGAGTTTCTATCCAAGGACATTGTGGCAGAACTCCAACGATCACACTTAACTTTTCCTGACTAGTGAGAAAATAAACTTAACTAGACCCTGTTAAGTAACATCACTTGTTATTATATTCAGATATTTCCCCAGTCATTTTTTCCCTTTAAATATGACTATATGTGTAATTATAAAATGAAAAAAGTAATAATCCATGACACAGAGTTTAAAATTCTTTCCATTTCTGTATTAGGTAGTGTTATATCTCTTGTATAATAAACCCAGAACTCTATTAGAATCTGCATTTTTCAACCTTAATGACATAAAATGTGATTAAAATACAACCTGAAGCCATCATTCTCAACTGGTGTGACCTCGCCTCTGTGGGACATTTGGCGGTGGCTAGGGACATTTTTGGTGGTCACAACATAGAAGAGGGGAGGATGTGTGTTAATGGTATCTAGTGAGTAGAGAATGGGATGTTGCAAAACATCCTCAGTACTCAGGCTAGTCTCCGCAACAAAGAATTAGCCAGCCCAAAATGTTGGTAGCACCACGGTTGAGAAATCCCAGGCTAACGGAGGATATCCTGCTCTTCAGTCACTTAGGGAATCATTTCCACCAGCTGCTCCTCTCTGTGCACCTGTATTAGAGTAATTGTGAGGGTAGTGGAGCAGCAGATGATCTTACCCCTGTGTTTGGAATCTCAGACATTTACACAAGTGTTTACGCATTGAGAGGCAATCAACTCACCATTCTCAAAACTGAATTCTCTATTTTATTCTGAAAGATTTTAGATATTTTGTTGAGGGTTCTAATTCTTTCTTTTCAACACAGAAAATTTGTCATTCGATAAATCTAGGACATACCAGTAAAAATTCAAGGGAGATATCAGTTTCCCAGAATCCTCTAAATTGAATATATCATAAGGGTCTAATTCAGCCAAAAGTTCTGTGGTCTGGTTTCTAGTAAACTCAAATATACTTAGAACTTGAGAATCACTCTTATGTCTGATTATCATTGACTTCTTTGATAAGCACTTTTGCCAAGAACATAATATTTGAATTTAAATTAACAATGCCTTTTTTTTTTTTTTAATCCTATACAGTGATTAATTAGCTATCCAGGCATTAGGTTGAGAACAAAGGAGCGCTGTCTCCTGGTGGCATAACGGGAATACTGAGAGCCAGTGAAGACTTTTAATCCCGGCTCTACCACTTGTTGTGTGACCTTGGTTAAAAAAAAAAAAAAAAAAAAAAAAAAAAAAAAAAAAATCAATTAAACCAATATTTACCTCTGATTTAAGATATGGATAATACTTAAATCTCCTGTGAGCAAAGAGATAAATGTTGGTGAGATAATTAATTTATAAATAGGTAAATAGATTTCAAATATCAAGCACTAACTCCCTGTAATGTCTTCACATGTGTTTAAAACTTATTATGGATTGAGGTGTCCAGAGCTTAGGTGACTTTTCCAAGTTTAAATAGTTAGCAAACGTTGGAACTGGAATGAGGGTGTCCTTGCACACTTAATGAGATGCTCTCTTTGTGCATAACATTTTACTTCTTCACATTTCTACTACCCTAAAATCTTACAAATACACTTGCTCAATATTTTTAAATGTACCATAATTATCCTCACTGATAAATATTGGATAGAGTCCTTTGAAACACATTGCTAACAAAGTATTAGAAATAATTTTCATTTTGTTGTTAAATTCCTGCTCATACATCTTGATTTATATATATTTTATATATAAATATATTATTTATATAAATCAAATATATATATATATGTATATTATAATACATATTACATTTACTGTAATATATGTTCTTTCTACATCATTATATATTATCTCCCTCACAGGAGTATTGGCTCATGAGTTCACCAGTCCCTAGACTCTCCTATAGTCAGGATCATTACAGCAGTGAGATCCTCTGCTTTGAGCTTCTGATATGCAAATCTCCATCATATTTCAAGTCCTCAATATACCTATTAGTGGCATCTAACCTTCTCAGTCCCAGCAGTGCATTCTCCAGACTCAAGTCTGAGTTTTTAGAGTAATCTGTGAGGCACTGGCAGATGGTGTGGTGGTTAAGGGAACTGGACTCACACATGGCTGACCACAGTTCAAGTTCCAGACCTTGTAGCTTGTGTCCTCACTTTTCTTTTCTCTCTCTCTTTCTCACTCCATCTCTCTCTGGTCAAATTAAAATTAATAAAGTTAAATTTTTAAAAAGAAGATTAATCTGTGGGTTCCAACGGGACAGATCAGAATAGGCTCCTGTACACAAAAATAGCACAGGATATTTCAAGGTAAGCATGGATACCACAAGACGTTTTGAAGCTTCTCTACAGCACATATATGACACTTCAGTTTCCAGAGTGTCCAGTGGGTTACTGTTATATTGCATGCACACCTACACACATGCCTACAAACACATATAAACAAATGTACTTGTTATCCCAATATTATAGAAAGAGACTTCAAGAAGTTTGAGAAAAAAAATGCAATTAAAGCATGAGTTTGAATGCAAAAAATTTTGAGACCCATGCATAGTTTTTTCATAATAATTTTCTGTGCACTTTTTGAAGACCCCCTCAAATGAATCAGAAAAAGTTGTCTAAATTGTCAGTCCTATCCAATCAGTAAGTGAATAATTTTTTTGTGAAAATTGGGGCAAATGATGTAACTGTGAGTCTTGACTTTCATTGCCCAATGTTTTTATATTGTGCTCTCACAGATAACTTCAGTGGAACATCAGGAAGGCCCAAGTCAAGAACTGCCAACCAGGCACAATTCTAGAAAAGACTATTTGTGCAGTTTCTTAAACAATCATCTTTAACACTTTTGTTCTCATTGAATGCATGTTACATTATAACCTAATAAAGCACTGATGATACCATTTATTTAATAAGAGATATTTCAGGTTATCTGGTATTAATGTTGGCTTTTGGGAAAACTGCAAACTTTTGCCTGTGTGTTTTATTCAGTTATCTAGTTCCTAGACCTGTGTTAATGCCCAGTATAGACCGAATAAAAATATTTTCACCTGATATAATTTTAATGACCTAATCATATCTACTTTTCATACATTTTTATATGAAGACCAAATAACCCTTAAAAATGGAATTTATGCTACAAATTGAGTAGCATATCAATACTTATATTAGATGCTTATACCAATTATGGTTTCCATGATCTGAGAAGACACCATTTTTTTTAGTTTGTTTGTTTATTTGTTTCATGACTGTGAGACAGGAAGAAAGAGCAAGACAAACACCCACAGCAGGATATCATGTTGTCATGACATTGCCCACCTAGCCTTTCAGTCAGCTAGGACCATGGGAGCGTCCAACATGTACAGGTTGTCTAGGAACAGAACCCTGTTCTTCCTAATGGCTTCCAGGATTGCAGAGCATTGCACTAACCTGCCACCACACCTGGGCCTGACAAGGTTTCTTGTAGGTCAAGAATTTATGTATTCAATCATCTGGAATTCCTCCATGCTATTGTACCAGTCTTAAAAATATAAAACAGTAGTGGCAAACTGATAGTTAAGTTCACATATTAAAAAGGTAGGAAAACTCTACCATCCGAGTTTAATTATGTTGTCTCCTTTATATGTAAAACTCTTAGAATTTAAATCTTACTTTCAAGAAGACAGGAAAAAAAAAAGGCTTAGATCATATGAAAAGCATGTGAATACCTCCCATCAGAGAGTTTCTCTCACAAAATTAATGAAAGGTTTCTAAGAGCAAAAATATACTGTGCTTGGCATGGATTCTTGAAACACACGTTCACCATTCAAAGTAACAGCTATCACATTGCTGCAAAGATGAGGGTGTTTTAACTTTGCCCTGTGATTTGAGCATTTTACCAGGTTGCAGGTGGTGGAAATCTTTGTGTATTATTCTGGCATTTAAAAGGAAATAAAGGAAGGAATTACTTACTACCTAGTCTAACCATCCTAGCATTCATCGTAAGATAAAGCTACCTAAAGTTCTCTAAAGTATGAGGTCTTTGTGGTAGAAGAAAAATCAGGCATTTAGCATTTTACTAGTCACTCCTTCTGGATTATTCTTTACACCTCTGAAATGACCAAATCACTCTGGGATAGCTGTTTGTAAGCTGCCACTGTGAGATGACATTTAAAACCAATGAAAGAGATATAGACAACATCCTCTCTAAATAAACAAAATCAACCTTGGCTGCAAAGCTGGTGAGCTGCTGTGGAAATGCTTTTCTGTCCCACTCTTCTGTACATATGGCATTCTGGAAATTATAAATTCTGTTTTACAGAACTACAATATTTATTACCAGAGGAAAATAGATTATTAATTACAGCCAAAGGCTGCTTTGATTAAATATACAATTAATTAGCTATGCTAAGCTCATCCATCCCAGAGCTCCTAATATTTTCAGCCCGATGATTCTTCTAGTACTTTTAATTAAAATTGTTCTAAAAAGCCACAAGTTAGCTGCATGTGCACTTAAACTGAAGTTATCTCCTCAGTGTTTCACTGGTTTCCGTATGCCATGTAATTAATCTTTAGTGATTAAATGTACATAAAATCATCAGAGATGCAAAGTAATTTGTGCAGACATGGAACAATGGAGAGCTTTTACCGGGCCTTGGCAGAATTGTTTTATCTGCTGAAAATTATTTCAAAAGCGTACAGATGTTAATTGTTTGAAGGAAGTAAATTTACAAAACTTTGCCCCCTCCCCCGCTCTTCCATACTAAGCTAAATGAAATCACTAGCAGTAGTATAGAAAAATTGTTGTGACAACTTAAATTTAAGAATGTGATGACTCTATTTGTGGAGTTACACCCACTCTGTTGCCTTGTCTTGTTTGCTTCCCAAAGCAGATGTACAGCCCCGAAAAACAGTTTTCAAAGTGCCACCCTAGATGCTACCATTGCCTAATTATAGGAGGAGACTTTAAAAAGTTTGCAGAAGAATGGAATTAGAGTAAAAGTTTATTTTGATGCAAAAAAAATGAAATCCATGCATAGCTTTTACATAATACAATGTTTACATGAGCATCTTTTTAAATTTATTTATATCTTTAATGAGTGAGAGAGTTCACAACAGTGAGACAGCATCCCCAACAGGGTCTTTTTTATTTTATTTTATTGTTATTTTATGTTCAGTCACTGTATATCATTACAGAATACAAAATGAATTTTCCCAGCACGAATACACTGTATATTAGTCCAAAGATACTACCATACCCATTATTATCAATAGATAATATTTTATTTTTGTGTCCCTTATATTTTTTGCTTTTGTCTTTTCCTCTTGATTGCTTCCCTCATTTCTCACCCTCCTCCTACACTGTCTCTAGTATTCATAGTTGCTCTCCATACTTTTATACCTTCCAGTCTTTCAATTTCTGCCATAGAATGCAGACATTCGGTATATACTGAGAGGTGACATACAATGCCTCTCTTTCATAGTCTGGCTTGCTTTACTTAGTAGTAAATCCTCCATATTCATCCACTTTCTATCAAATGCCAGGGTGTCATTGTTTTTTATGACTAAGTAGTATTCCATAGTATATATGAGCCACACTTTTTCAATCCATTTATCAGTTTGTGACATTTAGGTTGGTTCCATGTCTTAGCAATTGTGAATAATGCCACAAAAAACATGGATGTGCAAGTGATTTTCTGGCTGAATGTAGATACCCAAAGTGGAATTGCTGGCTCATATGGTTGTTTATTTATAGATCTTTGAGGAACCTCCATATTGTTCTCCACAGTGGCTGTACTAATTTACATTCCCACCAACAGTGTAGGAGAGTTCCCTTTTCAACTATAGCCTCACCAGCACTTATCATTCTTTATTTTTTAAATCTTAACCATTCTTACTGGGATTACGTGGTATCTCATCATGGTTTTGATTTGCATGTCCCTTATAATAAGGAATGTTGAGCACTTTTCAAACGTTTTGACTTCTTGTGGCTTCCTTTGAGAGTTCTCTGTTTAGCTCATTTGCCCATCTTTTAATTGAGTTGATCATGTTTTTCAAGTTAGCTGCTTGAGTGTCCTGCATTTTGTGATTATCAGTCTCTCATCTGTGGGTGTAGTTTGAGAATATACTCTTTCACTCTGAGGGTTACTGGTTCACTCTAATTATTGTTTCTTTTGATGTCTAAAAGCTTTTTAACCCGATGTAATATCACTTGTCTATTTCTGGGATTATTACCTGTGCTTTTGGGGTCTTATTTAAGAAATCTTTGCCTACTCTGATGTCTCCAAGAGTTTTACCTGTGTTTTCCACTAGTAGTTTCATAGTTTGCAGTATTAGACTTAGATCTTTGATCCATTTTGAGTTAACTTTTGTTAATGGAGAGAGATGTGAGTCCAGATTCACCTTTCTGCAGGTGGGTATCTAGTTTTCCCAGTACTATTCACTAAGGAGATTTTCTTTTCCCCACTGAATTGTCTGATGGCCTTTGTGAGAAATCAGTTGGCTGTATGTTTTCGGGTTCCTTCCTGGGGTCTCTACTTTTTTCCATTGGTCTGCATTTCTGTTTTTGTACCGCTATCATGAAGTTTAGATTATATTATGGGGTCAGGGAGTGAGATGTCTCCTACTCCACTCTTCTTGCACAGGATTGCTTTGGCAATATGCAATCTTTTATGATTGCAGACAAATTTTATGATAGGTTTTTCTAAATCTGTGAAGAATGTCTCTAGTAATTTTATTGAGATTACATTCAATCTGTAAGTTACTTTGGATAGAATTAACATTTTGATTATGTTAATTCTTCTATGTTTTTGTATCTTCCATGTTTTTTCAATCTCTTTTTTAAGTTTTTCATAGTATTCCTTGTAGAGGTCTTTGATTTCTTTGGTTAGGCTTATTCCTAGGTGTCTTTTTTGTTGTTGTTGTTGTTGTTTTTGCTTATTACAAATGGAATTGCTTTCTTCAGCTGTACTTCAGTCTGTTCACTGACAGTGTATAGAAATGCTATAGGGTTTGCACGTTGATTTTGTATTCTGCCACTTTACCATATTCATTCCTCATTTCCAGGAGTTTCTTTGCGGATTCTTTTGGATTTTCTATGTATATAATCATGTCATCTGCAAATAAAGATCGTTTTACTTCTTCTTTCCCTATTTGAATGCCTTTTAGACAAATGATCACATTGGCTAGGACTTCCAGTACTATATTGAAAAGGAGTGGAGAAAATGGACAGCCTTACTTTATTCCAGTTTTTAGTGGAAAAGGTTTCAGCTTTTCCACATTCAGTATGATGTTAGCTGAGGGTTTTGTTTTGTTTTTTAATGGAGTCTTAATCCCATTGTCCAGCTACAGCTTCAGCCAGCCCTGGACCATGGACAATTGTGCACCAGGTACACCCACAGAGGTTACTGGAACCTTTCCATGTGGGTTAAACTTGCAGAATGTCAAGTTTTACTGCTATGTCTGCCCAGTCCCCTATCCATGAACTTTTCAAAGACCCCTTGTACATACACACACCCAGGCAGGCCCAAATCCAGAGTGTTACAACTCATCCTGACAGTCCAGCTACTGTTTTAGTGGAGTTCCTTCTGTTCGAATCATTCAGTGTGATTTTGTCCACTGACAGCAAAACTTGAGAGAACCCAGGTGGTCTTTTCCCTTGGAAGGTCATCCCACCTTTTCTCCTGGGACTGCTGACTTGCGAGGTTGTATTAGTGGGACCTCAGGGAGCCTGGGCGTAAGACACCAGAGTCACTTTCTTGCTGACCTTCATCTGATTCACTTCTAGAAAAAACTGGCAGGGGGTATTCCTCTCTGCCAAAGTGTTAAGAAACTTCAAAAATTATAGAAGGAATAGTGCTTTTTTATGCTTATGCATATTTTTTAATAGATTTTGGAACAGACAAGGTTCTTGGATAGCATCTCTCTAAACTATTAATTTTACAGAAACTTATTTTACTTTTCATCTGACATTTTCTTGTCCTAGGGACACAATCTACCTCATGAATATCAGTAATTGGTTCGCTACTTAATCTTAGTAATCTTATAAACTATTTATAAAGAGTGAATAAAAGGAATTTCCCACCAATCTTCTTTTTAGATTATCTATGCTGAAATTCCTACTAATGTGTTAAAATAATTCATATGAACTTGTAGAAAATCCTTTTTTTTTCTTTTTCTTTTTTTTGTTTTTTAATGTAAGAGTTGCATGTTCTTGAGCTTAACCTGTTAAGGTGTGATATCTTTACTGAAGAATAGATATGATGGTAATAATTCTGTACCTCTAATAGCATACAGTACTGAATGAAATATGTGGTTCAGAGGAAGTGCTCAACAAATTTTATTGTTGTTGTCATTATGATCATTTTAAGGTTGATGTGGGGACAACAATGTCAATGAATTCACTGGGGCAAATTCCAAGGATCTTATAGAAAATGGCATCTTTTGCTATTTTAAATGCATATACTTCATTTTTTGCCTTAAGCAGCAATCTATTTTTTATTAATATGGAACAAAAGAATTCTTTTTCAAGCCTGTGAATTTGAAGGAGTTGGGTGTTAGAAAGGTTACGGGCATGAGTTCAGGTGGTTTTACTTGTGGATGTAAAAGCTAGTGAATTTCCCTAGGGGCTTGGCCTTTTTACTGTGGTTTCGTGTCATTGACTGAGTCCAACAAGTGTCAGAATGAATTCAAATAGCAGAATTGATTGTTGAAATGATTTCAACCTCCGTCTTCTCCTAGGATGATGGCTGTTTGTTCAGACTTTCTCCTGTCCTTTTAAATTGGTGTGAAATACCTTTCATCTTAGAGGTATTAGATTAGAGATGCTGGTATTAAAAGAGACAGTGATATATCATGCAAGTCCTACCTTTTCTTTGTGTTAATTTCCATGTTCTAAAACCGCTAAATATCCCCTTTGGTAAAATATCTTTCTAAGTTTATGTTCTACCCAAAGTATAAGTGGTTCAGGTTGGATGACTCTAGGAAGCATATAAGCATGTATATGGGGGATGTCACCAAAAATTCGTGGAAAACACATATCATAAAGAAACTTTTTTTTTTTTTTGGAGAGGTTTTTGCTATAGGGTGCATGCACTCTCCAGAAAGACAAAGAGAGACAGAAAGTGAGAAATCATCCCCCAGGGGGGATGGCCACACCACAATCCCTACTCCTCCATTCTCCTCTTGGGATCTTGGCATGCATGCACACACGCCCAGCATGAATTTTAAGCCACCGGGTCCAGGACTTGAACTGTGGTCAACTACATGGGAGTCCAGCGACATAGCCATTATGCTAACTGCTGGTCCCTATAAAGAAACTATTTATGTATTTTTAAAATTTTGCACCAAAATAAACTTGTGCTTTAATTTTTTCTTAAACTTTTTGATGTTCACTTATGTGTGTGAATCAGTGAGTGAGAATGAATGTGTTTAGGACTGGATAGTCACCAACTTAGTAGTGTCAGTAATAACCAAAAAAAAAAACAGAGTTATAGAACATTGGAAGAGCTGATTTTTGATTTCTAAAATAACCACTGAAAATATAAGTTTACAAGGAATGAGTACCATCTACTTATAAGGCCTTTATGCTTTATATATTTAAAATTCAACTTCTACAGCTTGTTTTTCTACACTATTGTGAATAGTCAATACAGACTGAATTGATCAAAATAAAAACTGAGTACCATAGTACTAGAATAAAAACTAGTACTCTAGACTATGAGAGAAAATCTTCCAGGCTGACAGGACCCAGTGGGGTACATGTGAATGACAGCACCAAGATGCCATTTTGCCCTCTCCTGCCTCTCCATTGGGACCATCCACAGTGTCCCTGTATTGACCCAGGAGCTCATTATTATTATTATTTTTTTAATTTCCAGAGGGCATATACACTCACTGGAGAGAAAGAGAGAGAGAGTAAGACAGTGAAGGAGCACCCCTCTGTACTGCAGGATGGTCATATCACAAACCCTCCTCCATTTCTCTTTCTAAATTTTTGGGCAAACATTTGCATGCCCCTGGCATGTTTCTCAAACCACTGGGTCCAGGACTTGAACCATACAGTCAGCCATGTGGGATCTAGTTGCCTTAACTACTACATCATGGGCTGGCCCAGATGCACCATTTTTTTCCCGGTAACTTCCTAAATGGTTTCCCTGCTTCTATCCAATTGTGTTTCACCACTTCCTTTACAGTTATGTCCCAAACCTAAGTGAGATCATGCTACTTTTCCGGTTAAAGATATTTAAAACAAATCTACCATGTCCCCTGAAGACATTGGAATCTGCATCAAAGCCTCCTCTCCAGCCTTTTGCCCAACGCTCATTCAAATCTTTCCATACTCAGTCACACCAGATCTCTCACCAGTCTCCAGCAGACTTCCTTGTTCATGTTTTCTATCCTTTCTCCTATGTTTGTTTTGCAGTTTATAAAACTTTATCTTTTAAGACCCACATTACATGTCAAATCCTGGACTTGAATCCTCCTACTCCTAGACATCATTAGTCACTTGCACTTTCTACAGAGCTCTATTAGTATTCTTACTTCAGCTCTTTACAAGTTTAGTTACAATTACAGATGAATATATTCTTTTTCCTTAGCAGATTGTGAGAGCAGGTGCCTTTTCTGGCTCAGTCAGTTATATTCAGCGTCTACAACTTTCAAGTGGGGATAAAATACTTACCTCACATGATTGTTCTTGGGTGTGATTAAGGTAATATAGGCCAAGGGCTTGGCTCAGCGCCTGGCGCTTCATGAATACTCACTCAGCACTAACTGGTATTACTGCTGTTGTCACTGCCAAGACTGTAACTTATATCCCCAGAGAATAACCTCTCTGTCACTGAAGAGTGAGCCAGGAAGGAAGGAGAGGAGGGAAGGAAGTGCTTTGGATCCGTATCATAGCCCTGTATCAGCTGTCTTATCTGTGCTATTTATTTGATCCTACCCACAGCTCTGAGAATAGGTATTATTACCCTCTACTCAGAAATTGAAGCACAGAGAGTTTCAATAACTTAGTCAAAGTCACACAGTTGTTCTGAGAGGTATGTTTAGACCACAGTTCTGAAGGATTCCCACACCCATGTTCTTTTCTACTACAGCAGTGAGTGATGAGTGGGGCTTCAGAGCAGGGCAGTCCTTGTCATCGCCACTCAGACATCACTGGTGTGACGTATTTAATAAAAGGAGCAATGTGGATAACTGGCTACAGAATGGAGCAGGAAGGGAATGCAATGCAGTTTGTGTGCCAGCACGATTCATTGTAATGACAAATGCAATCATGTTTGTTTTAATGTGGGTCTCGATAGAGAAATATATGGAAATGTATTTAACAGACATTTGTTGAGTGTGAAGTAGGTGCCAAACCCATTTTTAGGCCTTGAAACTAAGACACTGAACAAAGTAGTTCATGGTCATCCAGCGCTTTTTGTTCAGAAGCATTCCCATTGCCCTCACAGTGTACAGCAAACTTCTGATGAAGACATCCTCAGCACGTTTGACTTTGTTATGACAGATGCCCTGTTATAGATAACTCACTGTCTCTTAGTCCTTTATTAATAATTATGTGGTATAATTTATTTGTTGCATTAGCAAGTATTCTCCAGCACTTCCTGGGTACCTTGCTAGTATACGGCTAAGTCCCAAAGTTACACATTTTACATCCGTTTATGCTCTCCTCGAAAAGATGGGACCAGGAGAACTGGCCAAGGGCTAAGGGAATGTTTCCCACTGTGCAGTGGACATGAAAATTAAATAGCTCTATTTTAATCTTCAGGTCTTGATGTCATTGATGGTAATATAATCTTTGTATAGAACATCCAGTTTTTTTGTTATTTTTCTCAATGAAATAATTTGAGTTCATTTTAACAGGATTTGCCCTTTATATGCCTTATATCTTTACATTCTATGCCCAGTTACAGAAAATGTTATGTTTCCACTAAATTCTAATGTAAATTCTCAATAAAGGTAACACACATGAATCCGACATGCCGAAATTCAATGGACAGGTTTATTAATAATCACCTACATCAAATTAGTGTTATCTTAGGAAGTAAAAGGTCAGTAAGTAGTTGTTATCCTGCCATTTCATCAGTGGACTCTTTTCCAAAGACTTTAAGTCATTATTCACTGCTTATAGAGTCACTTGAGATATAAGGAGTCTTTTTATAGTAATGAAAGAACTCCCACAATTAGCCAGAAGGCAGCCATTTATCTTTTTAAATAGCACAGCTTAGAGAAGAACAGGATTCCAGGTGATATTCAGGAGATGAATTGTTATGACAATGATAAAGTCCGTGATAGCAATCTGTGTTTTTTCACTTGTAAGGATGTGTGTGTGTGTGTGTGTGTGTGTGTGAGCACAGGCAAGATAAAGATATACAGAGCAGAGCAGGAATTTTCTTTCTCTAAAACTATGCAAATACCAAAACAAACTTCATAGGAGGCTCTTTATTCAACAATTTCTTATAATTATTTGTGAACTCCAAGTGATTACAGCATAAATTTGTTTTCAACTAATGAGAAATATGACAATATTTTGGAAACATTGTATTTTAACATAATTTCAGACTTATCAAAAATTATGAGAATATTATAAAGAATTAATTCTTAAATACCATTCACCAAATCCCCCCCATTTTAACACTAATTTAAATTTTTCACTTGCTTCTTTCTTTGTGTGTGTGTGTGTGTGTGTGTGTGTGTGTCATCAAATCATAAAGGTTAACATTGCCAGTAATGAACAAATACACATAGCTTGCTTCCTGATAGGATAATCTGAGGATACATCACCACTTCTGGGGCATCTCTGCCAGAAGTACATAACCTAGGGGGGGCCAGCAGTTAGCGTAATGGCTATGTCGCTGGACTCCCACGTAGTCGACTGCGGTTCACATCCCGGACCCGGTGGCTTAAAACTCACGCCAGGTGCGTGTGCGTGCGTTCCCAAGATCCCGAGAGGAGGATGAAGGAGAAGGGATTGCGGCGTGGCCATTCCCCCTGGGGGGTGATTTCTCGCTTTCTGTCTCTCTAACTCTTTCTGTCTGTCTGGCGAGCGCACGCACCCTATAGCAAAAACCTCTCCCCCCCCCCCCCAAAATAAAGTACATAACCTAGGGGACCAGCAGTTGGCATAATGGCTATGTCGCTGGACTCCCATGTAGTCAACCACAGTTCAAGTCCTGGACCTGGCGGTTTAAACTCACGCCGGGCACATGTGCGTGCATGCCCAAGATCCTGAGAGGAGAATGGAGGAGAAGAGATTGTGGTGTAGCCATCCCCTGGCGGGGGGGGATTTCTTACTTTATATCTTTGCATTCTTTGCCTTATTACAGAAAATGTTATGTCTCCATTAAATTCTAATGTAAATTCTCAATAAGTGTAACGTATGTGGATCTGATACGTTAAATCACCCTGTGGGAGGTGATTTCTCACTTTCTGTCTCTCTGTCTCTCCATCTTTTCTTGTAAGGTAAACACACGTGCCCAATAGCAAAAACCTCTCAAAAAAAAAAAAAAAAAAGTACATAACCTAAATCCAATCAAGAGAAATGCTAGACAAGCCTAAGTTGAAGGATAGTCTACAAACTAACTGTGCTCATCAACTATAGTAGTACTTTATATTTTCTATATCATCTTTGGCCTGGTGGTGGTAGTGCATGCTGTTTGTCACTGCTACTCAGCAGTCTGAGGCCACAATAGAGGCTCTGACTCAATTTTTGACCCACCCTAAAAGCCAAGTGTGGTGGTCCACATTGGTTGTCCCAGCAACTTGGGCAGTGGAGGAAGGAGGGTTGGACATATGAGATACTGTTCAAAGAAAAAACATGATTCCAATAAAAACGATCTTTTAGTAGTCTCTTAAAAATGTGAGACCCTTACTAAATCTGACAAAACAGCAATTCTATTTTAAATGTAACTAATTTTGATAGTATAGTTAATTTACAAAGATGGTGAATTTCAACTTTCATCATTTTTTTTATTGTTCTTATATAAATAGGAAACTTCATGTCCGATTGTAGCAGTCATGGTCCTAGAAAGAAATAGATGGCATACTCAAAAGGTTTATTCAAGGAAAGTTTAATGATGAAACAACTGTGAACAAAGTTATGAGATAGAAGCTAGGGAAAAGAGACAGAGACAGAGACAGAGAAAAGGCCTTACTAACCCACAGACTTGGAGAGGGAAGGTGTGCAAGGGATAAGATTGGAATGTAGCAAGCCAGAGCCTTGAAAGGTGGGAAGGGGACCAGATAAAGACCTGTAATACCTTCTTACCATCGGCTGAACCAAACAATGAACATAAGGCAGAGAGCCTGAGTGATCAGTAGGACATAGAGCCTGGTAGAGAAGAGTAGACCGATCTAAGGAAAAACCAAGAACAACCAGCTCATGTGCCAAATTTTAATTGTTTTCATTAAGATGAAGGAAAATGTGGCCATCCCTGTAGTACAGCACTTACGCATTGTACAAAGAAAGCTGGATTCCACACCAGCATTTGAGTCTTTGTCCCGGTGGTTTGCAGCTTAAAAATCACATTGGGAGTGTGTCCATGATCCTAACAGGATGGAGAGTAGAAGAAAATAGACTGTTGAGTGACTTAACCCTCTATGTGGTGCACATTTTAGTTTTATTTCTCTCAGTGAAAAAAAATATATCATAACCTGTTCCTTAATTACAGGAATCATTTGTATAAATGAGTACTCTTCAAATGTGTTAAACCTCAATAGGATAATTTAGAAGAGAGATGCAACAGTGGGAATGTAGGGGAAAAAAGAAAAAAAACACAGAAAAAGAGATACAAAAAATATGATGAAAAGATAACAGAGGGACAAAGTACTCGTGAAAGATACATTCCAAAGATACATTCCTATAACCAATATTATATATTGGTTGATAAGTTCACAAACAATGGATCCATAACATCTTAACAGGAAAAGTTAAGGGGGAGTCTTGCTTGCATTTGGGAATCCCTCACCATCCCAGCACACTGGAAGGAATCAAGAAGCAACATACTACACTGTTGTTGTGACCTCAGTCTCCTGATCTTTCACTGAACGTAATGATAGGCTTTCTATATAATCTCATTGGATTGCTTGGAGTCTCCAATACTGTTACAAATATAGGCATTTTTTGTGTATTCAGTTATAGATCGAAAAATGTATTGTGTCACACAAGGTTGGTAATGGCAAATTACAAAATGTCACAAGTTATAGTAACCTAGGCAACATGCTGCTGGGGACCTATACAAGTCAGAAGTCAGCAACACAGAGTCAAGAGGGGCCAGAAATTGCTGGACATGCAGTGGGTCTGTTTTCCAAGAGGGATCCCAGCTCACTGGTATTCTCTCCTCTTATAGGGAACTAGGGAATGTGGTCAGGAGGGAAAATGCTATCAGAGGATCAGGCTGTGTAGGTGAAGGTTCGGAGTTTTCCATTTGCCTGGGAAAGTCAGTTGCCAACTCCTGGAGGCTTCGGAGCTCAAGGGAAGCGACAACACCCCCGTGAACAGGAAAGTGAAGATCCTAGCCCTTCATTGTCCAGACATCCAGAAAGAACCCCAAGATCACTACTGTATAAGACTTCTCCTCATTACCATAGTCACTGCCAAAAATCTAATCACAGTATCCACAAAAGCAGAACACAGACCTTTGGGTTGATGTAATCTAATATTTCTTACAATCTTTTGTTCTGAAATTAAGTAATAAACACAAATCTACATACTCAGGATTGTTTTGGGGGTTTTTTGTAACATTTTTTTAAAGTATCAATATTAATTTTGATCCATTTCTCACTAAGTGTTCTTCACATAGTTTTGCACAATTCCTATTTTGTGAGTTCTTTTTACTATAAATATTTTTTACACTATGCTATACTCAGTTAATATAACAGATGTCCACATAGGATGAAGCTTGCCAAAGTTTAGAGAAAAACTGATAAAAACTGATATGCTGAAATTCCCTAGATTAGATTTTTTAAGGTTTTATTTTGATGCGTGTGTGTGTGTGTGTGTGCTTGCTTTGTTTTGTTTTTCGACTTTTTTTTTTTTTTTTTTTTTTTTTGCCATTAGCTGCATGTGCTCACCAGAGAGACAAAGAGAGTGAGAGGGAAAGTGAGAAATCACCTCCCAGTGAGGGGAAATGGCCATGCTATAGTCCCTTCTCCTCCAGTCTCCTCCTGGGATTTATGGGATGCATGAACATGTGCCTGCTATGATTTTCAAGCCACCAGGTCTAAGACTTGAATTGTGGTCAGCCACGTGAACATTCAGTGCCTTAATCACCACATTACCTGCTAGCCACAAACCCCTAGATTAATTGAAAATTGTATACGATGAGTGTTTTTAATGAATATAGGATTCAGAATAGTACAAATTTCTTCCATACCAAACATTTTAGAAGCAATTTAAATATTGTTCCTACCTTCTGTAAAATGTTACTAGATCATGCTTTAGCAAGACTTCTCAAATTATCAAATAGAGAATTTAATCTGCATTCACTTAAGGACTTTAGTCAAAATGAATCCCACAGTTATTTGTGAGAGTGGGCAATCTTTTTAATTATCCATGTGCAGTGTCATGTGTATCAGAATTGCAACATTCGAGTCTTTTATACTTATTCTCAGTTGGAAATTGGCTTTTACCAATGGTACATCATTCTTTACTTCTTTTGTTGAGCATAGCTGCTTAGGAGCCCTTGCTTTTCCAAGGTTTAGAAACCCTTCTCATTCCTCAACAGCTGACTCTAGAAAGAGCACTCACTACAATGACTTGGTTATTCATACTCTGTTAGCACTTTAAAAGAAAGAAAGAAAGCCTATTTGTTTTGTGATATTCAAGACAATTTTACATGTAGTTGGATTTGGAGGAACAATCAGAGAGTCACTGCTCACACCAAGCTGAGACCATCAGTGACTCTGGGCAGTGGTTGACGACTTGTCCAGATTTTGCCGTATATATATCAAAGGGTAGCTTGTTCATTAAACAGAAGCTTCATCAAATATTGCCATGATATGGTTTACATAAGAAAAGCTATATTCTTTACTTACTATTCACAAGTTGCTTATGGATTAATTAGCCCATCTGCCACAACAAATGTATTCACACATCCTTTGTATTGATTGCTGAAAGTAACTGTTTCTTCTCTACCCACTTAAGATTATGCTATTGATATAATGAAAAATAATTACTTTTTAATAACGAGACACTTTTTATATCTCTAATTTTTTTTTAATTGCTAGTGGGCATGTGTGCTCACTGGAGAGAGACTGTGGGAACAGAAAGAACCCCCCCACAAAGGACATGGAACTCCAGAATTTTTCTTCCTCCATTTCTCTATCCCGTCAGAACTTCGGGCACAGATGCTCACATGTCATGCGTGTTCCTTAAGCTGCTGGGCAGGGATTCGAACCATGGTCAGCCGTGTGGAATTCAGCTCTCATACACAGCATTAAAGGGTTGGTGTACTACATCTCTAAAATGTACATATGTGTACTCAAAACATCACTTGAATATCTGATCTGTAAAGATAGTCATCTGTGTAGAGCTGAATTGATAAGTGTAAAGGTGCAAGACCTCAGCAAAGAGTCCCATGATCGAGTTTTCATTTATTCTCTATCATAGATTTACTTGTTAGTTCACCTGAACATATATCTTACAGTTGCTTAAAGTCTGACATGTTTAAGACTCGTCTCTTCACTTGTTTCCAGTCCTAAATTCAGTCTGTCTGAGGATGACCTCATGTCACTATTTATCCTAGAATTTCTAGCATCGGCATCTTCCTTTCCTTTTTTTTTTTTTTTTTTTTTTGCTATTGCCAATTGGGATAACCTCTTTCTGCATTACATGTCTGTTTTCTTATTTATCTTGAGTTAGGTGGCTTTAATCACCATTCCAGAGTCCAGTCTTCCCACTGTGAGCCTCTTATTGCATATCAACCACGTGCATCTTTCCAGTTGTACTTGAGTTGCTCAGTTCCACTGGAACCAAATCAGTTTAGGCCCCAGGTATCAAAGTGTGAGATGCTATAGCAACAGATAGAATATGCTACTCATGTTTATCGTGACCCCATCCTCTCACTCATTCTATTTAACAACCCCTTTAGAAAAAAGATTCCCTTCCTATAGCATGCTTAAATCAAACTTCCATTCTACGTGAAATCCTTCTGTATATAAACTTCAAATCGAAACCTCATAGCACAGGTACTTTTTTTTAAATCTTCAAATGACCTTTTTGCTCCTATCATAATTTTTATCACAACCCTCTTCATCCATTTTTTTTTCTCCTGAAAGTCAATTTTTCCATCCTTTTCTAGGCACTGATAAAATGTGGACCTACACTCTTAACTACCTATGTCAAGTGGGATGCCATTAATAGAGGGCTCTCCATCTCTGGTCTCATCTCAAAAATAAATAAAAATTACATGTTGGGCTGGCCCCAGAGGCTGGTGGTTAAGGGAGCCATATCCCAGATATCTCTTGTGGGTAGAATCTCAGCATCAGCAGCTTGAGAATACACCAGGTGTGTGTGAAAACATGTCCAAAATCCCAACAGGGTGGAGAAATGAAGGACAAGATATTGCGGCATTACCATGAGCGCGCTCTCTCTCTCCCCCTCCCTATCTTTCTCTGACAAGTGTGCATGTCCTCTGGCATTAAAAAAATAATAATCATGTCTGTGGCAAGTGAATTTAAAATTGAAACAGAGAAAGGAATAAAAGGGAGAAGAAAGGGAGAGAGGCAGATGGAAGGAGGTAGAGAATACAATGGTAAAGAAACAGAATGATAAGGGAGGGGCACCACCAAATACCAAATGTCTTGTTATTAAGTTTTGAAACTATCCACTTGAAAAGAAATGAAGTTTTGCTGTTAATTTGCCTGTAAAATTACTACAAAGTTTTCTATAGAATTAACTTCAGGTATTCTTTCAATGCTATTCTTCTCCCTAGCTATAACTAATGATATCTGAGCAAACCAACTGCCAGAAAATCCCAATTAAGCTATTCTTTTTTTTTCTGTTGTGAAAGGCATAATTTATAAAATGGTGACCTTTTGGTAGGCTAACAGTATGTTGATGAACTTCAAGTGAAGTGAAAAAAAAAGTGTTTAGTATCATCAGTGCTTACATTTTCTAAGGGATCACGTGGAACAGTATAGTCTTTAAAGGTCATAGACTTCTTTACTTTGGGAGATATTAAATCGCTTATGAAAATAGAGGTCAGCTGCATGATAACTGGAAGAAAATGGCATGCCCCAAAAGGGAAGTAAGATATTTGAGATTACATTGACTGTCCTTTTTTTAAGATTGTATTTGATTGTCTTTCAAACAAAGAATGAAATTTGCATACGAATGGCATGACTGTAAACGAATGAATATATAGGTCATAGAATCAATAGCTACTGATCTTGCTATATGAACAGTAATATGGTCTGCATATACAAAGCATTACAACGAGAACTAATGATGTCACGGCTTAAAATATTGTTCATTAAATTTACATTTTTGCAGAAATTTGTATTCAAGATTTGCAAGACAAATCTTACTTAGTTTATGAGAACACAAAATAAATGATCATTACCAGTAGGAAACTCACTTTTAAAAAGTTATTCTTGCTTCGAAGATAACTAAAACAAGCATACTGAACCCCACCTCTAGATTAACACATAGGCAAGGTATCCAGCCACGTTGGTGGAAAAAATGGATTAATACCATTTGTCTGCTACTTATTGATGCACTATATGGGTTTATAGGATTTATGTAACTGGAAGAAACCTTTGTTACAATTTTTTCCCTTTGTCCTCAGATGGTGCTCAAAGTTACTCCAAAAGAAGCACTGACTTATTTCATCCTGTTAGGGGTCATTCTTATGCAAGGCTTGTAAAAAAAAAGTTAACATATTCGATCAGAAGGTGATGTAAGGTGTTGGTTTCCCACGCAGTTGACCACAGTTTGAGTCCTGGACCTGATGACTTGAAAATCACTCCAGGCATGTGTGTGAGATCCAAGGAGGAGAACGGAGGAGAAAGGGTTGCGGTGTGGCTATCCCACACGCCCCCCACAAGGGGTTGTGCTTTCTCACTCTTCCTCTCACTGTCTCTCTCTGGTGAGCACATGCACCCTATGGCAAAAAAAAAAAAAAAAAAAAAAAAAAAAAAAAAAAAAGAAAAGTTAACATGTTGACATAGTTCTAATAGATGTTAAATAGTTGATAAGATTATGACTGAGAATTCCTTTCAGAGAGCGGAAAGTATGGGACCCTGCAACTTAGTGTATCTTCACTAAATTGAAGGGATACCATGGACCTGGAAGGTTGGAGACAAAGGGGCAACTCTTACCTACCTCACAGATTCTCAGATCACTCTTACCTACCACTTGATTGTCTTCCACAATCTGAAATTTACAAATACTGACCACGCTATAAAACATAGGGATGACACCCTTCAACATGAGGTGCTGGATTTTAGCTCATGATTTTCCATCTTGAGGTTTCCTTTAGCATTTGCTGACTACATTCTTAGGGTAGGCAGTGGTGGCCCTGGCCTGAGCATATGCCACCCAGCAGGAGCTCAAAGAACGAACAGCTATGTCCATCACCATCCTGTGTTTGCTTCTATTCACATGCCCCAAGCCAAATATTCCAAAGTTGTGCCAATAAAAATTCAGTGATGAGTTTTCAAATTTAGTCCATGGGGAAAAGACTCAGAGAGAGAACACACAAATTAGTGAATGTGTGCACACTGGTAAGTACCTACTCCAATCTCCAACTGAGTTTTTTTTTTTTTTTCACTAGTGATCCAAGAATTGAACTGGGACATATTTTGCTGATGAGGAACCGTAATTGCTCATTTTTTAAAGGCACATTAACTCTTTTAGGGTCCATTGAATAAATTAGCTCCTTCAGGTCATTAAACTTGTCTTTACATGACATAATGATTTCTACCTGGCATTGTATCGTTTACCCCAAAATGTCCCACACTTGCTCTGAGCACATGCATATTCTTTGTCTGCTCAGGAAGAGAGAATGTGCTTATTTGAATGCTGGCGAATCTCCAACAAATGCAACTCAGTGAATTCCTCTGCTGCTCTTGAAGGCGCCCAGGGATCTTTAAGGGTTTGGTGGAGCATTACAGTTACCAGTTCCTCACCCCCGAGGCAGCAAAGTTAGTTAGCTGTCTAGGAATAGTATCATGTTAGGGGCATTGGATACAGTATCATGCCATCAAATAGCACTTCACATTTGCTAAAGCCAACATTGATTCATTTGGGAATAGGAGTCATGAAGCTGTTTCAGGATTCTAGAGGATTATTATTATTATTATTATTATTAAAATATAGCATCCATTTATACACTGTGTGATCAGAACTCATTTTAGGAAGATAAATTGACAAATATTTAAGAACAGTCTGTATTGCTCCCCAAAGATGGTATTAGGAAAAGCATGCAGAGGTTTTAGGTGCCACAAAAGCTGGGACATATTCCTGGCCCCTAGCAGGCAGGCGTGGGAGAGTCTCACAGAAAGAAAAATTTTCTTTCCCAAATTCAAGTGATTCTTCTGCTGAGAAGAGATGACTGAGGACTGAAGCCGACTTTCCTCTTTCTCTGTTAAGTTCAGAGTTACCTTGGAGAGTCCTAAACTGGTGTAAACTAGAATGGGTGAGCATTCAGAGGACTGCAGCGTACTTATTCAGAGGTGTAAACAGCACGTCCTTCCTGTTTGTTTAAATCAGCAAGGATCTTGTTTAAATGCCAATTTTGACTCAGTAGGTCTGACACAAAGGGCCGGGAAATCTGCATTTCTGATCATCACTGAGAGAATACTGATGGTACTGGTCCACAGACAAGATTTTGCATAGTGAGGATTTAAAATAAAAAGTCCATGAACAATGACATGGTTTTTAGATGGCAAATATGAAGGAAATTTGACAATATCCTAAAACATTAGATTTCAGGCAAGTGAAACTTTGATTAAATATTGAAAATCTCACCAAGAGATTGATAGATCATTAAAAAACACACACACACAGGATATGCTTAACATTTCAACCTAGCTGAAGAATATGATGCACATTTTCTGAAGCTGAAGAACTTACATTTCTGAAAGAATTACTAATAATTCTGATGGTGTTTTATTAGCTTAATCAACCTCAAATGTTTCATAAAGATACAAAACTAATTGTTTTTCAAATCTCCAGCGCTTTTCACATGGAGACAGAGTCCAATAAATGTCAATGTCTGATTAAATATTCCTTTACAAAGTTCATATCAGAGCTGGTTGAAACCTTTCCTCCCTACCTTTTATTAAGCTGTAATGACAGTTTCTCTGTTCTTTCCTCTAAGAGGAGCAATGTCCTTATATCTCTCTAGGTCAACGGGAAGGATCTCTCAAAGGCCACCCATGAAGAAGCAGTGGAAGCGTTTCGAAATGCCAAGGAGCCCATTGTGGTGCAGGTGTTAAGGCGAACCCCGCTCAGCCGGCCAAGCTATGGCACGGCCCCGGAAGTGCAGCTCATGAATGCTAGCACCCAGACCGACATCACCTTTGAACACATCATGGCTCTGGCTAAGCTTCGGCCACCCACCCCTCCAGTGCCAGACATCTGTCCATTTCTGCTCTCAGACAGGTATGTCAAAGTCATTTCCACCAAAGCCCTATTTGTTTCCATTCCTTATTTAAAATAGAAGTTGACAATTACAGAGATAGGCTCCCAGCTCTATTGGGAAAACGTCTCATGTGTCTACACCCAGTAACCTCCCAGCTGGGTTTGCTAGCTCCCTCCTGGACCACCTCTGCAATCATACTTGCTGAGGTGCAATGAAAAATTCTGACTTTCAGTATTCATCTTCCTATTTCCAGTCATTGAAAGCCTTGTGCTACTCATGAGCCCTGGTCAGGGAAATAGCTTTCGTCACCGAAGCTGCCAAAAAGCTTATTAAGACTCACGTGGAAGTGGCATGTCGGCATCAATGCTCCTCCGTGGGTTGCCTGCTCCTCTCCCTTGTTTTTTTCCTTCTTTAAAGGAGAAGCTAGGAAAATAATTGAATTAAAGTGCCATTCTCCAAAGAAAGCAATTACCCCTTATATTGAGATGTAAACAAAGGGTCCTGGCTGTCAGAGAGGAAGTGCAGTGTTATGAAATAAGAAACTATTAAAGAAATATATTTCCTCCTGGTTTATACCTAAGGTAAAGGCAGCTAGATTGTAGTCAAATAATCTCACTTGTACAGTGTGAGGAGTATGTTTTACCCTACATCTTTTGTCCTATAAGCTTTTAAGGAAATTTTCAAACATTATTGAGAGTTTGGTTTATAATGGCTATGGTCTCTTCTGGCTGGGTTTTCTTTGCTTTCTCTACTCCATTCTCCACTTTGTAAAACAAATCTTACCATGCCACTTCCCTGCCTTTCAGTGTCTCCTGCAAGTCTATTTGTGACTTACAGATGTATATTAGAATCACTTGGGAACTGAGAACAACAATATCAATGCTCAGGCCAATTAAGTAAGAATTTTAGAGTGGATTCCTGGAGTCAGAATTTAAATAAATAAATAAATAAATAAATAAATAAATAAATAAATAATCTCCCTAGGAAATTCTGATGTGCAACTAGTTTTGGAAACTAAATCCCAGGCAAGCAGGGCCTCTGTGTTTTGCATATCCCTCTGTTCACTCATTTATTACCTGTAAATGGCCCTGTGGCAGGCACAAACTAAATGAGGGAAGGCACTGGAACTACCTACTGGGCAGATGAACTCAAAGTCACCACCTCCTGGAGTTTATGTTCTAAAACAGCCAGTCCTAACATTTTTGGCCTCAGAAACCAGTTTAATGCGAGACAGTTTTTCCATAGAGTTGGGAGTGGAAGGGATGGGGATGATACTGGGATGATTCAAGTGCATTACATTTATTGTGTACTTTATTTCCGTTATTATTCTTTTGTAATATATAATTCAGTAATTATACAATTCACCATAATGAAGCATTTAAAGCCATTCCTCAGTGCTAGCATCACTACCTCAGCTCCACCTCAGATCATCAGGCATCAGATTCTCATAAGGAGCACACAGCCTAGATCCCTCACATGCGCAGTTCATTGTAGAGTTTGCGCTACTGTGAGGATCGAATGTTGCCACTGATATCACAGGAGGAGGGCCTCAGGCAATAATGCAAGCTAGGAGGAGTGGCTATAAGCAAAGATGAAGCTTGCTTGCTCATATGCCTCATGCTGTGTGGCCCAGTTCGTAACAGGCACTGGGTCCATGGGGACTGTTGTTGTAGAAGAGAAGATGAACAATAAACAAACAAAGATACAATATTTATTACTACCACCTGATGCATAGTAGCCATCCAATGAACACTTTCTTGAAGAATAATAATAGCTACCTTTATTTGCTAACTTAACATGTTTTCAGTAATAGTCCAAGCATTTCACATTTATTGATGGATTTACTCCTCCTCACAGCCTTAGGAGCATTATATTATCCCCACCCCATGTCACAGATGAAGAAACAGATATTAAGCAGCTTGGTGATGGTCACGAAGCCAGAAAGTGACAGGGTCAACGTTCTAAATCTGAGAGGTCTGGTCCCGATGCGTACTCCCTTCACAGCTGTGCTGCTTTCCCGAGTCTGGCTGATCTGGTCTTAGGGACAACCTCTTCTAGCAAATTTCCCTAGGGCTGAAGTAGGTGCACCCTCACCTTGTGTTCTCACAGCTTCCATATTTCACCTGTAATTGTTGCATCATTTAAATATTCCCATTTTCTCCCAGTTAATAGGGCAAGAATGATATTTTTGTGCACCAGTGTATTTCCAGCACTTGGCATAGGGCCTGGCATCTGGTAGGCACTCAATAAATGTTTGCTGAATAAATAAGGCATTCCTCATGGCAGGACTCCCTTCTAACTAACTGGAAGAAAAGCCAGGCACATCAGATGCCCCCAACAGCAAGCTTCGATGTTCCACCAATTCAAGTGGATGCTGCCGAGCTAGTCCAGGTATAAGCACGGAGGGCTTACCTGTGTGACTAGCAAGCTAGGCTGCCTGTACTGCTTTTGCGACTTTGGTCCACACTAGTTAACCCTTTACAGAGCTAACTACCATAGCCTATAGTGAGAAGAGGCTGATTGGGTATTTATGCTGACCATTGGAGGGAATCACCATGGATTTCCCTCACCTTTCAGCTAGCAAGACAGTAAAGAATTTATACTAACTCCAATTTCTCACTAACGTCCATACTAGAGGTCTCACCTGCAACCAACGTGTTCAATTCCACTTAGGCTTTTCCCCTGTCTTTCAGAAATGGAGATGGCCTTATGACTTTTGCCGTTAAGCTGTGTTTAGCCTTTAGATGGTATTGGTATAATGAATAATATCCGCATCATCACCTGTGGTAACTCAAAGAGAACTTCTATAAGTTCTTTAACCTAATTCCTAATTGTTAAAGGATATATAAAAGCCATGTATAATGTCCAGGATCTCTGAATTTCTCTACTTAATCTGCGCTCTCTGTCACCAGAATTTTCTAAAGGGATTATGAAACCCTACGGGTTATAGGAGTTTCCAGTGAATGATCACCATGAATGCTCTTAAATATTTTTGTATGTGCCCTTTATCAAAGTGGGAAAATGTGGGTTATGAGGGAGAATGGGAAGGGGAATGTGAAGGAATAGGAGGTTATATGAGTATGTTTTGTAGTCTGATAAACATGTACTGTTTAAAATGGCTTTCATAAGACAGTTGGAGGCTGTGGATTTGGAAATTGGTAGTGCTTTGTTACAAAATATCCCCCTTTGGTAGATGTAGTCTCAAATGCTACACACTCATGTAGAAAGCTAGTCATATTTAGCGGAAAAGAGGCAGGCCAGAGTATCAAAAAAGCCTCATAAACGGTTGAAGATTTCACATCAGCTCTTCCACAGAGTGTAACTCTACCCATGGGCCGTTTTTTAGTATTCTATCAGAAATAGCACATTGATAGACTTCATATGGGTTTGGGGGTGAGGGAGGAAAGCAAATGCTTTCTGGGTCATAATTTGTTCAAAGGCTACATCTCTACAGGTCTCACTCTAAAAGAGAAAACTAAAGCAAAATTCTAAAATCAGTTTTAATCTTGAAAACAACCCTTTGATCCATTTCTGTCTTATTGCTACATTCCCCATAGCTGCCTTTCTCTTCATCCTATGGAGCATGAATTTTATGAGGACAATGAGTATCTTTCCAGCTTGCCTGCTGATGCAGACAGAACAGAGGACTTTGAATACGAGGTAAGATCATTTGCACGCCACTTTACATTCCTTCATGAAGTTATGGTTGAAGAGTTTTGCATAACAAAGAAATTATTACCATGAGAAATATCTTGTCTATTACATAACCTTGGGTAAGATCTTGAATATAGTGGGACCAGCAGTTAGCGTAATGGCTATATAGCTGGACTCCCATGTGGTCGACCACAGTTCGCGTCCCAGACCCGGTGGCTTAAAACTCACACCGGACACGTGTGCGTGCGTGCCCAGGATCCCGAGAGGAGAATGGAGGAGAAGGGATTGCGGTGTGGCCATCTCCCCTGGGGGGTGATTTCTCGCTTCCTGTCTCTCTGTCTCTCTCTTTCTGGCGAGCACACGCACTCTCAAAAAAAAAAATAGTGTTTGTTTTAGCTGTTTGGCTTAAGTATTGTAAGTATATGGCAAACACTTCTAGAGTATATGCTTAAAAATAGTTTGTCTACATTTTTGTTGCTTTTTTATAAATAATATTTTGACAGCTACTTTTTTTCTTCTTTCTGTAATGTAAGTGGATTTACAACTAGAGTTTGGAAAGAAATCCTATTTCAAACCAAGGTTGTGCTTACTATTTTCAATCATTGTATGGAATTCTGAAATACTGTAGTACAGTTATATTTTCCTTTATACTTTCAGCATTCTTTTTATTTGTGACACAGGTGTATACTTGAAAGAGCAGTTTCATGCACAGTCTAGAAATAGAGATGGCTTCGTGGCCTTTGTTGTTAAGCTATGTCTAGCCTTCACATGATACAATGTGAGAGTAGCTGTGGTATGATATATAACAATTTAAAAAGCCCATCTATTAATTATTTAGAGGCTTTCACAAAACTTTAAGGATTTATCCTAATATTTCCTCTGCTTCTATGGTCTATATAGCTCTGAAAGGTTTCAGACCATTCTGACATTTGGAAATAAAATAGATGGAGGAGGTAAAGAAGCTTTGGTAAACACGCAGAGAACCCCTGATTATCTGCCCTTTTTAATGCTTCAGATGATGTCATACAAGTTCAGCAAAGTGTTCTTTTCCATTTTACAACCAGGAAATCCTGAAATCTCCTCTCTTAGGAGGATCTGAAATCAAATAAGGCCAATTCAGTGAAGCTCACCTAAAGCAAATAGACATTTATTTGAAATCTTCCCCTCGCAAAAGTCATTGCCGAGGATTACAGAAATCATTATTTCTTTGCAGCTGGAATTCAGAAGGGTGTGCAGTGATACCTGGTATCTGAGTAGAGGGTTTTGTCGCTGTTGTTATTCATGTTAATTTTTAACTCTTTCTCTGCATTCAGTTGATTCAAAAGTTTCACTTTATAAATCCACCTCGGTACTAGAATTCACTGAAATATCCATGGATTTTTTGTCTATTTATACAAATTAAATTACAAAATTGAGTCATTTATTCAAATAATGCAAGATTTAAGTATGTTTTCCTTTTAGTTAATGAATACTTTGCACTTGGGGACTGGAAGTATCTAGGCCACGTTAGCTTTACATTTAGTTTGTGCTTAAAGCTTTATTAAAATAAACCTGTGTGTTCAAAGAGGGTTTGGGAGGAAGAATGGTTTTAGCTAAGCAGATTAACAATAAAAATTGTTTTAATTAATCAGCTCATCACTGAAATATTACAACAAAAACCAATTTCCTTACATTTCTGTAGGGCTGTCTGCAGCTGAACCACCTCCTCTTTTTTGACCAATAACAACCCCCAGTAGATGCCAACATAAGGAAGACAGTGGCGAATTCTCAGACAAGCTCCCTTTAGCTGGTAATCTCCACTAATCACACCATCACAGTCATTAATTTGCTGTCAGCTGGGAGTCTGTTGCCGAAGGCGCCTCTCTCAGTGATTAAAATAAAGAATGTTCCTGTGAAATTTAAATAAGGAGGGAGTTGCTGTGACAGCCTTCAATCATGAGAAAGGATGTATTTGAAAACATCATGCATGGTTAAAGGGGGGATAGAGGCAAAGATAATTTACCAAATTTAACAGATAATAATTATTCAACCCATTTCTCCTTAGTCCCTTACAGTCACGTGACACATGTAGAGAGGCATACACCAACCCTCGTGGATACATCAGATTAGGTTGTGAAGTCTGGTCAGTTCGCTGCCATCACCAGAGCCTACACTGGATCTACCACATTACATGAGGAGATTTAGAAATGCTCAGCCTGTCTATGTTTTGTACCCTTACTATTGCAACCAGGCAGTCAAGCAAGTGCAAAGAATCCTTTTCATTTGCTTTCATTCATTCATGCCACTTGTATTTAATGCCTGCTTAGACTGTACCAGGCAGTTATCTAATATAGGACTGATGAAACTCCTGCCCAGTGGAGTTTCACTTCCAGGTGAGAGAGAGAGAAACAGAAGACAGTTACACTAACACATATTCTACAACATTGATGGTGGTAAGTGCTAATAGAGAACAATAAAGGTGAGTCCTGGAGAAAGGAAACCTGTGGGATTGGAACAGGATGTTGTTACTTACACAGGGTGGTCCAGAATGACCTCTTTCCTCGGAGACTTAAAGTAAGAGATGTAACTGTGTAGAAGGAGCTCTCAATAGAAAAGACCTGAAACAAGAAGATGCTGTAAGCTCAAGAAAAGGCAAAGAGGCCAGAGCACTGGACAGGGGAGAGCTCAGAAGAAAATCAAAACGAGAAGTGGCATTTCTTGATGAGGCTGGCTTTTACTGTGAGATGGAAAGTTGCTAGAGCAGTGGAAGACCATATGCTGGCTCCATAGCAGGATGAGTCTGGCAACTGGGATGAGACTGACAGGAGGAAAGCAAAGACTAGAGTGGGGCAGACAAATGAGAGAGAGAGGTGGAATGGACCCAGACGGAATCATAAATGGGTAAGACATAGTCTGGAAGGATAGCAACCATCCCAGCCTGCAGGGCCATGTCTAAACATCTCTTTCCTTTATTTACCTTGAAGTTTTAATACCATTTGTGCTATGGCAATCGTCTGACACTTTAAAAGGAAAACATAGACGGAGGGAAATACAGCTTCTGGCATCCATTAAAACCTGAAGAGTAAGTCTACTCTTTAAAAGACAGAACAGGGGCCAGCAGGTGGCATGGTGTTTAAGGTGCTGGACTCTCACATGTCCAACAGTGGTGTGAGTCCTGAACCTGGTGGCTTTCTCTCTTTCTCTCTCTCTCTGTCTCTGTCTCTATCTCTTTCTCTCTCTGGAGAGCACATGTACCCTATAGCAGATTCAAAAATAATAATAATAAATAAAATTAAATACTTTTTTAAAAAAGAATATAGCTATACACCCTACATTTCTAAACTTGCTAAAATGTAAACTATGCAAATATGTAGGTGCCTTTTTAAAGACCTACTTACTATTGACTCAGTGAGTCAAAGCTGATCTGTCTATCTTGTGAATACAGATTTAGAGACTTTTAACACATGGATTATTGACCCAATAGACCAAAACAGATCTGACTATCTTGCAAATACATATTTAGAACTTTTTAATACGTAGATTATTGCATTGATAGACTGGAACAGCTCCCCTCAGAGCCACGATAGACAGCAAATGCTTCTTTGGAGATATTACAGTCAATGTGTCAATGTTATGGTGACTCCGGAGTATTAGGGACCTCTATGAAATTTTAATGGCACTCATATCTCACCATGACCTATCACCACTTTTCCTTAGAAAAATATTTGACTAGGTTTGAAATTTCCCCTACAGTGCTTCAGAAAAGTCTCAGAGGACCAGTCAACATTAAAAGACTCACAGCTTGAAATTTGTTCTCTTTAAAAAATGTCGGCATTTCCTCCCTAATTAAAAATGATAAATGATTTTAATTTTATTTTTGAGAGAAAAGAACAAAAGTATCAAAATTTAAACAGCTTGCCTTTCCTAAGTGTAGAGTGCTCCATGCTACCGGAATACCACTGAGGAGGAAGCTTCCCTCTTCTTTATTTTTGACTTTGTTCCTTTTTTCCCCAAGAGCCAGCTAAAGGTTGAAACAAATCATAAATAGCCCTTAGCAAGTAAGAGGCAGGTCTCAAATCCAACCTATACCAGAAATAATTTAAAGGGAAAGGCTCTGAGAAATATAGCGCTCTTTTGTTCAACTCCTAATAAAGATAGGTTTGCTTCTGCCTGAGTGTAAGAAGATGTTGAAATTTCTACAGCGTTCGCCATTCACTCTCAAAAGTCAGTGCTGATAGAGAAGTCAGAAACTACTAAGTGTGAAGTGTTTAAAACATCACGTTAGCCAAAGAAGCAAATCATTTAAGGAACATATCTGGGCCTGCAAATTTTCGTCACTTAGAAAAGTTACTTGAAGTCATTTTTACTGCCTCCTCTAAGACCAGGCTGAAGTAACATATATAAGAGCCTGAATTGAGCACCCTTTGTGTGTCCATTGCCATAAAATACAAGCAAAAGAAATCTTCAAGCTTATTTTCAAAAGTATTAAAGGTGGAAAGGAAAGAATAAGAGTATACAGAGTTCTATGCACGTTGTAGCTGAAACCTACACTTGGGCTAGTGTCTAAAAATAGCAATGATCATTTAGCATATTTAATTAGCCTCCTCTTGACAGTCCTTGTGCAAAGCATAAGTAAATCCTCATGCTAGGTTAAGAAGTATCATTTTGCAAAATGTAGTTCCTGGAACAGGATCCCTGTGAATATGTGAAGACTGTTTGTGAGAATTTAAGTATGTAAATCTCTCTTGCATAAGGAAAAGAAAATTATAAATCAGGGAAATTTTCATTAAAAAATAATAATAGCAATAAGTTCTCAGTCCTATTTAAGCAGCTTTATGAGTTGTGATGCTCAGGTTGAAAAAAAATCTGCCAAGTGCACACATGTAGAGCTATGTGGATCTTTCTGGGCTCTGAGGGCGGAGGCCTGATCTGCCTTGGTGATCATTACATCACAGCTTCTGTTTCATAGTAGGTGCTCAATAAATATTTGATGAAGGAATTAATGATAATTTCCATTGATGTTTACATGGTCCAACTTCAGAGCCATTCTTTCGCTCTTCTCCTTTTTGTACAAGGGAATTGGTTAGGAACCTCAGACTACCAGGCAGTTACAATAAATGCTTTCTCCCTTTCCGGTAGATCTCTGTTCTTTGAGCCAGAAGTGTTGATGCTAGTGTCATTTAAGCACTTTTGAGAAAAGGACCAAAATGGTAAAAACGAGAAAGAAATGAATGATAAACTAGGAAGTTAATGGTCTTCATTAAAATTTATCTCTACTGGCCATCAATTTATAAAATGATAGAGCCTCATACTTGGTATAAAATTAACACTTTCCCTAATCCACCCTTATGCCACCTTTATAACTTCTTCACCAAGGGATCATTTAGCATATGTGTAAAAGATTTCAAGTCGTAGAACACAAGACACTGGACAGCCTAACTAATTCATTCTGATTATGGTGATCTCTGATAGTCGAATAGGTAAATAGGCCAAAGAGATTGAAAACAAATGATAAAAGAAACATGTTTAGGTATGAAACATAGTTGTCAAAGAAGCTGTATATTACCTGTATGCTATGAAAAATAAAGAGAAAATAATGTATAGATTGTGAAAAGGTAGACTATCTGGAACTTTTTAATTCACTGGAAGTTTTGTATTTCACAATCTCTTTTCTTCCAGTTAGTCACATTTTAAAATTACTAATGGAATAGCTAAAATAATTTTATACCACTTACTACTGGAGCAATAAAATCATCCATTTAAGAAAATCACCTTAATGTGTGTCATTCTTCTGGGAAATTTACTGAATTGAAAAAATGATCTAGATGAAGTGTGAAAATATTTTTATTGCTTGAACATGAAAGATAGGATGATATTGTCAGCTTGGAGTTGGCTCATTGAGGTGCCTATTAATGAAACCACCATCTTCTCAATTATGTCAGCTTAATGTCTTAATCATGGAGGCCAGGCCAGGGAATTGTTATCGACTGGACTGGGACTCGTATTTTCAGGTTCTCTGTGACACATCTCCCCTTGCTACCACCACCTCTCTTGTGTTCCAAATATTGCTCCATCGACTAGCTCTTGGCTCCTGATGGCCAGTCACTAGTCTCTACAGTCCGTCCTATTTGCCATAGCCAGTCCAAACCTTTTGGAGGGCACGGCTTGCTGTACCATGCCCCTGTTAATCATCTTGCCTAATTCTATTCCTTGAATTAACTCAAAAGTCCTCTGCCTGGCACTGAAGTGACATGGTACTCTGTCACCATCCTGCCTCTTTATCACCTTGGTGTCAAACTTCACAGCACATCAGTACTCAAGAGGAAGCTGTGTGGTTTCCTTCCATTGTGGCATGACTCATAACCTTCTCTGCACCTAGAACGCTTTTTTGACAATGTCTGCCATGGTTCAAAGGCAGATCCGAGCATCATCCCTTCAGAAGATTTCATGATGTCCTGCCACCATGTAATACAATCTTTCCACCTCTGAACTCCCATGCCACATTCTATAAATGCCTTCTGTCCTTTAGTATCTGACCTGAGTTATAGTTATTTATGTACTTATCTTTTTATTCCCTAAGATAGCCTTTCTTTATTGACTTATCTCTTCTATGAGAGAGACAGAGATATATAAAGATATAAACACCCCTAGCAGTGTTCCTCATGCCACAGTCCACTTCCCTCCCACTCTCAGTCAGCCCAGATCATAGGTGCCACACATGTTCCCAGAGTGCATAGGTAGGTCCTGGGATGCAAACCTGGAACCTTCCCACATGGGTCCAGGTTTTCAGAGTGTTGTACTACCACTGAGCTACTCTCTGGTCCCTAGATTAACTTTCTTAACAGAAGTGCCCATAATAGTAATTATCTTAGGACCAGCAGATAGTGTAGCAGCTACATTGCTGAATTCCCACATGGTTGACTGTGGTTTGAGTCCTGGATCCAGTGGCTTGAAACTCACCCTGGGCACATGTGCATGCATGCCATAGATCCTGGGAGGAAAACAGAAGAGAAGGATGGCAATCCTTCCAGGGAGGGGGTGATTTCTCACTTTCCTTCTCTCCTTCTTTCTCTCTCGCAAGTACACACACCCTAAGGCAAAAAATATTCTTGGGACCAGCAGTTGGCGTAATGGCTATGTCGCTGGACTCCCATGTAGTCGACCACGGTTCGAGTCCCGGACCCGGTGGCTTAAACTCACGCCAGGCATGTGTGCGTGCATGCCCAAGATCCCAAGAGGAGAATGGAGGAGAAGGGATTGCGGCGTGGCCATGCCCCCTAGGGGGTGATTTCCTGCTTTCTGTCTCTCTGTCTCTCTCTGTCTGTCTGGCGAGTGCACGCGCCCTATAGCGAAAATCTCTCAAAAAAAAAAATATTCTTAAAAAAGGGTAAATTTTTTTTGGAGTTTTTTTGCTGTAGGGTGCATGCGCTCACTAGACAGAGAGAGACAGAGAGACAGAAAATGAGAAATCACCCCCCAGGGGAGATGGCCATGCCGCAATCCCTTCTCCTCCATTCTCCTCTCGAGATCTTGGGCACGCACGCACACATGCCCAGCATGAGTTTTAAGCCGCCCGGTCCGGGATTTGAACCACGATTGGCTACATGGGAGTCCAGCAACATAGCCATTATGCTAACTGCTGGTCCCAAAATGAATAATTATCTTTATGTCATCCTAAAGCTTCACACATGCCTGGTGCTTGGAGGCCCTCAGCAGCATTTGCATCATATGTGAATGAACTCCTGACCATTGCCATTATTCTTATTTTATAAATGTCCCAAAAATGAACACAAAGGATTAAATTGGGGGAAAGAGAAGAAGGCTGATGGAGTATAACAGCAATTGGAAATAAAGTGTAAAAGTCTTGTTTTTTCTTATATTTCAGTTACTGTTCAGTAATTAGAGTAAATGGTTTTAAGCATACAGTTGTGCCAGACTGTAAAGGAAGAAAACTGAGAGGTTTGATTTTGTTGCTGCTGTTGTTACTTTAACTATGAAGATGGGTATATTTTACCTCAAACTTAGAAATGGATGAAGCCTGGCAAGGGTCATATTAATTTATGTAGGTCAAGAGTGACCGTGACATTTCTGTTAGGGTAACCATACCTCCTAGTTTGTCTTAAGGAATCATAGTGTGTGGCTAATCTTATAATGTAATTAGGAATGGTAACCGCTTTCACTGTCGAAAACATCCGAGTCAGACAAGACATTCCATGGATTATCCTGCTTTTACACTTGAACCTTCGTTGAGTCTGATACTTTGTAATCACATGCTACAAAGTTCTAAGCTCCAAAGTAGAAGTGACTTGAAATTTTTAAATATATATGCCTATGCTTATTAAATTGAATGATTTTTCTAAGCTATGAGATTCTATTCATAAAATAATGTCCTTTCTAATGAGTAACTAGAAAGAAAAGGCCACAAAGTTGGTGACGGTCATCAAAGTGCGTGTAATTCTTTTAGATTTCTTACTAAAAGAAACACGATGAATGTTTCTATTAATTTTGTCCAATACTTTTATGAAGCAAATTTGTTAGGTCATCTAGAAAGTCATGACATGTTTTTCTGTTTCTTTATGCAAAAATGTGTCATGACTTTACTGACAACCCAATATATTTCATGGATTATAGCAACACTAAACCTTAATTCCCACAAAAACAATAAAAAGCAGGGACCAGCGGTTAGCATAATGGCTATGTCGCTGGACTCCCACATAGTCGACCATGGTTTGAGTCTCAGCCCTGGTGGCTTAAACTTACGCCAGGCACGTGTGCGTGCGTGCCCAAGATCCCGAGAGGAGAATGGAGGAGAAGGGATTGCAGCATGGCCATCCCCACTAGGGGGTGACTTATCACTTTCTGTCTCTCTGTCTCTCTCTGTCTGTTGACGAGCGCATGCGCCCTATAGCAAAAACCTCTCCAAAAAAAAAAAAAAAATGTAGGAAGAAAAAAAAAAAAACAATAAAAAGTAAATTGAACACTCAAAGTTGCTTATTAAAACAAGATAACCCGGAAAAATTTATTTTACTAAGAATCTAAATGTAAAATGAAGATTCCTTACATTGCTTATATAAATTTTATCAAAATATTGGCCTTCTATTTTTGTTTGAAGATTGTCATGACACACATTCAGAGGATTTCCTTGCATTAGTTGAAGGTGTTTGTGAAAGGTTGTGTTTAAGGTGAAAATTTACATATCAAATAATATTTTTCCGAAGATTTCCATTCTGCTTTCAAAGAACTGTTTTCACAGAGACAGAGAAATGACAACCGTCGTTTCCAATATAAAGTAAATTGCATATAAGCCTTCCAGTGATCCTTCGAGAGGCAACATAATCAAGTGGAAGGAAACCCAACAAGGAGTTTGATCTACTTCCCTTTTGTCCCTTGAATGGACCACTTCACCTCTTAGATCCCACCCTTCTCATATGTGAGCTCCATCCACAGGGACAACCCATCTTGGTTATGGAGTGATTTGTTAGCTTTCACTTCTTGATGTAACTCATGGAAGCAAAGTGAGACCAATGCATGGTCAAGTCCTTAAAAATTGTTGCAAACATTTTGATGTTTCAAATATATCAACCCCCAATTTATGAGTTTTTACAGTGAGAATACACACGCACTCTCATGGCTGCACATTGGCCTGAGTCTGGTCCCATACTACCAACTGTTAAGAAGTGTTAATAAGAAAGCTCTCCATAGTCTCTTCAACTTGGGTTTTAGTGTTCAGAGCAAGTTAACTCACACACATTTGCCAGTTTGAAATGGAGGACGCAGTCTGTTGAAAGTAGAAAACAAATTATTTTATTTAAATGCAGTATTTGTTTTAATTAGAAAACTAAAGATCAAATTCTAGTTTGGACTGTTTTCCATCATATTATATTGTCTCTGAAATGAACATTGGAATCCCTAAAGGCTATGGGTTTTATAGCCCATAGCTATAATACTGTTTTCCTCTCTCACCTCCTTCAAAGACAATGTTCTAGTTTTTATGTATCGGGTCACTGGTATTCACTCTTTATTAAATAAGCCAGTCTAATGTAATCAAATATGTAGAAGACGACTAAAGCAGATGATGTGTCATGAGCCAAGGATTGGGGCAAATCTAATCTATATATTTGAGGTTCACAATAAATGTTCTAAATATGATCATCTGTAATTATACCATCAGAAATAACCAAAGTTAGGGGGTTTTTTTGTATGTTTCCCTCTTCTATGTATATTGTATTTAAGTGTGATTTTATCATTGTGTTGGGTTTTACATTTTTTTCTCAGATTTTCTTAACCACATGGTACTATAGTGAACTGGTTTATGCATGCATATTTAGCTACATTTCAGAATTATCTACATGACATTTTTTTCCAGAAGTAAAATTGTCGTATCAATGTAAATGAATAGTTTTTAACACTTCCGATAAATGTTGATGAAGTGCTTTCCAAAGCAGTTGTATCTATTTGTATTCTCGTGGATAGTATGAGACTAGTATCACTGATATTCAGTGGTCTTATTTCCCTTAACATACAATTTTTGGGAACCAACAGTTAACATAATGGCTATGTCGCTGGACTCCCACGTAGCCGACCACGGTTCGCGTCCCGGGCCCGGTGGCTTAAAACTCACGCCAGGCGCATGTGCGTGCACGCCCAAGATCCCAAGAGGAGAATGGAGGAGAAGGGATTGCGGCGTGGCCATCCCCCCTGGGGGGTGATTTCTTGCTTTCTGTCTCTCTCTCTCTCTCTCTGTCTGTCTGGCGAGCACACTATAGCGCTGACGTGCCCTATAGCGAAAACCTCTCCAAAAAAAAAAAAAAAAAAAAAAATATATATATATATATATATATATATATATATATAATTTTTAATTTAAAAAAATTCTTAGATATTTGGAATAAATAACCAGTTTATGGAAATATTATAGTCCCACTAGCCTAGTTAATGGGCTTTTTATAACAGTCAACATTAAGTGTAAACCTACTTCCAAATTCCCCATATATGTAAATGTAGGTTCACAAGGTAAGATTTAGGGAAAAAAACATGAGGCTAACTTTATGAGATTCAAAATTTCAAAGTTTAAAGACGTTTTAAATTAAATCACAAATCACCTCCTTCATTCAGCATGCCCCTTTCTCAGATTAGCTCCCCTGTCTATTCTCTCTTTAGTTTAATGGCCCGATCATCTGCACAGTTGCGAGTTCCCATGAACTCAGCATTTACTGCATTGCCAGGCTCTCACCTAACTGTTTTAGAGATCACCTCTAATCCTTAAAACAAACTGGCTTTGGGGTAAAGTGCCACAGACCAGCAAGCTGAGAGTCAGCCTAATCCCTTCCTGTCTGTCACTCTAATGGCCACTACATCATCTCTCCTCAGTCCAGCATAGCTTTGCATGCCCACCCCACATCCCCCATTCCTCCTAGGCAGTCGCCTCCTCACTTGTCTTCCTGCTCTTGGTCTCTGCCACCATCATCTGTCATTTTTAGTACTTATGACCATGCCAGCTTTCTGCTGAAAATCTTCAAGGATTCTCTATTGCTTCTAGCAGTGCTCCTCAAAGCTTTCTCATAAAGGAATAAAGAGAAATGCGAGGTCATAGCCCACAAAATTTGGGTGTATGGGCTGCAGCATGATTTTATGTGGGTGCTATGTTTCCTTTTTTAAAGTGATATGAAATTAGCATTTTATCCCTGAGTAGATGCATTGTAATTTAATATAAAAGTAAATGTCAAATGTTTCACCAATCACTCAATTTTATTCTCTGCCTCCATCCCTTCTTTCACAAATTGATACTCCAGGAAAATGCATCATGTTTAAGCTGAGGCTTTGTGGCTGTCCTGACATTCCAATTTAGAGAACAGAGGTCTGTATAATGAAACGTAAACTCCCTGGCATATGAGGCTTGTCCCATCCACCTTCCCGTGCTCACTCCCACTAACTCAGCGTACTACTGGACGCTGTGATTCTGCCACAGTGACTGCTTACAATTCCCCAAGCAAGCCATTTGCTTTTCCACTGCTGTTTTTTTGGGGGGGTTTTTTTCTGTCTGGAGTATCCTATCTTCCCTTTCATGTTTCTATTTGTTTTTCAATAGCAAATGTTGGAAAGTGAACCTGAAACTTTGTTTCATAAAACACATTAAAAACATTTGATTTTTCGTTCTCCTAACAAAAACAGATCTTGAAAGTCACAGATTCTGCTCAGCAGGAAGTGAAGAATTCCATAAGAAGCAGAAACCAAAGAGGAATATGCTACAGAAAGCTTGCTGAAATGTGTATGTATGTGTGTGTCTGTGTGTGTGTGTGTGTGTGTGTGTGTGTGTGTATATATATATCTTTTTTATATATGTATATATAAAATATATATATATACTATACAAAATATATATACACATATATACAAACACATATATACACACATATATACACGCACACATACGTATACACACACTGCATTGTTGGAAACATCGTGACATATCACGACACATTTTATGTAGAAAAACAGAAAAAATATGTCATGATCTTGCCAACAACCCAATATATACATGTGTATGTGTTAAAAGAACTATAAGATGCATAGAGCTCTTCTTTGATACATATAAAAGGATTATTAATAATCAAGACATAATACGGATATTAGAAATAGAACTTTAAAATAACAATGGAGGGGGCAGTCAGAGGTGTGGTAGTTAAGGAAGCTGGATCCCACATGGTCCAAGTCCCAGACCCATTAGTTTGAAAAACATGCCAGGTGTGTGTGTGTGTGTGTGGAGCCAGAATTCTGAAAGGAAGGAGAAACAGAGAAGAGATTGATCACCGTGTCACCATTCCCCAGGGTAGATACTTTCTCACTTTCTTTCTCTCTCCTTCTGTCTCCCTCTGGAGAATATGCACATACTCTGGCAAAATTTTAAAATAATAATAATAATAATAAATAAAAAATAAGCATGAATATACATTTGGACAAAAAAAAATTAAATGATGTTTGTACAGAAGAGCATTAAAAGAAAGGGAATTCTAACATATGAGATGTGAACTATAAAAAGGCTATAGCAGCACCAACTGATGTACTCGACAGACGAAATTGAAGCCCATAAAGGTTAAAGATTTATCTAGCTAGTTTAATAACAGATACCAGACAAGATTTTTTTTCTTTTTCTTAAAAAAAGGGGGATATAGGAGACCAGCAGATGGCATAGCAGTTATCTCACTAGACTCCCACATAGTTGACTGTGGGTTTTGGTCCTGAGCCCGGTGGCTTAAAACTCACGCTGGGTCGGGAACCAGCAGTTAGCGTAATGGCTATGTCACTGGACTCCCACATAGTCGACTGCGGTTCACGTCCCGGACCCGGTGGCTTAAAACTCACGCTGGGCACGTGTGCATGCGTGCCCAAGATCCCGAGAGGAGAATGGAGGAGAAGGGATTGCGGCGTGACCATCCCCCCTGGGGGGTGATTTCTCGCTTTCTGTTTCTATGTCTCTCTCTGTCTGTCTGGCGAGCACACATGCCCTATAGCAAAAAACCTCTAAAAAAAAAAAAAAAAAAAAAAAAAAAAAAAAAAAAAAAAAAACCTCATGCTGGGCATGTGTGCCTCCAAGGAGAATGGAGGAGAAGGTACTGCGGCCCCCTCTCCCCTAGAGGGGTGATTTCTTGCTTTTCTCTGGTGAGCCATGTACCCTATAGCATAAATCTCTCTTTAAAAAAAAGTAGGACCTTTTATGATTTTAAAAGTAATGAAAGCTCATTATTGGTGTTTTCTCATTCACATTCTTCTTTCACATGTAATTCAGTAAGTGTTCTCTTCTAGAGTATATAGTTGTTGAGAGTATATAATATTTAACCTTCTTTTTTGCAGTAAAAAAATAATGCATCCTACAAAATGTGATTACCTGTGATTTATCTTATAAGAGAGGTCTAGAATCCTAAGTAGCCTTTGGAAGGAAAGTGTGTTTCCAAGGGGATGAGTAACTAGAAGATCCACTGACAGGTGTTGAACCTTTTTACAGCCAGGAAGTTCATAATCCTTAAAGAATTTTTCCTCCCTTTGGTGGGATGTGGATATCTGCCAAATAATGACACTTGTGAATCCTTTTAAGCAAAAGTTGTAAATAGGCTTTAAGAATATGTCAGGGACTTAGTTGGGAAATTAAAAAGAAAACTGACTGCCTGAGTGGCGACACCACTAAGTGTTTTGAGTTAGGAAAGATTTATAATCTCTTCCTGTCTGATATATAGAAATAAATAAAATGTCTTCCTCCAAAATGAAGCAAAAGAAACTCCAAACTTCTGTTTCTCTTTGTCCCATAGCTCAGATCATCAGCAGAGTTTCCGCTACTTAATTTTCTTCTGTGTTAACTTGAAGGTCTAAATTTTCCAAATGATGTGCATTAGGATTTTTCCACCCTAATTTTTTTTTCCTCGTAATGCAGACTTGTGCTATGTAACCTAGGGTAGGATGGGTAAACCAATACCCAGGCCTGGAGTGACTCATATAGGGGCAGCACATGTGAATATTCAATTCGTTTTACTATCTGACTCTCACTTGGGGAAATGCTTTATCTCCACTTCAGAACACGCTGGCCATTTCATTTGCAGGTTCTGTTCTTTATGTCTGCCCAAAGCAGAGAAAGCCATGTGTTATCTCAGGGGCTTCTCTAGGTGAGGAGAAATTGTGTTGGGGGTCATTTCCTGCCACTTTTCTTAGTGATCATGAATATATGCATAGCTGTATAGTAACAAGGTTAAGGCTTCTGTAACATAATGACTCAAAATGATCAATATCTGAATGGTATTTTAAAAGAGACTCTAGAAGACTTTCTAACACCTGCGTGATTTTGCTTGTATCCCAACTATGAAAAATAAATTTTCTTCACGAAGTCCAGATTTATTGTCCCCCATAAATAACCTACCATTAATTTGCAAGACAACCCTTTGAAATTTTTATCCCCAACAAAGTAAATGTCAGACTGTATCACTCTTTTTGAAAGAGAAATTATATCTAAGTGTATCTGAAACTAGCTTACAGTGGGTGAAGCAGGATTTTATTGTTTAGTATTATATGACATGAGCCTTAGTTCTTCATTTGTGGAAGGAAGATAGCATTGACAATGTTTTTCTTTTCTTTCTTTCTTTTTTTCTTTTTTTGAGATAAGTTTTTGCCATAGGTACATGCACTCACCTGAGAGACAGAAAGCAAGAAATCACCCCCTGGGGGGTTGGCCACGCTGCAATCCCTTCTCCTCCATTCTCCTCTTGGAATTTTCGGGCATGCACACATGCCCAGCATGAGTTTTAAGCCACCGAGTTCAGGACTGAAACAACAGTCAACCACATGGGAGTCCAGCAACAGAACCTTTACACCATCTGCTGGTCCCAATAATATGTTTTTTCTTAATACCAAAGGAGGTAATTTATATGAGATTAGGTAGTGTAGTGACTGGCACACACATGGGAGTACAGAGTTGATGGCTTAGGTGTAAGCCATCATTTCATGGCCCTGTGTGAAGACTGGCTCCTGGGTTTCCCACATAGTTGAAAGATCCCTCTCATGTGGTTGCTGTTGACTGAGATGGAAAATGCTGGGGAAGAAGCGTAGCTCTAGGTTTGCTTATGGATAGCTTGAGACATAGGAACATGAAGGTAAAAATATCCAGAAAGCAGATGGGTACACAGAGTAAAATCTGAGGCTCACGGAGCTCACTGGAGTTGGAGAACTGAGATTATCAGCATTTAGGTGTTAATTCGAGTTGGTGATTTCACACATTGCTCAGCAAATATTTATTAAATACTTAGTTTGTATTAAAGACTGTCTCAGGCATTGGGAATACCGAGACCGACAAACACAAAGGCACTGTTCTCTTGTAGTCTGTATTTGAAAGGGGAAGACGGTGATAAAAAAGGAAAAAAAGAAGAAGAAGAAGAAGAAGAAGAAGAAGAAGAAGAAGAAGAAGAAGAAGAAGAAGAAGATCTCAGATGGCTATAATGTGTTATGGAGAAAATAATGTGGAATGCCAGTGTAGGGCAGTTGAGAGGGAGGGGGCTGAAGGCTGAGAACTGAAAGAAAAGAAAGAGCCACTCATGCAAAGATGTGAAAGATTAATAATAATCAACAATAACAACTATACTTTGCTGTAAAGTTCTAGTACATGGATTCTATTATTCATTTTAAACCACTTCCTAGAGCTCCACTTGACATATAAAAATTTGTGCATATTTAATGTACTCAACCTGATCAGTTTGAAGATATGTACATTCATGAAAGGATCACCACAATCTGTACCATAAACATATTTTGTAAAATTTCAGGATACAAAATTAACATATGAAAAACAGTTGCATTTTTATATACAAAGAAAAAACTATCTGAAAAAGATCATTTTTTAAAAGTACCATTTACAATAGTATCTAAAGGAATAAATATGTAGGAACTTAACCAAAGCGGTAAAGACTTGGAAAACTATGAGACACTGGTAAAAGAAATGAAAGCAGGGCTGACCCTGTAACACAGCGCCTAGGTGCTGTGCACTGGGAGCCAGATCCCACATGGCTGACCGTGATCCAAATCCTGGCCCTAACAGCTTGAAAAATACAAGAGGCACGTATGCACACATGTCCAAAATCCTGACAGGATGCAGAAATAGGAGAAAAGGATGGCAACATGATCACACCCCTTAAGGAAGGTGCTTTCTCTCTTTCCTTTCTCTCTCTCTGATGAGTATACAATCCCCCTAGCTTTCTAAAAAATTATGGAGAAGGAGAAGAAGAAATTAAAGCAGACTCAGGTAAATGGGGAGACATCACATGTTCATGGATTGGAAGAATTAACACTGTCAGAATATCTGTATTTTTCAAAGTGACCTACATTTTAGTGCAATCCCCTTCAAAATCCCAGTGGTAAATATATATATATATATTTGAGAGGTTTCTGCTATAGGGCACGTGCACTTGCCAGAAAGACAGAGAGAGGCAGAGAGACAGAAAGCAAGAAATCACCCCCCAGGGGGGATGGCCACGCCACAATCCCTTCTCCTCCATTCTCCTCTTGGGGTCTTGGGCACGCACGCACACGCGCCTGGCCTGAGTTTAAGCCACCGGGTCCGCTTTGGGAACCACAGTCAACTACATGGGAGTCCAGCGACATAGCCGTTAAACTAACTGCTGGTCCCCCAATGGTATTTTTAAATTGTGACTCATTTAAACTTTACTACAACAGTATGAAGTAAATAGTGTAACCATCCCTGTTTTGTATATGAAAGAACTGAGACAGATAAAGGTCACAAGCCATGCCATGGCTGGTTAGTGGAGGAGCTGATATTGACATTGATGCATTGACATTTTTGCCTGAACTTTCTGTAATCCTTTCATCTAGATTGATGGAATATCTAGAGCTAGATAACTAGCTATAGAGATAGAAATATAAGGTATAGATAGATCTACAGATAAAGATAGCAAATATAGATATATTAATAGATATAGTTTGATATAGATATAGATCTGTATGCCATTATTTAACCATTGTAAGTGTAACACCAACCCACACCCACCTCCCTACCCTCCCACCCCCCCACCGCCGCCCAGTGAAGAATTTCATGGAGAAAAGATGATTGGACCTTCAGGGGAAAAAATAAAATAAAATAAGAAACTCCCTGTTTTATGGATGATAGGGCCTGAGTACAAACACTCAAAGCCTGAATTGTGAGCTGCACACAGGAAAAAATGCCTGAGAGTCACAGGAGGCCCAAATGTAGTCTAATAGCCTTTATTTTGAAAACTAACAAACAAACAAATGAAACTTGGATTAAGCTCCTTTGAATCTCTTACATCTTACATCTTCTTTTTTTTTTTGGAGAGGTTTTCGCTATAGGGTGCGTGCGCTCGCCAGACAGACAGGGAGAGACAGAGAGACAGAAAGCAAGAAATCACCCCCCAGGGAAGATGGCCACGCCGCAGTCCCTTCTCCTCCATTCTCCTCTCGGGATCTTGGGCACGCACGCACACGCGCCCGGCATGAGTTTAAGCCACCAGGTCCGGGATGCGAACCGCGGTCGACTACGGGGGAGTCCAGCGACATAGCCATTACGCCAACTGCTGGTCCCTCTTACATCTTCTTTACTCTTCTTTTTCCTGAACATCTTAAAAGAACAGTTCAGAGGCCAGCAGGTGGCATGGTGGTTAAGGCACTGGACACTACCACATGACCAACTACAGTTTGAGTCCCAGACCTGGTGGCTTGTTTTCTCACTTTCTTCCTCTCTGTGGGTCTGTTTTTCTCTGGTCAAATGAAAATAAATGAATGAATAAATAAATAGAAGTAAATAATTTTTTTTAAAAAAAAAGAACAGTTGGATCCTCTTCTGTTTTTTAAAAATCTCATTATTTCTCAACCCATTAAAATCTGATTTAAGGAGGACAGGTGACTACTGAATGGCCAGATCCAGTTATTTATCTTCTACTTCGTCCCCTTTCGGCAACACTCCTTTAGGCTGTCTTTATCTTCCTGAAATGCTCCCCTTTGCCTCCATGACGCCACATGCTCTTCCTGCCAATTCCATGACAGCTCTGCCTTGACTTAGTTAAGCGAGCTGCCCTGTGGTTCTTGGTGTTTGGAACTGGCAGGGAGGACAGGGCCGGAGGAATCCTCAATGGACATGGCACTTCCACTTTCCTCTGTGCCAGGAAGCTCCAGCCTCCGAGACGCTGTTTAGTGTCACCAGAGACTAAACCTCTTGGTTCTCCTCGTCTTTTGTTTGAGCTTCAGGATTTAGTGTAATCCCTTATACTTTTTGTCTTCTAGCAATGGCTCGTAGTTTCCAATCCATGGAGAGCTGCTTTTCTTATAATAAAGCACAACTGTGACTTTTTAAAAATGCATGCTTTTCTTACACACATTCAGATTTTGAAACAGGAGAGAAGATCACAGTGTGTGCTGGCATCGATGTATGCTAGTTTCTCCCATTCCCCTTTTGGCTCCTTTCCCCTTCTTTGCACACCCCTCATTTCAGCTCTACGTCCAATACGTGTTCATTGAATGAGTTTTTGTTTGTGTGTTTGTTTGTTTTAAAGTAAGATGAACAGTATTAGTTTTCTCTTTAGACTAGACAAGGAACAGCATAATAGAAGTAGCAGCAGTGAAAAATAAAGAACGGAGATGGATCTAAAGCATATTTTAAAAAGCAAAATTGAGAAGCCTTGGTAATTGTTGGAATGTAGAAGGTAAGGAAAGTCCTGATAAAGGACTTTATTAGACGTACGTTATTGCAAATGCAAGATATTTTTTGTTGATATTTACAAAAATACTTAAATATTGCATTACTTTTTTAGGTTTCATACATACTCTACCATCAGAAACTTATCTCAGGCTTTATTTTACAACTTCATGCCAGTGTTAGTCAATGATGTAAAATTACACCCTATGGCCTTAAACCTTATGCATGCTAACACATATTATGGTATTTTCATAATACATGATTAAACACAGTTTTTTAAAAATTCATTTTTCATGTTGCACTAGATGTTGATTTTAGACTCCAAGACTTTTTTTATTGCCAGAGGGCACATGTGCACACTAAAAAAAGTGAGTGAGAAAAAGAAATCACTCCCCAGTGGGTGTGGTCACACCACTATCCTTTTTCCCCCATTCTCCATCCCATCAAGATTTTGGGCACGTGCGTGCACACACACATGCACACACACACTCTCCAGCACGTTTTTCAATTGTCAGGGCCAGAATGACACCCTTGGTCGGCCATGTGGAAGCAGCTCCCAGCATACAGTGCTTAACTATTGCACTGTGGGGTCAGCCCCCATGGAGCCCAAGATTTGAAATAACTTCCACTTTACGGTGACATGATGATGCTTCCTTTTCAGGGAGCTGAAAGCCTTAGTCACCCAGTTAAGTTCAGAAATAAATTTTTTTTGAGCAGTTCAGTATTTCAGTTTCTATGCTGAGCACTAGTAGGCTGCAAATAAATAAGACACTATTTTCCATGGAGGAGCTCACAGTGTAAATGTGGAAACAGGAAGACATATATAATGACCCTACAGTGAGACATTGACAATCATAAAATACCAACATGGTACAGAGAAACAGGTAGGGAATGGTGGGAGAGAACATGCTACCTGAGCAGAATTTTGAACAAGCAGATGTTTAAGGCTAGCACAGGCACAAAGTTGTAAAGGCCCCAACAAGCACAGTGGGTTTGAGGAACTGCAAATTATTCAGTCTAACTTGAGAACTGTACTCTGAGAAGTGAAGAAAGACCCAGAAAGAGGCTGTATAAGGGTGCAGGGGCCAGGTAGGAAAAACCTTTACCAGTGTAACGAGAAACCTGGACTGGATCCTACAGGTAAGCAAAAGACCATTCCATGTTGGAAAAGGCGCAATGAGGTACAAATGATTTTCCAGACCGAACAGGTCTTGTAGGCATGTGGAGGGCAAATTTGGAGGACAAGACCCAAAAAGAGAGGCAAATAAGGGGATCAATTTTACAGTTCAAGTGTGATATGAAAATGATGGAGCCAAGGTTTTGGAGATGGAAGAAGAAGATGCAAATAAGTAAATAGATGGCTTTAAAATATAAGTGTCAGGGGCCAGCAGATAACACAGTGGATAAGGTTTCGGACTCCCAAATGGCCGCTCACAATTCGAGTCCAAAACCTGGCAACTTGAAACTCAAACTGGACATGTTTGTGTGCCCAAAATCCCAAGAGGAGAATGGAGGAGAAGGGATTGCCATGTGGCCATACCTCATGGGAGGATACTTTCTCACTTTTCCTCTCATTGTCTCTCAGTCTCTTTGTGGCAAACATACATCCAGTGGCAAACACCAATAATAATAATAATAATAATAATAATGAATGTAGGGCCATCCTGTGGCTCAGTAGCTATGAGAGTGAGATGGCTGACTGTGTGGTTCAAGTCCTAGGCCCACCTGCTAGAGAAACACATCAGGCATGTGTGTGTGTGTGCCCGAAATCCTGAAAGGAAGGAGAAATGCAGGAGAAGGGATTGCAGCATGACTATTCCTCACGGGGAGTACTTTTTCTTTCTCTTTCTCTCTGTCTCTCTGTCTCACCCTCTCTGATGGCAGCATGCACCCCCTGGTAAATTTAAACCGTAATATTAATAACACATTGGCACCAGGCAGTGACGCCGCAGTAGCACAATTACATTTCCATTGCTTCACATCCTGGGACTTCCCTGTACCTGTCAGGCACGCACATGCCCAAGATGCAGCCTGCCCGAGATTGGGGGTGAATCTCAGCATGAAAACCCTGTTGAGGGTGCATGCCTCTCTTCTATCTCTCTCTCTTTCCCCGCTCTTTCTCTCAATAAATAAACAAAGTCTTTAACAAATGAACACAAATTATTTAAATAGACTGTTATCTTTCCCCTGCATGATATGTGGTTATGAGCCCAATTTTCTTTACACTCAACTACTGGCCAAAGTCATTCTGGCAAACTTGACATTCAGCACAATTTGTCCTCTTTGATAAATGTTTCAGGGAGTCAAGACAGTCACCTGTCAAAATTGATAAGTGAGACGACAGTGGGGCACGCAGTGTGATCTGCAGCGGCGCAGCTGCCAGCCCTAGCAGGCTGTTTACCTCTAGACTGCTTCTGTCTCGCTCGGAGACTTTTCTATTTCCACCCAAATAGCCCCAAAACACATTGAGGCGATGCCTACTTTTGTGAGATATTCATTCCAGACGAGTGTGCAAGTGCAGGAGGAGGATAAAGAGGCTACTTTCATTAGGTCTTTTCACAACCGAAGAGTTTCAATACTTGAAAAGGGAAGGCATGAACTTGACCAATTCTCTGTAGGCATTTAGCAAAATAAGTAGTAAATTTTGTGAAATAGAAAAGCCCAAAGGATTACGGTGAAGCGTACTTCTAAAACCCTAAAATGTTCATTACTTCATGCATGGAAGGTGTCAGAGGAATAAGGAGCCATTTTTTGATTAAAAAAACTTTGTTCTGAACAATAGAGTAGCTGGTATTCTTAAATTAAATACACAGGAAGGCACTTACACTTCATCTTCTGCTTTTCGTGGAGGAAGAAAATGAACGTCTCAGAGGACCACCCCCGCGCTGATGAGAAGCCCACAGTGTGTGTTTTCTTTCTTTTCTCGTTCCCAATGGGAGTGCAGTTATCTATGTCCATGAGCACACTGCACACAAAACCCAGGAAGGAAACGGGCTGATGTCTAAACAGAGCCACAGCCGTCCTTAGGCTGCCCACTGTGCGGTCATTAACGAGACCTCCATTTACAGTGGAACGCAAAAATTTGTAAAGTGAACATTTTCTTTAAATGAGAGCCTTGGAACAGTTACACAGACGAATTACTGAGGCTCATGTCCATTGCTCCTCGTGGCCAGACCACCCTGCCTTGGGTTTACTTTAGGAAGCCATATTTTTTAAGATTAAACTGAGTTTTTTGCTAGAAAGCAAATAGCGATTCTCTGAGACTATAATTTCCTTTACTTTCCAACACACAGCAGTGAATTGCAAGTTTTTCTTTTAACACGTAAGAGTGTTCAACAATTGTTACAACCCTGGTAATGTTCTCAAGGCCCTGCCTTCCATCTGCTGCAGACATTTACCCTATTGACTGTTTAATCAAATTTTACATGTTTTTTTTTTTTTTTTTTTTTTTTTTTTTTTAAGTCCTTCCTTTCATACTGGCTTCACATCCTCCTGCTGAGATTATTCCAAGGCCTAATAGACTCCATCATTAGAAAACATTTCATAGTACTCAGATTGGCTTTTCCTATGTTGAATTTCATCCAGTTTTTCCTCTCCATTGCCCATTACAGAAGTAATTTGCAGAATCTCTGCATTTTAGCCAGGAGCATTCTGTCGGAGCAGCTTCCTGGGGTGTAGGATACCTGTGGCATTGCCAATCCAGAAAGGACTGAGCCTTTTAGGGCTTGTATATATTCAAAAAATGTGTGTGTGTGTATGTGTGTGTGTGTGTGCCTGGGTTTTCATGTGTACATAAATTAAAGTCTCTTTATATTACATTTGTTTCTTGTGCCCTTTGGAAACTCATGCTCACATGTACTTGCACAAGACTCTTTCCACACACATACTTCTAGATTAAATATTAAATTAAAGTTGGGCACACCTGATGGTATTAGGATACTAATAATACTATACACAATAAGTCAGGTGCCTTTTTATGTTTTCTGTAATGATATAGCATCTAGTAAAAGACACACTTAAAGTTGTTTTCTAAGAGTTCTGTTGTATTTATGCATTCATGTGGAAAGCATTTATTTTATATTATGTAAGGTACTATTAGGATAAGCAAAATATACGATCTCTTCCATTCTTAAATTAATATCTATTATTCATTACAAATGCACAAATAGATGTTACCCAGCTTCTTAGAAAATGCCTACCTTGAGATAAAACAGACAGTAAGATATAGTAATTTTATGACTCTCTCCTCTCCAGTTTTTTTGAGTTCTTTAAGTCAGCCTTCAAAATCCTTCCCAAATCTTTGGGAACCTTCAAGGCATTACAAGTGTCCTCACATGACCTTATTTCAGCCCCATAAAATCTGACATTTTCCCTCCTCTGGTCTCAACTGTGCTAACCATATCCTCGTCTCCACCTAATGCTCTGATACATCCCCCTTTCGTTTCCCCATTTCTGTCTGGCTCATGCAGAGCGCTCAGATCACTGCATGCCTGCCATTCTTCAAGGAGAAAAAGTAACCTTTGCCTTGCTTTGTGTTTCCAGTGTCCTAAGAAGCTGAATTGGGTCTTGTATTTTCACTTGCTCTCTATTGTACTTTTAGGACAATGGCATAAGCCTAGAATAGTAGGTTTAAAAATACGAGAGGACTTCAAAAAATTCATAGAAAATGGAATTAAAATACAAGTGTCTTTTGTTACAAGACTATTGGAATTAATGAATAGTTGTTTCTCATAATAGCCATTTCCATCAACATTTTGAAGACTCCTCATCGTCTGAGTGTGGCATACTATATGTATGTGTTATATAAGCTTCCCTTCAAATGAGGTGCAGTGAAGACCCACCCACTCGCCACTCAGTTCTAGGAAAAGAACATTGCCTTGACAGAGCAGCACTGTGTGCACCTCTCCCTACTTCTTTCTCCTTACCTGACCCCACAGAAGCAACCACTATCCTGAATTTTATGTTTACCATTAATCTTCCTTGTTTAATCATTTTGACCCATAAGTTTGTTAGCTCTCAACCGTATGTTCTTTATCTTGGCATGTTTATATACATGCAACCATACTGAATCTGTCCTTCTGGAACCTGTATTTGTTTCTTGAATTATGAACCTAGGTTTTAGTTTGTTCCTATTTCATTGCATAACTGAATTCATTCATTCCTGGCTCTACAGGACTAACATTTATGAAAATGGCAAGAGTAATGTGCTCAGTGAGCATTTGGGGTGGTCTAGTTTTGAAGTAGTATGATGCTGCTACAAGCACTTTTTTTTTTTTTTTCCATTTAGACAGTGCATATTCAGAGAGCTCTCTGGGAGAACTCTTGGGCATAGGCTGTGTGCCTTCATATTTCCTAACTGATGAGTGAATGAGCCAGTTGTAACTCCTACAGTGTAGGGGTGATCCTGGTGCACCATTTCTCAAAAGCACTTGGCATTATCACTATTTTTACCAGAGTTTTTATTTTCTCTACTTGGTTCAAAATGTTATGATACTGTGGTTTAAAATATTAATGGCACAAAGAGGTGTGGTATTATCTGTTGAAGGTATTTCATAGTTTTATCAACAGTACTAGGGAGAAATGTTCACCTATCCATTTTGTAAGACAAATAATAATGTGATTGAATGTATGAAAGAAAATGAAATGAAAAAATAAAAAATAAATAAATATAAATAAATAAATAAATAAATAAATAAATAAATAAATATCATTCTTCAGGGACCAGCAGTTAGCATAATGGCTATGTCGTTGGACTCCCACATAGTCGACCGCGGTTCAAGTCCCAGACCCGGTGGCTTAAACTCATGCCGGGCGTGTGTGCGTGCGTGCCCAAGATTCCGAGAGGAGAATGGAGAAGGGATTGCAGTGTGGCCATTCCCCCTGGGAGGGTGATTTCTCGCTTTCTATCTCTCTGTCCTCTCTCTGTCTGTCTGGCGAGCGCATGCACCCTATAGCAAAAACCTCTTCAAAAAAAAAAAATCATTCTTCTAAAAGCTAGTGAGGTTGAGCATCTTCTCATGGGTTTATTGGCCCATTCCGTGTTCCTTCTGCTTTGTTATAATACCATAATATCATTTCAAGTCTTTATTTCATTCTTACATCAAGTGGTTTTTGTTTAATGCTTTTTTTAGCTCTTTATATATTTCAGAATCAGCCCTTTATTTGTATTGCAAATATTGTTTCTTCATTTGTAACTTACCTTTTTGCTTTTTTGTGGTATATCTGATAAACAAAACTTCTTTATTTTAATGTAGTTAAATATATCAATGTTTCTTTATATTTTATGGTTCTTATGTTTAGAAGTTTCTTCCTACTAAAATTAAAGTAGTTTCTACTTTGTATTCTAAATTTTTAAAAATAATGTTGCCTTTTGGTTTACTCTTCAGTCTACACAGCGTTTATTTTTTATTGTGGTTTGCATTTAGAGCCTCAATATTTTTTTCCAATATGTATTACATATTCGCTCAGTACTACTCATTGAAAGTCCACTTTTTTTGCTGATATATATAATCACAACTTTATCATGAATCAAGTTTCTGTATATGTGTGAATCTGCTTCAGATGTCTCCAATATGTTTCATTAGTAATTTTATTGAACTCTATGTCATACTACACTCTCTTGAATTGTTCTATGGCTTTATAAGGGGTCTTGGAAACAGTTTGGATCACTCATACCTTATTTTTCTTTACAACTATCTTAAATATTATTTTTTGTTAGTTCATATAATTTTTTGAATTAACTATATAAGTCCACAGAAATATTATAGGAATTTTGAATCTGTCTATTGAATAACTCTTTTTTTTTTTTTAAGGTTTTTTGCCATAAAGCACATATATCACCAAAAAGAGAAAGACAATGAAAGGGAAAGTGAGAAATCATCTCCTGGGGGAAATGGTCATGTCAAAAATATTCTCCCCTGTTCTTCTTCTGGGATTTTGAGCATGCAAATGCACACACCCAGCATAATTTTCAAGACACTAGGTCACGGACTCAAACCACAGTTGACCATGTGGGAGTCCCGTGCCTTAGCCATCTACCTCCTGCTGACCTCTCAGAGAACTAACTATTCATGTCATTGATTCCTTCAGTTCATGAACATGAGTTATCCATTTCTCTAAGTACTCTTTAGCTTTATTTATTTATCATCAGAGGGCATGTTTGCTTGCCAGAGAGAGACACAGAGAGAGAACGAAAGGGAGAAAGCACCCTTGCCATGAAGCATGGTTATGACACAATCTCATCTCAATTTCTCCATTCTGTTAGGAGTTTGGGAATGCACACACATGTACCCAGTGTTTTTTGTTTGTTTGTTTTTTTGTTTGTTTGTTTTTCTAAAGGGTGCATATGCTTTCCAGAGAGAGACAGAGATATAGGTAAAGTGAGAAAGACTCCCGCACCTGCTCTTGGGGATGACCTTCTGCATTCTTCTCTTAAGACTTTGGGATACAGGCACACATGCTTGGCATGTTTTCAAGTCATCTGGTCCAGAACTCTAATCGCACAGTTGACCATGTGGAATTCAGCTGGCTTGACCACTATACCGCCTAGTTGTCTCCTCCAGCATGTTCTTTAAGCCACCAGTGCCAGGATGGAAACCACAGTCAGCCATGTGGGATCCTGCTACCTAACAACTAGAGTACAGGTCCAGTCTCAGTTTATTAGATCTTAAATAACGAGTTAGAATCTTAATTGGGATAGTAAATGAAGTGGTATTTTTTGTGAGGACAGAGCATGTGACAGGTTTGAGAAATGGCTCCTATTCCACTTTGGTCAGCTCGTCAAATCTATGTGTGAAATAGTGAGTGATGTTGGAGAAAACATTTGAACTCAGATTATGAAGGGCCTGGAGTGTCAGTCTGAGGAGTTCCAATTTACCTTAGTACTTAAGAGGAAGCATATAGTGCTTTATAGCATGGAATGCTGTGTTAAAGGAATTGTATTGAGGAGATTAATCAGGGAGTAATGTTCCAGATAGAGTCAAAGGAGTAGGATATTTAGAAAAGAAAAAAAATGTGAGGCTGGGGACCAGCAGTTAGTATAATGGCTATGTCGCTGGACTCCCACGTAGTCGACCGTGGTTCGAGTCCCGGACCCAGTGGCTTAAACTCACGCCGGGCGCGTGTGCGTGCGTGCCCAAGATCCCGAGAGGAGAATGGAGGAGAAGGGATTGTGGCGTGGCCATCCCCCCTGGGGGGTGATTTCCTGCTTTCTGTCTCTCTGTCTCTTTCTGTCTGGTGAGCGCACGCGTCCTATAGCAAAAACCTCTCCAAAAAAAAAAAAAAAAAAAGTGAGGCTGAACTAGAACAACAACAGAGAGAATAGAAAGGGGGGATCATTCCGTAGACAATAAAATATTATCTAGAAGAGACCAAAATTGTAAAATAAAAAACAATCCTGAATCCCTTGACTGACTGGCAAAATGGTAAGGTCATTAAACAGCTTGGGAAGAAGGTCAGATTTGTGAAGAGTCGTCAAGTCCAACCTGCTCATGTGGAGACGTGGCTATAGGACCAACATGGAGAATCGGAGGCACCAGCACACTGTAGCAGAAAAGCCTGCTGTGCTTCTGGCATAAAAACAACCAAACAACCACTAAAATGTTAGTTAGTTAATTCATTAATGAATTAAAAAAAAAAAAAAAAAAAAAAAAAAAAAAAAAAAAAAAAAAACACTGAAGAGCAGATGATGGTGCATCGCCAAAACTCAATGCTCTGTAAGCCTGACTCATGCTGGAGGTTCCACATGAGTCTAACATGAGATCTCCCTGAGCACTCCAGGCATATACTTGCCCATGACCTAGGCATGGCTGAGGCTAGGGGTGGGTCATGCTATCAAGTCCCAGTTAGGGTGCTACCTGTCTCTCTCTCACAATAAATATATAAAATAAAATAAAATAAAATAAAATAAAATAAAATAAAATAAAATAAAATAAAACAAAACAAAAAATACAAGCAACAACAATAACATGCAACAATCAAGATTTAGAGTGTGCATCTCCTTTCAGTAAAGATAAACTAAGGTTTTTTGTTTGTCTGTTTTTTAAGGGAGAGAGTTTTTCTATAGGATGCGTGTGCCAGTCGGAGAGCCAGAGAGAGAGAAACAGAAAGTGTGAAATAACCCCCCAGGGGGGATGGCCACACCACAATCCCTTCTCCTCCATTCTCCTCTTGGGACTTTGGGCACACAGTCATGTATGCCCAGCATTTTTTAAGTTGCTGGGTCCAGTATTTGAGCCAAGAGCGACTATGTGGGAACCCAATGACATAACATTATGCCATATACTGGTTCCAACTAACATTTTTTAAACTATGTACTCCTACAGATTGAGCACATTCACTATCAAACCTTTGTCTGTTAGGGAAGGCCTCAAAATCTCTACGCTTCATTTTCTTAAGTAGTTTTTTCTGTTTCTCATGAGTTAAGAGAAACATGTATTTAATGTATTTTGAACTTCTTTTCCACACACAGTGGTACTTTGGTGTTTCTGTTTGACTTTTTTCAAAAAAAGTCAAACTATTTTTGGACTGACTCAATTGAAATTTTTCTTACTTTACTGTTTTCCAGTAAACCAGATGATCATGTTGGAGACAAGAAATACAGATTTGTAGGCCTCCATGGTATATATATTGGGTGATCAGAAAAGTCATGACATGTTTTTGCATAAAAAAACAGAAAGGTACATCATAATTTTCCTGATGATCCAATAGTATCCACTATTTAATTTTTCAATAACTACTATTTGTGTTTTTAAGTAATGCTTATTTTTATAGGTGTTTACAACACAAAATGTTTGGAAATATAAGGTTGTAATTTAAAAAGAAAATAATCATTATCACAATAGTAGGAACTGGAATTAACTATTCTTACATTTTCAAGAAGTATTCTTTGAATGTAAGACTTAAAAAAATAAAAAACAAGGTCATGTGTTATAAAAATTTGTGTTCTGCTTTATTACTTAATGTTTTGGCATGATCATGTTCCTTTTTATAAAAGTTATTCAGAACCAGGGACCAGCAGTTAATGTAATGGCTATGTCGCTGGACTCCCATGTAGTCAACCGCTGTTGGAGTCCCAGACCCAGTGTCTTAAAGTCACGTCGAGCACGTGTGCGTACATGCCCAAGATCCCGAGAGGAAAATGGAGGAGAAGGGATTGTGGCATGGCCATCCCCCATGGGGGGTGATTTCTCGCTTTCTGTCTCTCTGTCTCTCTCTGTCTGTCTGGCGAGCGCACGCACACTATAGCAAAAACCTCTTCAAAAAAAAAAAAAAAGTTCTTCAGAACCATAATATCCATTGTTTAGATATTTCCTATTTATTTAAGAATTCTTATATTCTGGGCCAGCCCCATAGACTAGTGGTTAAGAGAGGCTGATTCCAGTTGGCCTATCTTGGTTCAAATCCTGTCCTCAGTGGGTTGAAATACTCCCTGGGCACATTGCATGTGTGCACCCAAAATCCCCACAGGATGGAGAAATAGAGGAAAAGAGATTGCAGCATGACCATCCCCCATGGGGAGTGTTTTCTCCCTTTTCCTTTATGTCTCTCTCTCTGGTGAGCATACACACCTTCTGAAAATTAAAAGAAAAATCTTATATTGTGAAAATTGAGGACACTAGTAATACTTGGCTATTATAAATTATGCAGTAGTGAACAGATGCTGATTTACTACAGATTAACTTTTTCTTGTTAATTTTTTTCTGTGAACAAGAGAGACAGAGAGAAACCCCAACAGAGTCTTGACACCATGACCTACACCCGCCTTCAACCAGACTGGGATCATGGACATGTGTGTGCCCAGTGAAGGTTTCCAAACTTGAACCAAGAACCTTTCCATATGAGATTTCCTCTCAGAGTGTCTTGTTTTAGCACCACACCACCATCTATCCCCACTTCAGGTTAATTTTGATGATCCTTCTATTTGTACCAAACTAGATTGCAAAATATTGGGTTGTCAGGAAAGACATGATACATTTTTGCATAGAAAAAAAAAAACACAGGAAAATACATCATAACTTTTCTGATGACCTAATAGATAGTATGTGATTTAGATTAATTTTTGAATGACCAAAAAGATCAGATTAATCTCATTAACAACACATAGAAGAACATGCCTACTCTTCAAAAATGTACAGAATAAACATTTCATAAAACAGTTGAGCAGTAATAAAAATAATAATGTTGGGTTATTGGAAAAATCATGATGCATTTTTGCATAGAAAAACAGAAAAATACATCATGAGTTTCCTGACAACCCAATAGTGATAATTTAATAAGTATTTTAAATAAATTAAAAGTGTAAAATTAGTATGATTTATTTTATTATCCAAATGTTGTCAAATGTTATTCAAATTCCTTTAAAAGTGAAGCAAATTGTCATCAGGGTTATATAGACATGCAATTGTACACCTATACACCAGTCACTAAAAAAATGATACCACTGCTAACAAAGAAACAATACCTGAGTGTGAGCGCATACATACTTACTTAAAATTTGCCAGCTTGCAAAAGTCTACTCAACCTATTTTGCACCCTCTAAACTAGATGATAACATAATGTCAGGGTTAAACATTAAAATCCACTCTAGATTATAAATCATATGAGTACAGCAAGTTGCTGTGACCAAACTTAGAAAATGTGTGAATTTAAAATTATACCATTAAATAATAGATATACATATTGTAGAAGCTTCTCTACTATTTAAAAGTGCACAAAATGGATGTTCTCCCTTCTGACAGTGTGTGTTTAAAATGTCTATCTTGCTGCTTGATAAAAAAATGCAAGTATCCTGAGTTTTGGGAAAAGGGTAAAAATGTGAATAAAACACAAAGCTTCAAAGTCAACCTAATTTTTTGACCTTTTGTTATGTTTTATAAAGACTTTAGATTTTAATTTCCTTGATTAGACTAGAAACATCAGAACACATTTAATTATATTAAAGTGCTATTTACCAAACAAGAAAAAGAACAAGAGAAAAAATAGGTTGGAGACAATTATTACATTGATGGGATTTTTACAGCTTTGGAAGTCTTGTGCCTTTTCCTGTTATGATGACCACGGGAAAAGCTCCCTCACCTCCAGTATAAAACAGCTTAGAAAAAACTTGCTCTAATAGCCCAGTGCCTCATTAGAAAAGCCGATGTTTCCTGCTTCAGTAACCAGCTGATAGAAATAAGGTTCATCTTGTCAACAGGTTTATTTATTTCCTTTTCTTCTTCTTCTTTGTTAATCTTCCTTTTATGTTCCCTTAATAACACTTGCTGGAAAAGTTCCTGAATGCATTTCACATAAAGAGAAGCTCTGAGGAGGACTGACAAATTTCTGTTGTGTCAACATAGACACAGGCGTCTCCCAGTCTAGAATTCAATGTATAATATCTGAAATAGATAAATGTAGACCCTTCTTTTCTCATTCATTAGATAAGGAGATATTCTGGTCTACTAATAGGTTTTAATGCATGTTATTAGAATTGAATTGCCAGTCTAATAAAGATGCAATGCATTTCATGTATCATAATAGGCTGGCATTCAAAATTAACCCAGAGAGATGGCTCTGAAAAGAAAAAATAGAAGACCAAAAATCTAGAATTTGTGGTATCAAATGAGTTCCTTGGACTCTATGGGATCATGGCCAGTGGTGAAAATGTAGAACTACCAAATATGAATGAACCAAATACGAATTCATATGCATATATTGAGGACCAACCAATCACCTGTGATTAATCACATGTATTTATAAGAAAATTTGTTATTATATACTATGGCACTAATCTGAAGATAAAAAATACCAAGCATCTTTTAATAATCAGTCTCGTGGGTCAAGTTTCCTCTGATCACCCTATTCTAGAATGAAGTACCATATTTTTGGATTGTCATAGTACAGCATGGAGAAAATTTAATTCATATGTGATCCTCTTCTCAATGTCTTAAGCACTGAGAATAAAAATGTGATAGCATGAAATGATGTCTTCCTTTGATATACCTTCAGAAACATAGATTTAGTATTTTTATCATTATTGTTTTTGTTTTGCTATAGACCACTTGTACTCTCTGGAGAAGGGCAAAGTAGGGGGAGAATGGAAAGCATCCCCCCAGGGACATGACCATATTGCAGTCCCTTCTCCATTCTCCTTTCTGAATTTTGGACAAGCACACACATGCACTCAGCCTATTTTTCAAGCCACTGGGTCTGGGATTTGCAGTTGGCCATGTGGGATCCAGCCACCTTAACCACCATACCACAAGCTGGCCCCACAAATTTATTCCTTTTTCTTTTCTAAGGTTTTTGCCAAAGGGTGCATGCACTCGTGGGAGAGAGACAGAGAGAGACAGTAAGAGGTAAAGTGAGAAATCACCCCCTAGGGGTGATGACCACCTCTCATTCCCTTCTCCTCCATTCTCCTGGGGTTTGGGGCATGCATACACATGTGCCAGGTGTAATTTTTCAATCTTCCAGGTTCAGGACTTGAACCATGGTTGGCCATGTGGGAGTCCAGCACCTTAACTACCAAACAACCCACTGGCCCCTAGTCTACATAATTTGTTTTTTTTTGAAGAGGTTTCTGCTATAGGGCGCGTGCGCTCGCCAGACAGACAGAGAGAGACAGAGAGACAGAAAACAGGAAATCACCCCCCAGGGGGGATGGCCACGCCGCAGTCCCTTCTCCTCCATTCTCCTCTCGGGATCTTGGGCATGCACGCACACGCGCCCATCGTGAGTTTAAGCCACCGGGTCCGGGACTCGAACCGCAGTCGACTACGTGGGAGTCCAGCGACATAGCCATTACGCTAACTGCTGGTCCCTAGTCTACATAATTTTTACAACATAAAGACTTTACTGTTTTTATCTAACTTTTATAGTTAATGTTCCCCACCTATGAAGAAAACAATGGGTCTACATATTTTTTTACAAATAATTATTATTTATCAGTACATAGGTCCAACATGAGACATGATAAATGGAATACTCCTGTCTGATAAATTCAGATTTAACATTTGCATCCAAGTTCAAAAAATAGTTTTTGTGGGACCAGCAGTTAGCATAATAGCTATGTCGCTGGACTCCCATGTAGCCCAACGCAGTTCAAGTCCCGGACCTGGTGGCTTAAACTCATGCCGGGCTCATGTGCATGTGTGCCCAAGATCCCGAGAGGAGAATGGAGAAGGGGTTGTAGCATGGCGATCCCCCCTGGGGTGTGATTTCTCGCTTTCTGTCTCTCTGTCTCTCTCTTTCTGGCAAGTTCACGTGCCCTATAGCAAAAACCTCTCAAAAAAAAAAAAAAAAAAAAAAAAAAAAAAGTAGTTTTTTGTTAATATGCTGCAGATTCTTTTTTGTCTTTAATTTTTGTCCAAGTTCATAATGAATCTACCTTCTTCCAAGCTCTATACACTGTAGAGCAGTCTTTTAGTCCTAATAGGCTAATAACTATGCTCTTCTTGTGTTTATCTTGGACTGCAGTCCTATAACCCTTCATTCTACCTTCTCGGTCCGTTTGTCCTTACCCATCCACACTACCTCTCAAGGAGTGAGTAGCGTCTCCACTGCTGTGCCAACTATTTAACAGGATTTCCTATCACTATTCTAAAATGTGGGCTACCAACAGCATTGTTTCCCACTAGATAAAGCAATAATAACTCTTACCACATTAGATTGTCACACAAAGTACATACTGATCATCTGCTTCAGCCCTGATTTACTAAATCCCCTTGAAGGTGCTCCTGTGGATCATTTTGTGACTTTGCCAACTTTGACTTTATCCCCCCAGTGTTCACTGTGCCACCTAGTAGCTATAGATTGTCTATAGTTGCCCTTATATTTAGATAATAGATATTTTTGCCTTTCTCAAATGAATGTCTACCTCTTCAAAACAACTTCTTTTAGTATAAAACAGCATGTCAAACCACACGTGGTATCTTTTTAGCTGCTATCCTTTACTGAAAACATGGCCAGCTCAAAGCATAATGGCGAGTGTAACCAAGGCATGCAATCATCCAATCAGAGGGACCACAACACAAAGGGTGGCCCTGTCCCTTTGGCCTGTTTACTTTGCAGAAAGCACATAGCTAATATCAAAGAAATGTTGTTAACACTTTCCTTTGAAAAAAGCTATTTTCAGTAATTCAAAGAAAAAGAGGGCTTACAAATGCTGAGAGTGGAAACACAATAAAACCAGCAGGACCAGGTGACAGGCAGGACTATCAAAATGACAATAGGTGTTTGAGCCTCTCAGGGAATGGACAGTACTTTTGTATAACAGTTTGGTATGCTCTTCTTTTGTAATTTGCTATAGACAGTAAAGATTGAAAGAGTACTGAAAAAATAAAAAGGCTTTTCTCAAGCCTTATTGTCCTAAGGATCCAATCTGTATCACCCTGATTCAGTGGGCATTATAGCAAACATTAGATTTCCAACTTTGTTTCTGCCTCCACACTTTCAACCCATGTTGCATGCTTCCTTAAGCATCTCATATTGTTTAGAGATTCTGCCATCCTCAACACACATCCTTTCCTGCACCATCAGCCACCCATTCCAGGTGAACAATTCAAGAGGATTTCAAAATGTTTGGGAAAAAAAATGGAATTATACTATAAGTTTATGTTGATCCAAAAAACATTCTGAAATCCAAGCACAGGTTTTTTTTGAAATATACATGTTTCATGAACTCTAAGTTAGAGACCCCTAATACAAGAGCCAACAAGATAACAGTAAAAAATAGCAATTGAGGGAACCAGCAGTTAGCGTAATGGCTATGTCGCTGGACTCCCACGTAGTCGACCGCGGTTCGCGTCTCAGACCCGGTGGCTTACAACTCACGCCGGGCGCGTGTGCGTGCGTGCCCAAGATCCCGAGAGGAGAATGGAGAAGGGATTGCCGCGTGACCATCCCCCCTGGGGGGTGATTTCTCGCTTTCTGTCTCTATGTCTCTCTCTGTCTGTCTGGCGAGCGCACGCGCCCTATAGCGAAAAACTTCTCCAAAAAAAAAAAAAAAAGCAATTGAGTATAAGTTTAGATGCCTGGATTTTACTCTTAGCTCTGCTACTAAATAACTAAGAGATATGGGTAAGTCACTTCCGGGTGTAAAAGATGGAGAGCAAGTTAGATTGTTTCTAAAATCCCCTCCCAAATAATTCTAAGAAATAAATTATAACACATTATCTTATTAACTACATTTAATTTTCTAAAAGTATACTCAGCATTAAAAATAAAGAGAAAACATTTATGCTTCTGCCTCAGTTGAAGACTAGAAAAATAAGTCCTTGCTTTCTCTCAATAGTCCTAATTTGTGGTTTATCTAAGATAGAAGGCCACAAATTTTGCGTATTGATCTCTCTCTCACTTTTCTGCCCAGACTTCAGATATGAGACCCTTTATAAATGGGCCCTAACCTACCCTGTAGTATCATCTCTTAATGCTTCCCTAAGCATGCTTGAACTGGATTAATTGCTATTCTTAAAATGATTACACTTTAGCTAGGGAAATAAATACATTCGTTGGCTAATATCTAGTCACATGCTCACCCCTGCAGCTGCCATCAGTCCAAAACAAATGCAGACTAGGAAAGAAGAAGGCATAATTGTGCAAAAGAAACTGGGGGTCGTGTTTCCTAAAAGACAGTGAGTGAATACTGGTGAGGTCGGAACTAACTACTCTGCACTATATTACACTATCAGATTTTATAAAAATTAAATGTGATATTACTCATTAAATATTTGGTGCAATGTTTGATACATAAGACATTTCCAAAAGCTAAATGTGGTCCATAGCACATAGTGAGTACTAAGAGTATGTCAAGTGAGTGAAGTGATTAAGTCGTAGTTGACTCTGCTAGAGGAATTCTTAGAATAAGTAAGGTACAGATAGTTTTGCTTTATTTTTACAGTTCATTCTTTGATTATTTTTCTTATTGGCAGAGATGATAAGTGATGAAGTCACATCTATTATTTGTAAATTTCCTGAACATATTGTACTTAATACAATTATACTGTAGTACAAATATAGCAAAGGGAGTTGAGCCCTGCACCCAACCTCACTGCAGTACTAACTCAGCCAAGAAATGCATGTGGAGCTTTTCATAAGGTCCCTGCACTCTGCTGGTGCTGGAAATGCAGCACTTCTCAGCTTTTTCCCTAAGGTCAAGTGTGGTAAAGGGAATGCAAGAAACAAGACAAGGTACCATCTTCCTGGAGCCAAATGTCTTTGTTCTATATCTAAGACTTGTGGAATTAAATAATAAACATAACTGAAGATGACTTGCTTTTAGAATAGTATGAGAGGACTTTGAAAGTTCATGGGAAACACAAATTTTAAGATTATGCATGGATTTCAAAGTGTATTGCTCCAAAATAAATCTATACTCTTTTTTTTTTTTTTTTTTTTTTTAGAGAGAGAGAGATTTTTGCCTTAGCATACGTGTACTCGCCAGAAAGACAGAGAGACAGAAAGTAATAAATCACACACACATACCCCAGGGGGCAATGGCCACACTGCAATCCCTTCTCCTCCATTTTCCTCTTGAGATTTTGAGCATGCACACACACATGCCTAGTGTGAGTTTTAAGTCACAGGGCCTGGGACTTGAACCACAGTCGACTGTGTGGGAGTCCAGTGACATAACTGTTTCACCATTTGCTGGTCCCCCTCTATACTTTAGTTCCACTTTCCACAAACTCTCAGAAATCCCCTCGTAAACACTTTTTAAAAAATCAACCTAATAAAGTGCAGTATGTCTAATTAAAGAATAATTAGGGAACCAGCAGTTAGCATAATGGCTATGTCGCTGGACTCCCACATAGTTGACCGTGGTTCACGTCCCAGACCCGGTGGCTTAAAACTCATGCCGGGCACGTGTGTGTGCGTGCCCAAGATCCCGAGAGGAGAATGGAGGAGAAGAGATTGCGGCGTGACCATCCCCCCTGGGGGGTGATTTCTCGTTTTCTGTCTCTATGTCTCTCTCTGTCTGTCTGGGGAGCGCACGCGCCCTATAGCGAAAATATCTCCAAAAAAAGAAAAAAAAAGAATAATTAATTCCCTCAGAGCCTGGAAAAATAAAAAAGGGATGATTTAAGGAGCATGAGTGGAGGCGTGCCCTTTATAGGATTAGGGCTCTTTCATTGTAACAAGAAGACAACCTAGAGGGCAGACACAGATGCATGTAGTTGGATATACTGAGGGTGGTAAGATACATTTCATGGCTTTTTTCCTTCTGTGAGTATAGAGCAGGAAGATTGGCTAAGCATGAGGAGTGAGAAGGAACCACAGCAGAGTTGCAGAGAAGAGATGTGAAATACCAGTTCTAATGAGTGGAAAGTGGAAGTCATAATAATTCACTAGTGTCCAATGAACTATGAGGGGAGGTTGTCAACTAAGAGTAGGCAGTTGATGATAGAAATTTGAAAAAAGAGGAAGAAATATAGCCTTAGTTTTCCTTCCATCTTCTTTCTATCTTCCTTGTTTTGTTAGATGGTAGAAAAGCAACTTTACAAGGAAAGTGTAATGTGATTTGAGACAACACTGACTGCCCATTTGAGATACCTAGTAATGAATTCACAGTGAAGGCAGTCAGTGTGGTTGTGGTGTGTGCTGTCCAGGACTGGCCATGCCACTGCTTAGGTGGTGATATAGGGATGTGAATATTTGGGCTTAAACACAGTCAACCTTTTGCTGGGTGCTACAGTGAAGAAAGAGACCAAGGGAGTTGTGGATGTGCACAAAAAGTAATTATGCCCAACTGTGGATTCTAAACTGAATAGGAGAGGTGAGGACATAAAAAAAATATGGGTAATGAAAAGTGGAATGGTCAGCAAGTTCAATGTCTAGCAAGAAGGCAAAAGTGCTGGAGTGAAAATTCAACCAACCCTGAGCTGATTAAAGTGGAGTGCTTAAAATTACTATTTTAAAAGTAAAGCAACTATGGGACCAGCAGATGGCATTATGGTTACTTTGCTGTACTCCCACGTAGTTGACAGCGGTTTGAGTCCCAGACCCTGTGGCTTAAAACTCACACTGGGAACTTATACATGCATGCCCAAAATTCCAAAAGGAGAATGAAGGAGAAGGGAATGTGGTGTGGCCATCCCCCCCAGGGGGTGAGTTCTTTCTTTCTGTCTCTCTGTCTCTCTGGCAAGTGCACATGCCCTATAGCAAAAACAGTCCATCAATCGATGGTAAATAAATGCAACTATGGAAATGACATGTTATGAATAGTCTTTCCTCCACATTGCTTATGGAACATTAAACTGTTTTGATGGAGATCCCCTAAGACCTAAGAACTAGCATACAAGTCACGAAGCCCAGTCACAGATGGCTGTGGACAGTTTGCAATGTCACTAAAAAGCTAATAAACGATTATCTCAATGTCCCTCAAAACTCAAAGGTCAACTATGGAAAACCTAGGATTTCTGGATTCTTTCCAAGGTGAACTACATGATGCTAATATGTAAAAGTAACTGAAGTTTTCTTAAAAGATACAGCAAGCAAAATAGAAAGAAGAAAATTCTTACCTGATGTAAACCTACCTGGTATCCTCACACGTCTTTGTTCTTTGTTTTAGACAGCGTGACTGGGGGGGATCTCATTTCAGGATGGGTTTCCATGCAGTCACCTGGTTTTCCTAATTGTTAAAGCAGATGTAATATATATCATCTATAGATCACTTCTTACTTAACTTTGATTTTACATTTCCGTTTCTATTCCTGGTCTAGGATTCATGACATCAACTATCGATTGCCAGCATTGTGAATTCGTTTCCTCCCCTCAGTTAACAGTCTAGGCAAAATTAATAGTTTTTCTTTGCTAAGGTATCATATTCACTAGAAATGGGTGATTTATGACTTCTTAAGGTGATTCACAGCCTACTTGTGTTAGAAAAATGGGAAGCAGTCTACTTGTGTTAGAAATATGTGCCTGCTCTATTTTCCAAAGAATCCAGAAAGTATTTAATTCTTATAATAGGAAATTGGAGGTTAAAAGCTGTCCATATTTCACAATAATACCAAGGAAAAACAAGTAGATGAACAGGAGGTGGGATTAAGGATGTTAGTGAAAAGACACAACCTTAAGCTTTTATGTCTGTCTTGAAAATGTGTTTTAGTTACTAGTTGCAACAACTTGTTCTGAACAATGTTTAGAGTTGGGTGTGCAAGACTGAAATGCTATTGTCATAAGGATCTGAGTAGTCCAGGGGTTTTGTTATTTATTTCTTACAAGGATTATACCTGGTTTCCATTATCTGGGAGATAATGATACTGAAGTAATTTTTTTCTTCCTTTTTTTTTTTTGATTTTTGCCATAGCGTGCGCGTGCTCACTGGAGAGAGACAGAGAGAGAAAAAGTGAGAAATCACCCCTGACACACAGAGGAGATGGCCATATGCAATCCTTTGTCTTCCATTCTCCCCTCAGAATTTTGGGCATACACACACACACACACATGTGCACCGGGCACAACTTCCAAGCTGCTGGTTCCAGGATTTGACCCATGGTCAGCCATGTTGGAATCCATTGTCTCAACCACCATACCACCTGCTGGCCCTCGCAATATTTTTTATCGTAGTCTATGTACACTTGTCAGCTGTGAGAGTTAAAATGTTCATATTTCCTATTTGATTCATTTTTTATAATAAATGGTTGGAATAGCTAAGCACAGCATTTCATTAATTACTAGTCAGCATTACAAAATGTAAAACAATTAAAACTAAGCTTTTGTAAAGGTGGGTGTGTTGTCTGATAAATAAAAAATATTAAAAAAAAACATAAACATATGGACACAATAGGCCTCCCTCTCCCCTTACTGTCAGCTGATAAATGACCATCCTGTCTTGCTTGGGTTCTTCTTCAGACTTGAGTAGTGTTGACTACCTCTTGAATTTTCTTGCTCAGAGGAAAAACTTCACTGCATAGACCCTAATATTTTTTAGAACTGGACAACAGTTTTGCTTAAAAAAACACTGTAGTGATTTAAACCTGTTTCTTCCTCCATCATCTAGAGTCCTATCTAGAAAGCGAAAGTTTGTTTTCCTTTTTCTCCAAGGTCCTTGTTTCTCCCTGAACTCAATCATAAAAATATGAAATTTTCGGGACCAGCAGTTAGCGTAATGGTTATGTCGCTGGACTCCCATGTAGTCGATCGTGGTTCACGTCCCGGGCCCGGTGGCTTAAACTCATGCCAGACACGTGTGCGTGCGTGCCCAAGATCCCAAGAGGAGAATGGAGGAGAAGGGATTGCAGTGTAGCCATCCCCTGTAGGGGGTGATTTCTCACTTTCTGTCTCTCTGTCTCTCTCTGTCTTTCTGGCAAGCACACGCGCCCTGTAGCAAAAACCTCTCAAAGAAAAAAAAAATATATGAAAATTTCACAGCACTATAGTGCAACCAACTTATGTTAAAAAAAATTCTTGTCATTCCATGATTAGAAAGCTATTTCAGGGACCAGCAGTTAGTGTAATGGCTATGTCGCTGAACTCCCACATGGTTGACCGTGGTTCGAGTCCCAGGCCCGGTGGCTTAAACTCATGCCGGGCGCATGTGCTTGAGTGCCCAAGATCCCGAGAAGAGAATGGAGGAGAAGGCCCCTGGGGGGGTGATTTCTCGCTTTCTGTCTCTCTGTCTCTCTCTGTCTGGCTGGCGAGTGCACGCACCCTATAGCAAAAACCTCTCCAAAAAAAGAAAGCTATTTCACAGCAAGCTTTATGAACTTTAACCTGCTACACCACCCTCGATCTACATATAATAATTTCTCACAGGATTAGATACCACAATTTGATTTTATTTTTAAATGAGATTTTATACACTTTCCCAGAACATAACATTGTAAAACATGTTTGAGACAAAACGAATGAAGTTTCACCAAGTGTGTGAAGTGATGAGTCCACTCCAGTCACAAGTGACCTGTGGATCGTTAGCCCTGCTGTCCACGCAGGCTTGGCTTTGATTTCTATAGGCCCACGCAGTGTCTCCTTGGAGAAAATGCACAGATGTAGCAGTTCGCTTTAATGTTTTTCATCAAACAGTTTCCTAGTGACGGAGGGAAAGGTATAAAAGTTGTTAGGGAAAACATTCTCTACTACCAGGAGGCTGTTTCTTCAGAAGTCAGAGGCTTGTGGGCACACTGTGAAAGGAATACTTAATTAAACCTGTGCTGGAAAACTCCTTTCAGGTAATCAGAGTCTTTACCAAGTCACTTTTCCCTCTTACAAACAAAATGGCTTATAGGTAGCTGCTTGTAAGTTATTTTGTCCTAGAATTAAAGGAACTTTGATTCTAAAATACACGCTTCTGTGTACCATCCAAAATATGTAGTGTCTGAGACATTCTCAACCTGAGAAAGAATCACAAGTTCACACCCTGGGGACTGGTGTTAGGTAGTTTGTGGGATCTAAAAAAATCTCCCATGGGTCTCCTTAAGTGCCAGAGGTTTTAACACCATAAGCTCAGTACTTTGAGTTAAGGCTTTGAGTTTTAGCCTTTCTCAGTATGACCCAAACCCTGAGTAGGTCACAATTTGAGTAATTATTAATGATGATCCCGTTAAGGGATATTTATTTATCAGTTACCTTTATGTCTCAAGAGCGAGCCATGAGAGAATGGAAAACTGCACCACATACCAGATTTTACTAGGAGATAGGCAAAACAGCAAATCTAAAATAATCAGACCTCAGGGACTCCTGGTCGGTAAGAGGAAATAGAAGGGTGCTCAGTGTCTTGAAAGAGGGATTATTGAAAACAAAGATTAGGTAGCTAACTCTGAAATCTGTTTCACAGTTTTGCTTAGTTCCCACATAATGAAGATACTAAAAAACTATTGGACCTTAGGATCTCTATCTCTTTTCCTTTGTGGGTAGATGTATTGATTTATGGCACTGAAGCTGTACAAATGTATTCTGCCTTTTCATTTTAATTGATTTATTCCATTTTGTTTAATACGTAGTCTCTAAACAAACACCATCTTGAGACACACCAATAAGGATGTGAAAAAAACACTTGAAAAAGAATGTTCACCTTTGAAAATGTCTTCCCCAATATTGGGTAAAGCTTGGACGGGATGTTGAAAGTCGGTGGATTTCAGTGTTGACTACAGGCCCTCATTTGCCTTGATTTAAAGGTTCCAATCTCAGTTCTTTATGGAGTGTTTGGGTTTCCTTCGGGGTCTCTTAGGAATCACAAGTTTCTTTACTTCTTAACTGTACACCTTGTTGTAATTGAAGCTCCCTGTTGCTGTAACTCCTTCCTAATGTTACAGTTTTAGTTAAGTATTCTTTCCCTCTGGAGGCATTAATTATTGCCAGTTTTGCAAAGATCCTTACATGGCGTGCACATTTTTGTTTCTGGTGCCAAATCATGGCTCTATCACCTATTCTTCATCTAGGTGAAAGGATTTTTCAGCAGTTTTCCATTATCGTTCAGCATGCACCATAGCCTTTTTAATCACTGTTCTGTAATTTAAAGCATCTTTGCTCACCTATCAGAAAATCAGAATACTTCATATCTTTATGTATTTCCCCAATTTGTATTACTTGTCTCAGGATAGAGAATTTGAATTTAGTGGTTTTGGCTATTAGCTGTGAAATTATTGGTCGCTGGAGTTTATGAAAGCAAATCCCCTTACTAAGGATATACCCATAGTCTATAGCATATCATTTCTTAAAAAATGGTTATTATCCAGTGACAGGACCTCACTGAAATATGAAATTAAAAGGGAGAATATTTCTTCAAATATAATAGCATTCTTGGAAATATTCTTGTGGTCAAAGTAAACTATTTTTGTTTAGTGCGGTAATTATTTCAGATTTTAGACAGTTAAATAGATACGCTACATCTTAGTCTATTCAAACTACTATAACAAAATACCATAAACTGGGTAGCTTAGAAACAACAGAAACTCATTTCTGACAGTTCTGGAGCTTGAGAAGTCCAAGATTAAGGTGCTGGAAGACTGAGGGGCCAGTGAGGGCCCACTTCCTAGTAGATGGTGATATCATGCTATATACTCACATGATGGAAAGGAAATCTAGCTTTCTGGGGCCTCTTCTATAAGGCCCCTAATTGTATTCATGAGGGCTCAGCTCTTGTTACCCAATCATCTCCTAAGTCCCCACTTGCTAATACCATCACCTTGAGGGGTAAAACTTCACTAAATGAATTTGGGAGAACACAACATTTGCCATAGCTCTCTGTTGTTTACAAACACTATAATCCTTTTTTTCTCATACACGCATTTCCAAACAGAGGGAAGACTACTTAATTCTTGTTTTACAAAAACCTCTGTGCACTAGCGGAGATTTTGAAATAAAGTCATTCGACCTTCAGGTAGCTTTTACTGGGTGCCCTCACTGAGACTATACCTGTTCTAGGCACTGGAGAAAGAGCATTATGCAAGACAGAAGACAGACAGATTCCCATCTATGGAGGCTGAGTTGTAGAAATTTCTCCAGACTTCACTCCCAAGTCAAATATACTTTGTCCTTCTTCATCTGGTCATTGACCCGAGAGACTTAACATTCGCCACCAACAAGAACAGGGTCTCCATGGTCAGCGCATCAATTTGTGTTTTAATGCTTGGAACTGTGTGATTTATCCCGAAGTCCTCTGCTTCTGAAAGTCGTGAGAGCCCATTTCATTATACAAAACCGAAATACACGGAAATTTATTGTTATTTTACTGAACATAAATCAGGAAATAGATCCAATATACATTACCTAAGGACTGACATTTCTAGCCCCTGAGCCATGTATTTCAGTAAATGTATTTTCTTGTTCATTTACCACACTGCCTCTTCCCCACATGACTTTCGATGTCTCTCCCTTTAACCTGGACAAACCCACTTCCTTCCAAAGGCAAGAATTTCTACAAAATAATAAACAACCTTGGCTTGACCTATACAAAACACTTGCTTATCATATTGTATAGAACGCAAATGAAGAATTGGTGGAAGAAGTTCAGCCTAGTCTTTTTCTTTTTAATTTGAACTTATTTCATTTTTTGAAAATATATATAAAAACAATCACTTTCAGCGTTTTTATGAACATTATGCTATATATTTTGACATTCTCTTTTTATTAATTTAGCCTTATTGATTTATGCATATTTGATTTATAGTTTATTGTGAATTTTAAGGAATTCTAAGTTTTTGATTTGATTCAAAAATTGCATATCTTCAACTTTACAATGAAAAACAAAATGTTGATTTGATAGTACAGAAATACAGATTGAAGGTAGATTCTGATTTTGGTAGCAAAAGTTCATTTAAAAGTTGGACAATACTAATGAAAACTTCCCAGGTTGGCCCAGAGTATATCGACGGGGCTCTATTCTGCTGTAGGGTTTCTCTCTGAGCTAAAAGTTCCGTGTGCGTTTTTTTCTCAGGAGGTCGAGTTGTGTCGTGTTAGCAGTCAAGAGAAGCTGGGCCTGACAGTCTGTTACCGAACAGATGATGAAGAAGACACTGGCATTTATGTCAGTGAGGTGAGAGATGCCGGGGAGGGCAGTTTAGGGGAGGGAGAGTGGGAGGAATGGAGTGAAATGACTCAGTGAGAAAATCCTTCTTTCAGAGGTTTGAATGTGAAGAACTGGCCTTGTTCCAATACTTGTCAGTTTCAATTAAGAAAGTAAATTATGCTGCCCAAGTAATGTAATTATTATCAGCTTGTTTAATGTGAATGCTTTCACCACATAATCCCAGCAAGGAAAAGTGCAAAAGTGGTAACATTGTCTAAATTTGAATAAATTCCCTAAAGCACACAGGAAGTCAAGCAAAGTTTTTGATCCAAAACATTTGTCCTTCCAGTCCACTGTGTCTTTTATTAGTTCTGGTAACAACAGCATTGGCTAATTGTTTAAATTAATATTCACATCTTTTATTCTGCAGATAGGCTTGATAAATTTGAATACTGAAGGAGTGCATCTATTTTTGGTTTGTTTTATTCGACCCTTTAATCACTTGCTAGTGAGATACTTAAATGTGTGATATCTTTGGTGTTGATTAAGAGTCTAAAACAAATTTAATGGCTCTAGGTGATTTCTGAAAACTCCCAAAAACATTTTATGAGAAGTAAGACAGTGGGACTAGCAGTTAGCGGAATGGCTATGTTGCAGGACTCCCATGTAGTCGACCGCAATTCGAGTCCTGAACTCCGTGGATTAAACTCATGCCAGGCACATGTGCATGCATGCCCAAGATCCCGAAAGGAGAATGGAAGAGAAGGGATTGCAGCGTGGCCATCCCCCTGGGGGGTGATTTCTCGCTTTCTGTCTCTCTGTCTCCCTCTGTCTTTCTGGAGAGTGCTTGCTCCCTATAGCAAAAACTTCTCCAAAAAAAAAAAAAAACAGGAAAAAAAAGAATTGATATGGTGTATTTTCATTATATATACTGCATATAACTGCATACAATTAAAACTTTCATACATTAAATAACATATGTAAATAAATAGTATAATGTAAGTCACTTCTACAAAACTTAGACTGTATATATACATACATAGTCTATACACACGCACATTGGCGTATTTGTATGCATATATGTAATGTGTAAATGTATTTTATACTACATATATTAAATAATACATCTATTATTATATATACATATATGTATACAAATGAACATATGTATACAAATACACACATGCACGTATGTGTAGACTATGTATATATATGCAGTCTAACTTCTGTAAACTATATGCAGGTGTTAGACAAAGTCAATACTAATTGCTATTCCATATTGCTCCATGTTTTCTTGGTCATGATCTTGAAAATATTATGTAATATACTGAGCTTCAGGCTCTTCAACTAAAAACTACAATATAGGTTATCTCATTGTTTTTAATAGAGTTTTGTTTAGAATATGGAAGAGATGAGGTAATTAATGCATCTGGAAAACTACGCAGCTCTGCAAATGTAAAACATTACTCTTTTATCACTGACTGGCTCCTGCAGTGGAAAAATCTCCAGAGAATATTTGGCTTACTTAATTCTGTGAAACGTACAGCTATGATAATCCCTCTGATTAAGGTGAGGAAGGTTAAGGAAACACCTGCTGAATTATCTTTTGTAATATGTACAGAAATCGAAAGGTAGAAGTTTAATATCAGTTTGATGACAGTACTGAAGACAAAGTTTTAGACTGTGATGGCTTTTACATGGGAAACAATTGATTCATCATCTCTCATTTCCTTCTAGTAAGTCTTTATTTACTGTTTAAATATGTTAAATTTGGAACTTCACTTTTCAGGGACAAGAAAGCCACAGAAACTGAACATAGGAACCTGAAAAGAAGGTTTTCCATATACCTCTTAGTGTAATTGTAGTGTCTTCTGTTCTTGATTTGTTACTTAACTCTCAGTTATCTGGTGGCATCCCGATAAGAAAGTAATATTTAACATCTGGATAGAATGGATCAAAACCATGCTACACTTGAAATACTTTGCTTGAAAAATGGCTTTGCTGAAACAAACCCAAATAAATGGCTTGAAGCCATCACATGAAATCTGATAGGTGGAATTACCCCTATTGCACTGTAAGTCATCACTCAAGTTTGACCCATTAAAATGTTGATAAGTTCTTAAAGGGCCTGTAATAGCTATTTATTCTAAAATAATTTATAGTTAATATACTTCAACCTATATGTAAAGTAGTGCCGAGTAATAACATGCAGAGATAGGATTTTTTTTCTTGAGCAATAAAGATTGTAAATCTCTTTATAAATTAATATACTCAGGAGCTAGAAATCCCTTTAATAAGTATGGACTTACAGCATAGCTGTCAACTTTTCTAAGACAGCAAGGCAGTATTTAAAGATCACCATAGTAGAAAGTAAATTTCTTGGGTCCAGAGAATCCTAGTATTAACATCATCCCATATCAGCTGAAGACCCATATCTGACAGTTGGGATTCAGAAATGAGGAAATGAACATGCAAAAAGAAGGAAGGAAATGGAACAAAGAAATGGAGTGAAAGAGGGAGGAACAGGGAGGGAATATGATTTTTCAATCAAGTTCTCTAGTCCTGACTAATTTCATTATTGCTAAGTCTAAAATAGTCTATTTACATTTTCAGAATCAGTGATTTTTTTTAGAGGTTTTGGCCTTAGGGCACCTGCACTCACCAGAGAGAGAGAAAGGCAGAGATAGTGAGAGGGAATGTGAGAAGTCACCCTCCTGGGGGGATAGCCACATCACAATGCTTTCTCCTTCATTCTCCTCCTGGGATCTTGGGCACGCAAGCACACACGCCTGGTGTGAGTGTCAAGCCACTGGGTTCAAGACTCAAACCATGAGAGTCCATTCATGTCCATTCAGGCCATATGCTGGCCCCCAGAATCAGTGATGTTTAACAAAGAAAAATATACATGCACTATGTCCTAAGTCAATAGAGAATTTTTAACCAGATTTTTAAAAACACATTTTGAAGTCATGTTTTTAAAATTGTTGGTGGAATAATGCATATCCAGTTGAAGATGTGTGTCCTCTCCCTTACAGGTAGATCCAAACAGCATTGCTGCCAAAGATGGCCGGATTCGAGAAGGGGATCGTATTTTACAAGTATGTTGTGTAGTTTTTTCCTTTAATTTCCTACTGTCTCATATAGTTTTTAATTTTACATTAGAGAAAATCATTTGTCAGGACCAGCAGATGGTGTAATGATTACATCGCTGGACTCCTACGTAGTCCACCACAGTTCAAGTCCTGAACCTGGATGCTTAAAACTCACATTGGGCACATGTGCTTGCATGCCAAAATCCTAAGAGGAGAAGGGAGAAGAAGGGATTACGGTGTGGCCCTCCCTCCTGGGAGAATGGCTTCTTACTTTCTGTCTTTCTTTCTCTTTCTCTCTGGCAAGTGCAATTGCCCTGTAGCAAAAAAAAAAAAAAAAAAAAAAAAAAAAAAAAAAAAAAAAAAAAAAACCTCTCTCAAAATAATATCATTTTATCTTGCTGCTTCTGGATATTAATATACACAAAATGAAAGAACGATCATTTAATTTTTTGGTTTTTGGTGGATTTTTTTGTTTGTTTTCTGTTTTTTAAGTAAGGATGCTGCAGGACAGTAGGTGGCCTGGTGGTTAAGGCACTGGGTTCCCAGACAGTTGATTGAAGTTTGAATCCCAGACCCGGCACCTAGAAACTCATCAATGCCCAAAATCCCAGGAGGGAAATGGGGGAGAAGGGAATGCATTCTGGCCATCCCTCCTGGGATGTGATTTCTCACTTTTTCTCTCACTATCTCTCTCTGTCTCTCTCTGGCAAGCACTGGGGCCAGCCCCACAGCTCAGTATGTAAGGAAGCTAAATCCCAGATAGATGATAGCAGTTCAAATCCCAGCCCTAGCAGCTTGTAAAACAGTTCAGATGCATGTGTGTGACCAAAATCCCAGCAAGATGGAGAAAAGGGATTGTGGCCTGATTATGCCCCATTGAGGGGATTTTCTCTCTCCCTCTGGTGAGTGTACATGCCTTCTCATAAATTAAAAAAATAATAATGATGAAGTAGGATGGCACCATTTATTAAGAATTACTAGCTATTGAGGGCCATTAGGTGGCGTAATGGTTAAGGTGCTAGACTCCCATATTGCTTACCATGGTTCGAGTCCTGGACCTGGCAGCTTCAAAATCACACCGGATGTGTGTGCATGCATACCCAAAATCCTAAGGAGGAGAAAGGAGAAGGGATTGCGATGTGGCCATCCCCTCAGAGGATGATTTCTCCTCACTTTCCCATTCTCTGTCTCTCTCTGGTAAAAAATTGTTAAAAGAAAAGAAAAGAATTATTAGCTAATAGTTAGTGTTAAGATACAATCTCCGGAGTGACATTACAAGACTTCAACCTCCAGCTTCACCATTTGCTTGGGCACGTCATTTACCCTCCTTTCGATTTAAGCCCATTTCCTCATCTTGAGAAATTGTAACAGAAAGAGCCTGTCGTTGTTGTGAAGGTTAAATGAGATTATGCATGTAATATTGTTAGCGCAGTGCTCAGTAAGTGCTTAATGAACATTAACGGCTGTTGTTACTAACAGCAGCAGTGGCAGCAATTATTGCTGCCTTTTCCAGAACAAATGAGGTGAATGTGGATCCAGATGTCCCTTCTTTACATCAACACCTAGAAGTCTCCAGCATTTACGAATGAATTTCTGGGGTCAGGTGTATGGAATGTGCTTTCTACTCCACATGGAAATGTGAAAACATAGAGACTGATTCATTTTCAGTTTAAGGAGAGAGAAGGTTAAGCCGGTCACGAGGTGAGGCGGGGAGGAGTGGAGGGCTGGAAAGAGTTCTAAACTAAATCAGGAATAATTTAAATCTAGTATTTGTCCTAAACCTGCCTTGACTGGCTCTGTGCTTGCTGGAAGACATGGAAGCTCCCCAGCTCTTATGACCAGAGTAACCCAGAATAAGGACTGAGGCCCTTTTCGGGGTGAGGTGAGAGTGCCTGCTGATTTACAACTGCAAATTGAGAGACTTAGTTTTTGTTAAACATTGTATAGAACGTTTAGCCAGGGTGACAGGCCCAGACCTCCCATTTCTCTTTGCTGGATTTGAACCCCTGGAGAGTTTTTCTTTGGATTCAATGTTCTTCTGAGAACCAGGGCTTCAAAAATAGGCTGGATGCCATGGCTGCATTTGGAAGACAGCAGCCTATACAATGGTCAGGATGCAGCACTGTCACGATAAAGGGGTGCCTGCGTGCCCTGGCTCACACCAGAGGGTTATCTGCCCCACCTTCAGCTTCCTTCTTTCCCCTCTTCAGGGCGACAGTCACCAAATCATAGTCTTCCTTTGCCCCCTCTCTAGCTAGAAGCTACAGAACTCCTTTTTCATCAAGGATCCTCTACTAATGCTTCAATAGGTAAAGACATTTTGCTTTTTTTTTTCCCGTCCTTGATTCCCTCTCACCCAAATAAATTTAAAGGAAAAAAATGAATAAATAAAAAAAAGGAGATAAAAATAGGGAAAAACAAAAAGTATGAATTAGTGTTCATTCAGCGCGCCACTCGGAAAACCTCAGGAGCAACCTCCCTAAGTAATGACCTGTAGTTCAAAGTAATGAAAATTTATTTTTAAAGAATTGTTTATTTATTTTATTCCATTTGAAAATGGGAAAACAAGCCGCCAGGTCCAGGGCTCAAACTGAAATCATTCATGTGATAATCCAGTGCCTTAACCACCATGCCACCTACCAGCCCCTCCAAAAATGGAATTCTATCATTGGATATATCAGGAAGAAAAAGTGGTTAAGGAAGTGAAGATATAACCTTGTTTACCACTACATTTTCACATCTTTTATGTGTCCATGTAGATAAATACAAAAATAAAACAAAACTGTTCAGTGGAAAGAATGCTAATAAATGAATAAAGCCTACAGAAAAGTGTACTTGTGTAGCTTAAGCAATTAAGAATATCATGTTTGCATATGTCCTGATAACTGAAAATATCAGGTTTTATTTTTTTTTTAAATTTTGAGATAATTTTAAATGTGTCATTCACTTCACTAACATCTCCAATTAAATATACTGAAAATACTCTAACCTTTTGATGTTCAGGATCCCGGTGCGCCCGGCAATTAAACAAGGCTGCGCTAGGGGAGCGTGTGCAGTGACAGAAAGGCTGGACAAAGTTGTGTTACAACATTTAATGACGCTCTTTGGCTGAATTTTCTGATATCCTGGGTCTATGTTTAGTCATTTTTCTTACTCCTCTCGTGCTACTCCCAGATGTCACTCTCCTCTCACCTCCACTTTCCACACCACGTACCTCCTACTGTAACACTCCCTGGATTCTGTCTGCTGAGTCATTGCCAAGAGTTGCTATCAACTGTGTCACCAGAAATTAACCTGGGGGAAGTCCTCTCACAAATTTGCACAACCCAGCAGGCATTTCTGAGTCAGAGAGCAAGAGTTAAAGACTACACAGATGATCAGCTTTTTAAAAGAGAGTGCTTCGATGGCATTTTCTCCTTGGCATAGTAAACATCTCATTATGTCATGTATGCAGCCTAACCTCATGTTAGCCAAAAAGTCAATCAAATATGAAATGATTGCTCCCTGACATAATTCCATAAGAACTCAGACAGTGGAACCATCAGACTTTTCATAAACTCTCTTTTTGTTTCTTTTTCCTGTTCTGCACATAAACTGGTACTCAGTATTTCTTCATCCTCTCTTATTTTTCTTCCCTTTAGATAGTTTTTCCCCTTATTTTTATTCTTGCCACATGTATATTCCTATATTTCACTCACTTTCTTTCTCTTCATACTAAGATATGAACAGATCTGAAATAATTCTTTCCTCTTCTACCTGAGATCATTGGTTTTTCCTAAGAAATTCCATAGAATTGTATTTCCCCTCTCCTCTGGTACAATAGTATAGGAAACTTAAAAGTTAGTATATTTGGGAACCAGCAGTTAGCGTAATGGCTATGTCGCTGGACTCCCACGTAGTCGACCGCGGTTCGCGTCTCGGACCCGGTGGCTTACAACTCACGCCGGGCGCGTGTGCGTGCGTGCCCAAGATCCTGAGAGGATAATGGAGGAGAAGGGATTGCGGCGTGACCATCCCCCCTGGGGGGTGATTTCTCGCTTTCTGTCTCTATGTCTCTCTGTCTGTCTGGCGAGCGCACGCGCCCTATAGCGAAAAACCTCTCCAAAAAAAAAAAAAAAGTTAGTATATTCAAGCAGAAAAACTGTATGAAACCATTTTTAAGCTTTTAGGGATACACATACACACACACACACACACACACACACACTCGTGCACATACAGGATATTGGGCCTAAAATGAGGTCTCACTGATTTGTCGAGGTATCATAGATCTCTTCTAATCCAAGGCAATATCCCTTTTGAAACTCATATTTACAGGTGGCCATGCACAGAAAATGAAATAGATATATTATCTACAAAGATTTTTCTCATTGTAACCAAATGTTACATGTTGTCTTTCTCTTCCTTCTCTTCCCTGTCTTCTCTTTTTTTTTACCTTTTTTTTTTTTTGGAGAGGTTTTTTGCTATAGGGCACGTGCGCTCACCAGACAGAGAAAGAGAGAGACAGAGAAACAGAAAGTGAGAAATCACCCCCCCCCCCCCACCAAGGGGATGGCCACACCACAATCCCTCTCCTGCATTCTCCTCTCAGGATCTTGGGCACGCGTGCACACGCACCCGGCATGAGTTTAAGTTGCTGGGTCCAGGACTCAAACTGTGGTCGACTACATGGGAGTCCAGCGACATAGCCATTATGCTAACTGCTGGTTCCCCTGTCTTCTCTTAAAATGAACCCTCCATGAAATTGTGTTGATGTGACTGCTCCTCATCTCGTGTTGCTGGGTCCTTGGCTTCATTTCAGCCTTAGGTTTTCCATGCACAGGTAGCGGCACTCCCACAAGCAGTTCCGTAACTATAAGCCATTATTTCAGGAACTAGAGCAACTGAAGGTTGAAAACTATCTGATTCCATTCCTCAAATCTTCTTCTTTTTTTTAGTGCATTTCTTATGTATTTATTTTACATTCATTTCCTGTATATCTTTACAGCATATAAAATGAGCTTTCCCATCCAGAATACACTGAATATTGGCCCAATAAAAGACAATACTATACAGTCCCTCAAATCTTTTCCTTGAGAGGCAACATGGCTGAAACCCATGACTATGTTTCTTGTCCCAATAGGAGGTTAGATGTCAAACTAATGAATGTCTTGTGTATAGAAGGTTCTACCAACCAACTGGTTAAAGTGGCCATTATTTTGAAAAAGAAATAATAAATTTTAATGCCAGATTTCTTTGGTGAATTTATTTCATGCCATGGATAATATTGCATGTGACAGTGTTCTGCAACGGATGCCCTGTCCCCCCAAAACAAAGGCTGATTACCAGGACCAGAGACCATAGCTCTGATCATCATGAGTTCATAGAGGGAAGCCACGAATACCAACTGTAAGAGGGTGAAATGTAAGCACAACCAGATGGGAAGCTTCCTTACAGAATGATGCAGAGAAAAATTAGCCCTTCAAATACTGATGTATTTTCTGGGGAAACAAAATGGGGGAGCCTCTATTGAAACTGTACTAAAATTTTGCCTTCAAATAGCTTGTTAAGTATTGTAGATAATTTACTAATACTAATAGCAAATAGATAACATTAATGTTTTGTTAAAAAAATGAGTAGTGGTGTTTCAATGAAGTTATAGCATCTGTCCTAATTAGTTTCATAAATATATTTTTGACTTAATGATTTTGAGACAACTGTTTAATTTTTAATTTTTGAAAACTTGCTAATAATAAACTTTTCTTCAGAATTTAGTAGATTGTTTAATGCAGGACATCAACTACATAATGAAAGATGCTTGAAATGTTTTTGTTATTTCAGGAAAATCAAATTAAATCAAACTATCAGGGACCAGCAGATGACATAATGGTTACTTCGCTGGACTCCCACATAGTCAATTGTGGTTCGAGTCCCAGACAAGGTGGCTTTAAACTCATGCCAGGTGCATGTGTGTGCATGCCAAGATCCTGAAAAGAGAATGGAGAAGAAGGGATTGTGGTGTGGTATCCTCCCCAGGGAGTGATTTCTTACTTTCTTTCTCTCTGTCCCTCAAGTGAGCACATGCACCCTATAGCAAAAGTCTCTTAAAAAAAAATTATTAAACAAACAAAAGAGTTGAAATACATAGGAGATAGATATCTTTTTAAATAGAACCATGTTTACCACTATGGATCTAATTACAATGCATAAACTTTACCACATTTGCTTTATTTAGCAAGGAGGGTTGCCTTCACTGAGAATTAAAATATAAATGATAATAGTAATAGTAACAATAGCATCAACAGTAATACATGTCAACACTGAGAACTTTCTACAGCTGAGCTACTGTTAAAGCCCTTGCCATGTATTTAACTTATTTAATCCTTATAACTACCCTCTAAGAAAGGTACCATTATCTGCATTTTAAGATAGTGAATATAATAGCAACATTAGACTATCATGATAAGGAATATTTAGTTAATGGTAAATGAAATTTAAATAAAGAATGAGAACATATGTACACACACAAGTGGAGACCAGAGAAAAATTAGAGAGAATTATATCACCAACTCAATTTTTTCAGGATCAAATGCACCGACCATTGGGCCCAGGTCTTCTGGGCAAATAGACATAGTGCTGATGTACTACTAAGAATTACCACGAGATGGACGTAAGTCCTCAAAACTCAAAGAAAGTGAACAGTGCAGAATTATTATTTTAAAGCCACACTTAACTGGAAGAAGAAATTTCATTTCATAGGGAAAAGATTGAGTAGAATCCACCATTGCCAATTTATCTTTATTTGAGGGGGGGAAAGTCTTGAAATCAGTGTATACATATTTTGCAGATACATTTACCAAAAAAGCCCCACAATGTATCCTTCTCAGTCATTGTTTCCCATTTTGAATTCATAGCTTCTACTTTTTAGTTTGACAAATTTTGTGATTTGCAAAAATGGAGGAAAAAAAAGAATACGTGAAACTTGTAAAAGCTAAATTTTATGTCTACAAATATAAGCAAGAAATAAAGGTGGTATTTGCTTCATTTTGTTTTGTTTCATTATGAAAATTTTTTAAAGAACTATTTTATTTTATTTATGGTTATTTTTTAAATTTTTGCTATAGGGCACGTATGTTCGCCGGAGATAGAGATAAAGTGAAAAAGTGAGGACCAGCCGATTCTATAATGTCGTATAGCCGACAGTGGTTTGAGTCCCAAATTGGCAGCTTAAAACTCACCCTGGGTAGGGACCAGCAGTTAGCATAATGGCTATGTCGCTGGACTCCCACGAAGTCAACTGCAGTTCGAGTCCCGGACACGGTGGCTTAAACTCACGCCGGGTGCGTGTGCGTGTGTGCCCAAGATCCAGAGAGGAGAACGGAGGAGAAGGAATTGCGGCATGGCCATCCCCCCTGGGGGGTGATTCCTCGCTTTCTGTCTCTCTGTCTCTGTCTGTCCGTCTGGCAAGCTCATGCGTCCTATAGCAAAAACCTCTCCAAAAAAAAAAAAAAAAAAAAAACAACCCTGAGTGTGTGTGCATGTGTACCCAGAATCCCAAGAGGAGAGTAAAAGAGAAGGGATTGTGGTGTAGCCATCGGGTGATTTCTTACTCTCTCTCTCTCTCTCTCTCTCTCTCTCTCTCTCTGTCTTTCTAGGGGGTGTACACACCCTATAGCAAAAAAAAAAAAAAAAAAAAAAAAAAAAAATCCTCTATTAAAAAAAAAAATGAGAAAGCAAGCTGCCAGGTCCAGGACTTGAACCACAGTCAGCCATGTGAGAGACCTGTGCCTTAATCACCATGTCACCTGCTGGCCCTGCTTTGTTTAATTTTTTAAAACATTTACTGTAATTTATTGTTTATATTCATTACACATCTTTGTAGGGTACAGAATGGTTTTTTGTTTTCTTTGTTTGTTTTTAAATTTTTTTAAAATTTTTTATATACATTCAATCACATTGTTTTTGTATACATTCAATCACATTGTTTAGCTTACAAAGTGAACATTTCAATATGTGAACATTTCTCCCCAGTCCAGTTGATCAAAACATCTTCAACCAATAACACCACACCTCCCTATCCCATCAATGCTTTGCCTCCGTATCCCTCCTCCAAATGTCCTTCCCTAGGCCCCACTCCTCCACACACACCACATCTGGCCTTCACATTAAAAACATAAATACTGTGTTTAAGAAATAAATAGAGGATATAGACATATTCATCACCATCAACTTTAACATTATATTATGCTGTGAATATTCAAAACCCACGCTACTGGTCATTCTGGAAGTATGTAGTGAATTGTATATGGCATTCTTTACTTTGAGATACATTTCTAAAGAAAAAGAAACCTATTAAAAATTGGACAGCAAAGTCTCATAAATTAATGAGGATAGATTTTTTTAAACAAAGGTAATGTTTTCTTTGTTTTCTGAGAGGTTTTTGCTATAGGACACGTGCGCTCACCAGAAAGATAGAGACAGAGACACAGAAAGCGAGAAATCACTCCCCAGGGGAGGTAGCCAAGTCACAATCCCTTCTCTATTCTCTTCTTGGATCTTGGGCATGCATATACCCAGCGTGAGTTTAAGCCACTGGGTCTGGAATTCAAACCACAGTCAACAAACATGGGAGTTCAGCAACACAGCCATTATGCCAACTGCTGGTCCCATGAGAACAAAGGTAATGTTAATATAGCCAATGAAAGAAGAATTTGTCATTTCCATGTACAGGACTATGTGAGATAAGAGTTTATAATCTGAAAATAAATATCTGTGATACCAATCATTTGTCCAGTTAGAGATAAATAAAATTGTACCTAACAATAGCTCATTAGAAAGAGACAGAAAAAGAAAACTTACTATGTGTGCTTATAAGACCAATTCAGTACCATAGTACTGAATTGTGCATAAAGAAATAGGCCCTCATAAAAGAAAAAACAAAATAAAATTGGAAAGAGATGTTTAAAAGTGAAAATGTGATGAAGTCAGTGATTTAGTGATTTGTATCCTTTACAAAGCTCTTGATTTTAGCTTTCTTTATTTCCAAGACTCAGGTATTTATGACATTTTAGACTTTTCCTGTTATCTATTTATAAAATGAGTAATGGCTATCATAAATATGTAAAGAGAAACCTGTGGAGACAACTGCCTATCAAATAATTGGTGAATTGGTATTGATACCTGCTTGTGTGCAAAATAGTTGAATCAGCATTTTAGCCTTTTAGTTGGGAAATTTAATCCCAACATTCAATGTTATTATCGATATGTCTGCACTCCACACCCCCCCCCCCCTTGTAGGTAACTTGGCGCTTCTCTTTTGCCATTGTTTGAATGCTGTCTTTGTCTTTGATTTTTATCAATTCAGCTATAACGTGCCTTGGAGAGGGTCTTCTTATGTTATATTTATTTGGTGTCCTTTGTATTTCTTGGACTTGAATGTCTGCAAGGCTTTCTAAATTTGGAAAGTTTTCCCCAGTGTCCTAGGCCTGCATCCCTGTTGGTCCTGATGAGGGAGGGGCAGAATGCCAGAAGCCCACGTGGGAGTAGCAGCTCGGACCTTCTATCCTAGGCCTCCCTGCTGTTCCTTCTATTTCTGGTGATATTTTTTTGATCAGTGTAAGAAAGCACAGTAATTGTTTGTATGATTTTTTACTACTATTACTGTCTGATTTTCCCATGCTAACTAGAAATAAGAATCTAAGATTAAGGATCATTTATAGTGATTTAAAGTTGACATTCCTGAGCTTGTTTTCAAATAATTACACCCGCCCTTATGCATCAGTCAGAATCCCAGAGACCCACAAGGAGAAAATCTCAGTTGTCTATTTCATGCTTTTAAACAGAAACCTTAGTAAAAGACATTGATTAATTATTGAAAAAAAATGCTCAGTGCAGCCACATTTTCAATTTAACTTACTGAAGTAATTCATACTTATTTCAAACAGAATTACTTGACCTCTTCAGTTGCGGGTTTTTTCCCCACACATTTGGATTATATGTTATAGATCCAAAATGTTACTGTCTCTAAGGATTTGCGCAATCAATAAAAGATAATAATTTTAAAATACCCAGGAAGAGAGGTGTGTAAACCAAGAGCTAAATACATTCGGATGTAAAAATGTGGCTCAAAATACAAATTTTGTACCTCCACAAATATGCATAATTATATGTTAATAAAAACATTTGGAAAAAATCATGATAGAGAGGTTCAATTATATAAATAAAATGAAATAAGAACTTTAGGATCCTTATGTACTCTGCCTTCAGAGCTTAGAGAGAATAAAAATATTTTTCAATTGCCACTGGAATCTTTTCTATGTAATCGAAAGCTTACTTCACCCTGGTTTCTTTTACTCATCCTTCTTTTAAGAAATCAATTTTACTTTATGTTATTTTTTTTAAAATTTCAGTATACTTTCCAGATGAACCTTAAGTGATTTCATTGGCTTTGTTGTTTTGGAAAGTGTGTACCTATTAAAATAGAAAGAAGCACTGATGAGACTATTACAGAGGAGCTGTTGTCTTTTGATTAGTTAAGCACTAAGGGATAACTTGAGAGCGATGTTTGGGCAACTGAGTCAGACTCACAAGTATGAAATGATTAAATGAAAACGCAATCAGCAGGGGCCTGGGAGCGTTGCCTGCTGAGAGATAATACCGCAGCTCTCTAATTGGCTCGGAGCAAGCATGCAGGATGACGGATTTCAGTTGCGGTTTTCCCAGTCTTGCTTCCCCCAGCACTATTATCTCAGAGTGACACTTCCATTACTCTGAGCGGAGAAAGATGAACGTCACCTGTCAGGCGCTGGTTAATTGTGTTGCTAGATGTATGTTGCCAGGGCGCAGGTTGGACATTTATGAACATAACTGCTTCCTCTGATGTCCGCCATCCTTCAGGGATCGATATGGCTCTTACAGTAAGCGCGTAATTGAGTGAAGGCACTTTCCACTGAGGGGCTGAAGATGAGCCCATTGTGTGAGCTTCATTGTCCATACATTTACCATAAATGAGCTGATATTTGCCATTTATTGTGTGCAGCATTGTGGAAATGGAAACTAATGTGCCACTTTCATTTGTTTTCTAGATAAATGGGGAAGATGTCCAGAACCGAGAAGAAGCGGTGGCGCTGCTGTCTAGCGATGAGTGTAAAAGGATCGTACTGCTTGTTGCAAGGCCAGAGATGCAGGTCAGAACAGAGATCAAAAGTCTTGAGGCTGAACTTTATATTCATTGAAGTCATAGAGTATAAATTCCTTAGTGAGTTCATATTCATTATCTGCTGTTCTATTTCAAGTCATTGTTATGGATATCTATAAAACCAAGGACTACAAAATACAGTGAAGACTGATCATTTCCAACTTACCAGCCTTATCCCCCAAATTTTGTGTTAAAGACCCCTTTGCTCCATGAAATGGCAGCCAAGGAAACATTTAAAAAGCACACTAAATTGAATCATTCTCTCCTTCCACTCGTCAATTATTTCAGTGAATTTGCAAATAAAAAAAAAAAAAAGATTGACTTTACATGCTTTTTAATTCTGTATGTATCCTTGTTTTAGGTTTCCATCTAAAAATACTTGATTGGCACATTAAGGTATCCTGGAAGACTCTCTAATGAGAGAAACATTAGCATATCTAACTACCATCTTATATGTCTTTAGAATATCTTTATCAGATAAAATTCTTATGTAGCATGCTGTGCTTCCGTGTATAAAAAATGAATTTTTTCCAAGTTTAACATGACAAAAAATATCTGGTCAAAACAAACTGATAGCTTCTAAGATAATATTTTTTTATGTTTATAGAGAAATATGTCATGAAAGTAAAGTAGAAGGAATAGTGGAAGAGAAGTACTATTGGTGCTTCCTCTTCTATCTTTTCCATATCCTACCATGGCGCAGAAAGGACAATACACTGTCACCATTCTACCCATCTGTCAGTAGTTTGAGTGAAGTTAGTTGTATCACCATTTGTCTCCCAGGTTATTGATCTGATATTTTTCAGACTCAGTAACTACATACTATCTATAAATTACATTGAGTAAGTGTATTTCAGTGTCAGCCTGAATCCTGACTTGAATATAGTGGTTATAAAAGATCACCCTTTCCGCATATATTTTCTTTATGCCCTTGACCATTCTAAATGGTTCCCATAAAGTCTGCCATAGCCTGGGGCAGAGTAAAGCTACACACCTGAGGTCTTAGGACTGGGAAAATGAGCCCGTACAACTGGCTGCATTGTCTATATGGGAGTAAATTTAAAAATCCATATGAAATTGCATCAATTATCTGTAAATTTCTGAGGCCAATTATCTCACTGATCCCATTTTTTGTAAAACAAGCAAACAGAATATTAGTCAATATCAGAATAAACGGAAGAAAACCCATAGCCATCGCTATTGCCAGAAAGATATTTTCATATGATGTTGCAGCTTTCCTGCCTTTCCATGTAGCTGCTAGGGAACCTCATTAAGTTAGCACTAAAGCATTTCCTTTAACTGTGCCACATAATGGCCGTAATGGGCAGCAGACAGAACCGAAATTAATGACATAGACCAGATCCTGTTCATCTTTGATGGGATACATATGCTCAGTGGAACTGGGAACCTTTTAAAATATCTGGCGACCCTCCTGAACTTTTCCCTAAAAAAAGTCAATGTTGGAAGATGAATTTTCAGATAAGACTTTTTTTCCCCCACAGTCGATGAAAGACCGTTTTCTGACTCCATAGGATGCAGTCTTGCCTGTCAAAATCAGAATCCGCATTAGCCTCTTGATCCCGAAGAAGTCTTTATGCCACTGGAAGGAAGATAATTGCCTATAGGAAGTCAGATTTCCTCAGAAATCAGAAAAGAAAACGCATTTTAACACCATACTTTGAAAATTTAATTTAAGCTGTATAAGCTACAAAGTATCCAAAAGAAAATAAGACTTAAAAAAAATCTTGTCTTGATGTCACCCAGATTTTTTCATCGAATTCCATATATCGCATTATTGCATGCTTTTATTTTTTGCATATATGTTATATTCAGGAAGAATGTGGAAGCTTTTGTGTGCTTTTTTCTATCTTTTTTTTTTTTTAATGTTTCAAATACTCTCTAGATTCTTGGAAATGATCTATAGACTTGCTGGGGGCAGTTTTGTGCATCTGTGCAATATTTTTAAATAACTCATTTCCTTTATTCCCTGTCAACTTTCTTTCATTTTCTGCCCATTTTCTTCCTCAGACCATTAAAGATATTGCTTTTCTGTCCTAGTCCCCTGAGGACATTGGGGCAGAGAGGACTCACGTAAGAATTCATAGCCACTATATTTGAGACAGTTTAGGTTGTTCCTCTCTCTCAGATACTGCATGTGATCCACCTTGGTGCAGACAGATCCCCACTGTATAGTCAACAATCTTTCCTTCACCGCAGCCCCGTTCTAGGGGATGTCTGTCTCTGCCACCTCAGTATACTCAGGCTGCTGTGAATGCTGGGCTAGGGAAAGGGGAAATACTGCAGGGAAGGGAGTGAGTGAGAAGCATCTCCCTTTATTCATGGGGCTGCATGTACCCTCAGTCTAGAGGAAAACCTTCCCAAAATAGACACACAAGGGGACTTTACAAGTTTATGGAAAATAGAATTCAAGTACCAAAAGAAAGTGAAATCTATACACAGTTTTTTTAAGGTATTTTCTGTGAAATTTTTGAAGATCCCTTGGCTTTAAAGATCCCTGACTTTAGATGACCACTCAGGAATCTATCGGGTAGATAATAAGAAAAGAGTTACAGGGAATCAATGATTCGTGCTATAAGTTCTTACTTCCCCCACTACTTCATTAGACCTCAAAAGACTCTTTTACATCATTCACTTTATCAGTGTTAAAAGATATTTTATTTTGTATTATTTTTATAAGCACACTAAGGAAGAGTTCCTTTCTCTGAGATACCACATATGATCCAAGTTCCTTGGTGTGTTTATAACAAGTAAACATTCCTAGCTTTAAATAATTTCTTTTGAGATTTGGCATTTGTAGCTTCATGACACTTAAAGGGGATTAAAGAACAAAAAATATAAAATTTAGTCAATTATACATCGGAGCTAATTTAAGTCTTTAGTCCACATAATTATCATAGCTCATCTGCATTTCAGTCAGTGGGGAGGAATTTAGTCAAGGTATTCAGTCCACACTGAGATAAATGAAGGTAAATAAATGTGTCTGTATTTTGGGTCCCAGTTGGATGGAAGCAATTTAAGTCTGACGTGGCCTTTAGCAGATGCAGCAAAATCTTTGATTTGCCTGAAGATGAACGGACATGATACATATATACTGATACTTCTTTCCATTTGTTTTTGTTTTTAAGTTTTTGAATTTCAAATATATGTAAGCCCTTATTTTGCCAGTTGGTTGGTGAAAACACCTTGAAATTTTATTGTCTAGCTTACTATTGTAGAAAGCCACTGGTTTTTTGTGGCACAGAGTAAAGTGGAGTTTTGACAATAATCCAACTAATTTAATCAGCATAGACATCAAATTTATGTAATCCAGCTCCAAATCCCACTTTGAGGCAGATTAACTATGCTGTCAACCCCAATCATATGAGCTAGATAACCATCAGGATTCCACTTCATTTCATACCGAGAAACCAAAGGAACTGGTTTGACTTCATTTGTGAAAGCCCCCCACAAGAGCACTGGCACCCAGCACCCACACTCAAAACCCTGTGTGTGCTACACCACACCACTCCCCCCAAATGCCATGTCTGCTGTGGTCTTTCTCCCTGGAATAGGCCTGAAAAATAAATCAAAATCAACATGGAATAGTATTGTTTAAATAAATAAATAAAGCATAGAGTTACTTTTTTTTTTCTTTTTAAAGACTAACCTAGAATTTTTCTTTTTTTGATAGATAAATGTTGTCTATAGATTCTTTGATAGCAAGTCGCCATCTCTTTAAAGAAGGAACCATCTGCCTCAAAATAAAAAAGTAGGATGAGGGAAACATCAGCGTGTGGGGGAAGGCACTTTGTGTGTAGCCTTGTCGGGGGTTGTTGTTAAGGAAGAAAAGCCCAATCGTCTCATAGCCCTATTAGTACCATTGCAGTCTTTTAACACAGGGTCTGTTGGAGGTAATGAGCATGACAGCTGTGGATTATGCACGATGCTTTTCATTCATTTTGAAAGAAGGTAATGTTCTATGCTGTGAGATGTGCTTGGTTATGAGGGAAAATCTCTAGCTCCGTTTCAGGAAAGGATAAAAGGCACAAGAGTCCATTTTTTTGTTGTTGTGATCACCTTTTCTTCTTTCTGAGAGGTGAACTATAGGAGGCTGATATTCTGAGGAAAATCATTATGATGAAAGGAGCTGGTCAGGCGTTGTCATCTAAGTTTTCCCTATTTTAGCATGAGTTCTCACTAACATAATATAATGCACTAATGTATTCTTTTGCAGCTGGATGAAGGCTGGCTGGAAGATGAAAGGAATGAATTCTTAGAGGAGTTAAACTTGGAGATGCTGGAAGAACAGCATGATAAAGCAATGCAGCACACTGCCACTGAGGTGGAGCAGGTAGGGCCAACCATTTGAACCACATCATTTTGAAATGTTGCCAGTTCTTTTTTTAACGTAGAACTACAAATGGGGGTAAAAAGCAAAATCAAAGGGAATGATCAAATATCTCTACAGTGATAACCTTTTAGAGCAAATTATCATCTCAAATCTAACAGAGGGAATCATTTTTTCTAAAGAATATCTTTAGTTTGGGAAGCTTAGGACACCTTTGTTAATACAGTACAGTAGGACTCAAATGTGAGCTGGGTACTGTTTCAGCCTAATGGCAGAAATCGGCATCATTTTGCCCTAAGGTCACATATTCACTCCACAAAAATTGTTAAGCTCCTAATCTATTCCGAGTCCCCTACTTGATGCTGACAATATAGTGGAAAATGAGCAGAGTTCCTGCCCTTCACTGATTCGTAACTGGTCAAAGATCACAGGGTGCTTTATGCCAAACTGAGTGTTAGTATTCTTTCCATTTTTGTTGTTGTTTTCCCACTGGAAATAACAAAACCAACATATCTTAGATTTTTATGTCCAGTTCATGTCATTCATCTGCATGCTATAGTTTTGTTGACACTTTGCTGTCAGTTTTCTGATTTGTTTAATTATCTCATTCTCAACATTAATTCTTAACACATCCTAAAAGATGGTATTTTTAAAATACCCCGACAGACAGGAGCACAAACATTCTCTCACGTTACCAAGATAATGGAATAGATTGACATGTTAACATCCAACAACAGAAATGTGTTTGTGTGTGTGCACATGCCCATATAGTCAATAAATCATTAGATTGCAAACTACAGCGTCAACACAGCCATGTGTGATATACTCACGTGCGGATGGAGGAAGCTCATTGGCCCTGTTACAGACAGTAGTTCATGCTCAAAAGCCATTCTGCTTCTGTGGTGATTGCTTTTCAATATAGGTGGGACAGGCTGAAATTTTTATGTATGACTTCAACACTGGCCACAAATAAAGATATGTTTGGTGGCAGCTGCTGGTTACAAGCAAGAAAGTCCTTGCTGCAGGCTTTTTCTCTCTTAGATACAAAATGTGACCTGATACAGAATTGACAGGAGGATGCTGGAATAAAGAAAGAAAGGAGAAATCCTGTCCAGGTGAAGTGATATGGTGTCAAATGCTGCCTACTCATCAGACATAATACAAATGTTAGGTCTGCTGAGGTAACACTATATGTCCCTGAGGTTAGATTCTCATTGTGTGGAAATTTTTCTTCAGCATGAAACTGAAAAATGATGAGACATACAGAAACCTTTCAAAGTCCTTTGCTCTTATAAACAATAATACTACATTAGAAATGTCTTGGTAGAAACATTACCTGTCACTATAATAATCCCATACGGAAATGATAAATGATAGAGTAGCATGACATTAGCAACCAGGAATTCTAGGTTTGAGAATGGAAATCTCTCTTTATTTTCACAGTTGCTCATAGACCAGTAACAAAAGAAAGGGAAATTCAATAAAAATAATAATAAAATGGGGACCGGATGATATGCAGTAGTAAAACATGGCATGCTGTGAGGCTCATGCACATGGGAAGGTTCCAGGCTCATTTCCAAAGACCTCCCTGTGTGCACCAAGCATATGCATGCCCATGATCTGGGGCTGGATAAAACTGGAGGTGGGTCACAGCGTTAAGACTCTGTTTGGTAGTTTGCTCTGTCATTCACTTAGGGAAGAAAATAAGAGGTGAACTTTTAAAATAAAAATGAATATGTGTCCATATTGTAAACCTACTTTATGGAAAATTTCACTTTACATACTGTCTTTGGTCCTATAGTCACTATTAGATGCAGTTTATACCATCTCCCAAAGCATGATTTGTCTGTATTTTTTGAACTGTATATAAGATAAGAAAAAAAAAAAAAAAACTAGTCTTCCTGTATTTCCTCAGCTTATTACAAAATATGAGAAAAATATAACTGAAAATAATGTGGTACATAAACTCAAATGCCAAGTGTTAGGAACACCCTTTGAGTGTTTTATTACACAATATGCAAATGTCACCACATTTGATGCCATTGTCAGCTTAGAGACATAGGGATGTAACAAGCCTTCCACCATTAGCTCCAATTACTTATCAATACTTAAATATATATTGTTCATCAATAAGACATTTAAAATTAATCTGAGTATGTTTTCAACAGATGAAGTGAAATATTCAGGGAATGATTAAGACTCCTAGAATGACACAGTATGTGGTCATGTTTTCTCCTCTTCAATTTATGCTACATTTTTTTATGTGTTTTAGAATACTTTTATCATCTATTCCATCCTTCTTTAGCACTAACAGGTTTAATTATATTTAATTATGTAATTATACCTTCTACAAGAAAAGAATTATATCTGTGTTCATGTGTGTGCATGTATATAATAGCAAATAAACTTAGACATAAAGCAAATACTACCCAGAAACTGCCATGTAGTTACTGTAGATAAGTGACAGAGAAGAAAGTAACTTTACCCTATTCACAGAAAAAGAACTACATATACATCTCATTAGGGTACTGATAGCTAATCATTCTCCCTGAAAGTCAAAAATCACCCAGGAATGAAATATATTTAAATTTATATATGTGTGTGTGTGTGTGTGCGTGTGTGTATATATATTTAAATTTAAAATACATTTAAATTTATATATATCAATATACAAATTTAAATATATTTAAATATATTTAATATATTTAAATATATTTTTTCTTTTTTTGGAGAGGTTTTTGCTATAGGGCGCGTGCGCTCACCAGAAAGACAGAGAGAGACAGAGAGACAAAAAGCAAGAAATCACCCCCCAGGGCAGATGGCCACACCACAATCCCTTCTCCTCCATTGTCCTCTCAGGATCTTGGGTACACACGCACATGCACCCGGCGTGAGTTTTAAGCTACCGGGTCCGGGACGCGAACCGCAGTCGACTATAGGGGAGTCCAGCAACATAGCCATTACGCTAACTGCTGGTCCCCTATTTAATATAGTTAAATATTTTAAATTACAAATAATGTCCATGTTTCATACTCAGTGCTGCTCAGATTTTTCATGGTAACTCATTTTTATGCTCAATAAACTAAAATTATTTTTAAAGAACAATCCTGCTAAGACTAGAAAAAAATCTCTTTATGTCACCCAAGTGAGTCCTAAGACATTGCTGCTGGTTTGGGGGAACCTGGCTTGAACAATGGACTGAGGTCCAAGTGTGCATATCCAGGAAGATGGCACCCCTGGATATGTGAAATATTCCGGCACTAGGAGGCAGAGCTTTGCCTGCTAGAATTGTTTGTCACTGATAATTGCATAGATATGAATTAATTCCTCATTATCAATAGAAGGTCCTGAGCTCTAGCACTTAATTTTAACTTTGTCTTACAATTTTGTGATATTTGACTTACCATTGTCAGTGCATTACTTAGTTGAAGTTTCCTCTGAACTTGAGGGACAAAAAAAAAAAAAAAAAAACAGAAAAACAAACAAACAAACAAACTCATGGTTTCTGAACTCTAAGCTTTCATATTGCTGAAGACTATTTATTTATTTATTTATTTATTTATTTATTTTAGGCTGGGGGGAGGCTTTTGCTATAGGGCACATACACCTGCCAGAAAGACAGAGAGAGACAAAGAGACAGAAAGCGAGAAATCACCCCCCAGGGGGAATGGCCACACCACAATCCCTTCTCCTCCATTCTCCTCTTAGGATTTTGGGCACACATGCACATTCACCCATCATGAGTTTAAGCCACTGGGTCCGGCACTTGAACCACGGTTGACTACATGGGAGTCCAACGATGTAGCCATTACTCCATCTGCTGGTCCCGCATATTGCTGAAGACCATTTAGACATTTCATCGTACTCATCTTTTTGTGTATTATCACTTCAAAAATTCTTAAAGTCACTTCATTTATGCACCTTCACTCTGGAATTTTCCAAGTAAAAGAAAACCTTAAAGAGAGAAATTATTTCTTTAAATACATCCTGTCTTACATCCAAGTGAGTATCATAGCCATCTTCAAACAACTTTTGTTTTATTTCATTGCATAGAAAACTGCTGTGAGCTAATTGTCTTTCTAAAATTGTTACAGATACTAAATTTAAAGCAGCTTTCTAGGAATGCCAAGAAGCATTGTTTTATAATAATCAGTGTTTTACAAAATAATTAACTTTGAACTTTATTTTCTTAGCCAAAAAAACAAGAAGAAGAAGAAGGCACAACGGACACAGCAACATCTTCATCTAACAACCATGAGAAGGACAGTGGAGTGGGGCGCACAGACGAAAGTTTGCGAAATGATGAGAGCTCAGAGCAAGAGAACACAGCAGAGGACCCCAACAGCACCTCTCTGAAGAGCAAGAGAGAGCTGGGGCAGAGCCAAGACACTCTAGGAAGCGTTGAGCTTCAGTACAACGAGAGCCTCGTGTCTGGTGAGTACATTGACTCAGACTGCGTTGGCCACCAAGATGAGGACTGTGAAAGATTCCGGCAGCTCTTGGAGCTCAAATGCAAGATTCGAAACCATGGAGAGTATGACCTGTATTACTCGAGCAGCACAATTGAATGCAATCGAGGGGAGCAAGAGGGAGTAGAGCATGAGCTCCAGTTGCTGAACGAAGAGCTCAGAAACATTGAGCTTGAGTGCCAGAATATCATGCAGGCTCACAGGCTCCAGAAAGTGACAGACCAGTATGCAGACATCTGGGCACTGCATGATGGAGGATTCCGAAATTATAACACCAGCATAGACATGCAAAGGGGAAAACTAGATGACATCCTCGAACATCCAGAGAAGTCAGACAAGGACAGTTCTAGTGCTTACAATACAGCTGAGAGCTGCAGAAGTACTCCACTAACTGTAGACCGTTCCCCTGACAGTTCCCTTCCAAGAATGATCAACCTCACCAATAAGAAAAACCTGAGAAGCACAGTGGCCGCCCATCAGTCCTCTTCTGGACAGAGCAGTAAAGAGTCGACCTCCACCAAAGCCAAAACCTCTGAACAAGGGTGTGGCCTGGAAGGAAAGGCGAAGGTTTTGGAAAGTAGCAAGTTGCCTGATCAAGAGAAGACAGTGAGCGAGCACATCCCTTACCTCTCTCCTTACCACAGTTCCTCGTACAGATACGCACACATCCCAGCACACGCCCGGCATTATCAAAGCTACATGCAGTTAATTCAACAGAAGTCCGCAGTCGAGTATGCTCAGAGTCAGCTCAGCTTGGTGAGCATGTGCAAGGAGTCTCAGAAGTGTTCAGAGCCCAAGATGGAGTGGAAGGTGAAAATTCGGAGTGATGGGACACGGTACATAACCAAGAGACCGGTGCGAGACCGAATTCTGAAGGAACGTGCCTTAAAAATCAAGGAGGAGCGGAGTGGTATGACGACAGACGACGACACCATGAGTGAGATGAAAATGGGGCGCTACTGGAGCAAAGAAGAGAGAAAGCAACACCTGGTTCGGGCCAAAGAGCAGCGTCGGCGGCGAGAGTTCATGATGCGGAGCCGGCTGGAGTGTCTCAAGGAGAGCCCTCAGAGCGGCAGCGAGGCCAAGAAGGAGATCAACATCATCGAACTGAGTCACAAGAAGATGATGAAAAAGAGAAACAAGAAAATTTTGGACAACTGGATGACAATCCAAGAACTGATGACCCATGGGGCCAAGTCTCCTGATGGCACGAGAGTTCATAATGCCTTTTTGTCAGTCACCACCGTATGACCGAATGAAGAACGCAACTGATTTTAAAAGGGTGCTACCAGTTTCGGTAGAGTTTGATTGCCTCGTTCAATGTGGCGTTTTATATATATTTTGCGACGCTTTATAGTTTAAATTTTTTGTAAGCAAAAATACTTGGTAATTTTCCATTTGTTTTTCATATACTGGTACCTTCTTTTTGGCTAAAATCTTCCTTTAACTTGTGATATATTCATATTACTCATTTATAAAAAAAATAAAATTGAAAGGAAAGAAAACAAACAAAAAAGAACTTTAACAAAAATACTGCAGAGCCAATTTGCTACTTTAATGTATCTATTGTAAGTCAAAATCTTGATTTATTTCTCTAGTTTACTTCTTTTCTACTTTATTAATAACTGCCAGAACATTTCTATGCTCACTTCTTGGCATAATACATACAAAATCAAACCTGGTAATAAATCACAGGCCACATCTTGTCTTACACATAAAGGCCACCTTTTTAAAATACTCTGTTGTACATTGAACACATAAATGGCCGTTGTCTTTGTCTCAGTAAAGTGTAGGTGGACAATCTTCCTGTGATAAGTGGTGACATTGGTCATGTAGCTAGGTAATTGTGGTAATTGTGACAATAAAAGAGAAATAAATAATTATCCTCAAGAAAAGTGATCAAGGAGTGTTTTATTTTCATTGTCCACTGTGGTTATCAGGTATAAATTAGTAATATATGTATACTATTTAGGAGACTCCTGTGGATTATAAAATGTACACCTTTTCTATCACCTTTTTTCCAATAAAGTTGTCTTGAAACACTTCCTACAGATCATTGTGTCCAATGTTCCTCCCAAGATTAAATGAGGTAATATGTACAGCACGTGACAACATCCAGTCAGTGAACATTGGTTCATGCTTCCCTTGCCTGTCGTCTATGTAAAGTAAACCCAAGAAAAACTTAAAGACATGGGGAGAGAAAATCAGTGAGGTGTCTGCAATTGTTCGTAATGACACAAAGCATTTTCAGTCTACTCTGGTTGTCCTAATAAAACACTATAGATATCTAGCTTAAGGAAAGGAATTTAACTCTCACAGTACTGGAAGCTGAAAGGTTCAAGATCAAATACATTAGGGGTTAGAGTTTCAACACATGAATTTTGAAAGTACACAATTCAGTCTATCATACCAATGTGCATTTATTCAGTTGATCATTTGGGAATTTGGAGAATCATCTTTGTAATAATTATCAGCATAGTTAACTATAAGTATCTGTTATATGTTAGTTAATTAAAAGGTGAGATTGTTAGATGATTACGTTTTTGAAAATCTAGCTTATTATCATATAAACCATATCATGTCAATCATGATGCCTCATGTCAATCATGATGTCTCCTAGTGAAAGACCACATCAACCATGTGCATGCAAATGTGAGTTTGATAAAATATGCATTCAACACAGGTTGTCTTAACCTAATGGGTACACAATAGATGGATATTTTCCTGTTTAAAAACCTATGGTATTGGGAACCAGCAATTGGCGTAATGGCTATGTCGCTGAATTCCCACATAGTTGACCGCGGTTCGTGTCCCGGACCCGGTGGCTTAAAACTCACGCGGGCGCGTGTGCGTACGTGCCCAAGATCCCGAGAGGAGAATGGAGGAGAAGGGATTGCGGTGTGACCATCCCCCCTAGGGGGTGATTTCTCGCTTTCTGTCTCTCTGTCTCTCTCTGTCTGTCTGGCGAGCACACGTGCCCTATAGCGAAAACCTCTCAAAAAAAAAAAACAAAAACAAAAAAAAACATGGTATTGGGCCAGCCAGGTGTTGTTCTGTTAAGGCAGCTAGATCTCATGTAGTCCACTGTACGTTGGAGTCCCAGAGCCACCAGTGGCTTGAAAAACAAGTTTGGTAGGTGTGCATTTGTGCCCAAAATCCTGAGAGGAGAATGGAGGAAAAGGGTTTGTGGCATGACCGTTCCTACTAGGGGGTGATTTCTCACTTTCCCTGTCTCTCTTCTTCTCTATCTCTGGTGAGCTCATATACCCTGTAGCAAATGAAAAACACAAATCTACAGGGGCTCCCTGTTTGCTTTTAAATTAGACCGTGATGTCTCAGTCTTATATTCAAGACCCTCCATTAACTCGCCCACCTTACCTTTTAGTCCTCCTCTTTAGATCTGGTCTGGGTTGGTCCTGGCTCTATAGCAGCCTGCTTATTTCCCCTGAAGTGATCTTAGGCTATTCTCCAGCCAGGGTTTCTAAGCCAAATCCTATCCTCCATGGCAGTGTCCTCACATACACATTTTCTCTTTGGCACCTGCTTTGATGACATCAGACTTTCTCAGCTTTGGCATTCGCCATTATGCACCAATAACAAATTTTTACTCGTTATTAAAGAGCATATATAGAGCTTACTGTCTTCCTGCACAGATTATTAAGTTCATGAGGAGAGACCCTTGTCTCCCTCTCTGTCTTTGTAAAACTGTAGTAGAATGACATTTGAATAATAATATAAACGCTGGTAAGCTATGTTATTATATTCATTTATATCTCTCCTCCATATATCAGTCCTTTTGTTACTGGTTTCCTCACTCTTTCATCCTCCTAAATTCTTACCTCTTGAAGGGCTATCATACAGAAGAAAAATAAAAAAAACTAATCTTATTTACATATAATTAAAAGCTGGACTCAAAAATTTAAAGATAGTGATAGAAACCCATGGCAACTGAAAATTTCACCACTTCTCATTTTTGCTGTTGTTAATCCAATGAATAAGATGATTCAGTGCCCCCAGAGTTACCTCTGTCTGTATGGTTTTAAATAAGAATGCCTGTCTATCTTAAGAGCTCAGTTCTTTTCCAGACCTAACCAGCCTGTGGTTATTGTTTATCCTCTTGACACAATTTGGTTTAAATATTCATCACATTTGAATTACTCCTACAGATAAATGTCATCTGGAATCAACATGCTGATTTTTCCAGAAGAAACATGTACACATCTCACAGAATGCAGCTTTTCCAACATTACTGTTTTAATTTTATTTTTATTAAGACCAACTGTGCCTGCCTACTTTTTTTTAAATGTTGACACTGGTGTTTTCAAGTCTATTTTTATGTAGTTCTACAAGTTAAGAAATGTTTCTTACAAAAATCAGTGAACATATTAAAAGTATTATGCTTTATTTTCTTACATACCATATCTCTGTGCTCAACATATTTTCTAGTAAATAAGTGAATAATAAATTCATTGTTCAGCTAAGAAAAATAGCTGGCTATGTATGGGATATTTATTTTAGTTTAAAAGAAATAGGTAAATGTAAAGAGGGGAAATATTTTACTTGAACTTACCTTTGAAATTTCATATTTAATATTTTTTTTTATATTCAGAATGTGACAGAAATTAGGGAACCAGCAGTTAGCGTAATGGCTATGTCGCTGGACTCCCACGTAGTCAACCGCAGTTCGAGTCCTGGACCCAATGGCTTAAAACTCACGCCAGGCGCGTGTGCGTGCGTGCCCAAGATCCCAAGAGGAGAATGGAGGAGAAGGGATTGCGGTGTGACCATCCCCTCTGGGGGGTGATTTCTCGCTTTCTGTCTCTTTGTCTCTCTCTGTCTGTCTGGCGAGCGCACGTGCCCTATAGCGAAAACCTCTCAAAAAAAAAAAAAAAAAAAAAAGAATGTGACAGAAATTGGTGTAAGGATCCATATGCAAAAGGCTTAAGGAGGCAGAAAATAATGTATGTTCAGTGGGCCTTTCATTGAAGGCTATACCATCTTTGTGCAGCCTGTCCCCTTATAAACACATAGGTTGAAGAAAGACTTTAACATAGGCTTTGCATAGCTCCATACTAATTCAGTTCATGTCCTGTTTGTGTGCTTCAATCTTCCACCTAAACTCTTAACTTCTTATATCACTAATGTACTTCTACTCTGTCTTCAAATTCCTTATTTTGTGATGTTGCCTCTGTTCAGTTGGTATGTCATGCTTACTCCTGGAATCTTCTTCAATTTCTTTATATCTTGTCAGTTCCAAAGACTGCTAATATTTCTTCAAAATCTGTTCACTTTTTTTTTTTTTTTTTTTTTGGAGAGGTTTTTGCTATAGGGCACATGCACTCACCAGAAAGACAGAGAGAGACAGAGAGATAGAAAGCAAGAAATCACCCCCAGGAGGATGGCCATGCCGCAATCACTTCTTCTCCCTTCTCCTCTCGGGATCTTGGACACACACGCACACAGGCCCAGTGTGAGTTTAAGCCATTGGGTTTGGGACTCTAACTGCGGTCAACTTCATGGGAGTCCAACGACATAGCCATTACACTAACTGGTCCCAAAAATGTGTCCATTTCTGATACTCTTTGTCTTGTAGATGAATTTTTAATTTTTTTAAGAGTTTACTCATTTATTTCATGAGTGGGAGATAGAGACAAAGAATAGCAAACACTCTCAACAAGGTCTCATGCTATAGTCCTTGCCCTACTCCACTTCCAGTTTTCAAAGCCTGCCAGGATAATGTGTAAGCACACCCAGCATGTTTAGTGAAGCAGGGGATCAAACCCACAGTCTTCTATATGATTCCAGTATGATTTGAGCAGCATATTACCGCTGTATCACCAAGCCAGCCCTCTACTAATCTCAGGTCACTCATAGGTAGATTGTCACTACCTCATGCCGAATTACTTCAGTAGGTCCATATTGATCTCTCTGTGCCCCCTTTCCATGCCATCCTGCATGTGGCACCAACACTTGTCCCTGTCCTTCACATTCTTCACTGTGCTTTGTACGGTGTCAATAAACTGTCATGGATCTTCCCCTAAACAAGGCGGGGCGGGGGATCAGAGTACTTCAAAGATTTCAACACTTTAACCTTGACCTATTTTTCACCTAATGTCACACTGTTACAGAATTTCTGAATTGACCAAGTTCATGTCTCACGTTCACAAAGAATGAGAAATGTGGACAAGAGAGGTAGTGAGCAGTTTTATTGAAAGAAGAAAGCTCCTGAGTGGGAGGGGACCTGGAAGAGGGTTGCCCACTTAAGGCTCTCATCAGGGTTTTTTTTTTTTCTTTTTTTGGAGAGGTTTATCTTTTTGCTACAGGGTGCATGCGTTCACTAGACAGACGGAGACAGAAAGACAGAAAGTGAGAAATCACCCCCCAGGGGGGATAGCCACGCCGCAATCCCTTCTCCTCCATTCTCCTCTCAGGATCTTGGACACGCACACACATGTGCCCGGCATGAGTTCTAAGCCACCAGGTCTAGCACGTGAACCACGGTTAACTACATGGGAGTCCGGTGACATAGCCACTATGTAACTGCTGGTCCCTCATCAGGGGTTTTTATCCTGCTTTTTCCTCATGGGGGTGGTCACATACTAATCAGGTTATTTCTTGCAGAAAGCTAATGGTAAATGATTGCTCAAGTCTTTGTCTGAGAACTGCAGGTTCTAGAGATCATATCTAGTGGTCAATATTTGCCCAAGTCCTTGAGTGTGGGCCCTTAAGACCATTATCTAGGTTCTGGAATGTAGTAGGGGTACAGAAAAGCCATAATTCCTATACTTTTTGTAAGTCGCGTTGCCTACTATCTTAAGCTGTGCTGTATGAAGTTTCTGTGTGCAAGCAATTCCTAGTGAAAGTTTGGCTATCATACCTCCATCTTAAGGCTTGTGTCCTGAATACTTGTTTTTTTAGAGTTCCATGTCCCATCTCAACATTTCTCTTCAAGAAAGACTTCCAATTCAAACCTTGTAAACCTTATACCTTGGGTAGATGAATTAATTTGGTGAGCCTTCAAACTAATATCCTTTAGATTGTAATTAAAAATTAATTAAATGTTATATTCTATTAACTTACTGTTTTCTATTATTAATTTCTATTTTCTATTTCTATTATATATATGTATATAATATAATAGAAATAATAAAGAATAAAATTTTCTGTTAATAAAGTTGAGCTCTACAAAAAGTTCATTAACTAATTCACTTTAAAAAAAAAAAAGATAAAAAAGAAAAGAAAAGAAAAAGGGCTGGCTCTGTGGCCTAGTGGTAAAGGGAGCCGGATCCCACATGGCTGACTACTTGGTTTGAATCCTGACCCTGGTGCCTTAAGAAACATGTTGGGCCACATGCATGTGTGCCCAAAATCCCAACAGCGGAGGAAAATGGAGAAATTGCAGTGTGACCACCCTGTTTTGGGGGGATACTTTCTCTTGTCTCTCTATCTCTTTCAGGTGAGTACATGTGCCCACTGGCAATTTAAAAAAAAAAAAAAAAAAAAGGAAGAAACATTTTTCCAGTAAAATATTTTCCACTTACCTGAAGTTTTTGTTCTTCCTTTAGTTTTCTTTCATTATTTTCTAAAATATATGTCTTTCAAAGTAGTACAAATTCCAAAGTACTTTAATGTTCTTTAAAAAGCTGAAAATTTTGATATGGCCCCACAGCCTAGTGGTTATGAGAGCAGGATCCACATGTCTGACCATGATTCAAGTCCCAACCCCAGAACCATAGAAAACACACTAGGCTGGGACCAACAGTTGGCGTAATGGCTATGTCACTGGACTTGCATGTAGTCGACCATGGTTCGAGTCCCGGACCCGATGGCTTAAACTCACACCAAGCGCGTGTGCGTGCGTGCCTAAGATCCCGAGAGGAGAATGGAGGAGAAGGGATTGTGGTGTAGCCATTCCCCCTGGGTGATTTCCCGCTTTCTGTCTCTCTGTCTCTGTCTTTCTGGCAAGCACACGTGCCCTATGGCAAAACCCTCTCTCAAAAAAAAAAGCACACTAGGCACATGTACATGTGCATGCATGCTTGCTCAAAATCTCAGCAGGATGGGGAAATGGAGGGAAAGAGATTGAGGCACAACCAAGCCTCTTCGGGGAGACCATCTCCCTATCTCTCTCTCTCTCTCTCTTTCTTTGGTGAGTGTATGTATCCTTTGGCCATTAAAAAAAAAAAAATCTTGGGACCAGCAGATGGCATGATGGTTACATCATGGACTCTCACATAGTCAACCACAGTTCAAGTCCCTGACCCAGTGGCTTAAAACTTACACTGGGCACATATACATGCATGCCCAAGATCCTGAAAGGAGAATACGGGAGAAGGGATTATGGCATGGCCATCCCCCTCGGGGTTGATTTCTCGCTTTCTGTCTCTCTGTCTCTCTCTGTTTCTCTGGCAAGTGCACATGCCCTATAGCTAAAATATCTATTTAAAAACAAACAAAAAAAACTTTAAAATTAGGTAAAACAAACCATTTTTTTCTATGAACATGGATAATAGGATTTCAGAATTTCAGAGAACAGTAATTATAGGACTCTACAGACAGAAATAATGGACCAATTTTTCTTGATCACTCAGCTTTTCAAGCTATCCCACAAATTTGAATAACTATAAACTTAGAACAAAAATTATTATTAAAAAAGTAAGTCAAGTCTTTCTGTATCTCTGGTGAATGCATGCACCCTATAGCAAAAATCTCTCTGAAAAAGTAAGTCAGTGGTAGAGAGACAAACAACTGACCAAGATAGGTCACCTTTTGAGGAGGGCTTCAAGTTTTTTCTGCTTTGTTTGTTTTTAGGAGATTTTTGTTGTGGTGTTTCCACTCGAGTGTGCTGTTCTTTTCAGGCAATATGGGACCAGTTTACACTGGAATGATTTTGTAGGAAGTATCCTTGCAGAATTGGGTCAGTAACCACCATGTTGCTTGGTTTGTTGTTTGGGGATGTTTTTGTGCTATTTCTAGCATCCACTGAGGCTCTGCTCTAGTTGGACAGGATTCACCACAGTCTCACACGGGCCATTCTCATTTCCAGCACCACTCTTTGCTCTTACTGTTTTGCATACTAGATAAACCTTTCTTCTTTCCGTGTCTCTCTCAGTGTTCATTTTGTCTTCCCATCTCTCCAGGAGATTTCTCTAGCTCTCAGTAACAGCCCCTTTTTATTTCCGATCACTCATGGATAATATTTCCTAATCACTCACTTGGTTTTCCACCCAATAGTGTCTAATATTTTTTCCCATAATGTGTCTATCATGAGTGTTGAATGCATGCTGCAGTTCGTAACCACTGCTACATGCATCCTCCTGGTGGTTCTTCAGTTTTACTAAACAGCAGCTACTAGAATGTGGGCATCATGCATGTTGTACAGATCCCAGCCCACAGTGCTATCTTCCAACAGACATGGATCCTGGGTTCATGGGCTGCCCTTGAAGTAGGGTCCTGCTTGTTAGCTAATATCCTACTACCTGTGTGTGTGTCTATGTGTGTGTTTGTGGATTTTTTTTTTATTATTGCCTGAGGGTGCATGTTCATGTGAAAGAGAGAGACAATAAACTCCCCAAAGGGGCATCATCAAACCACGCTATCATCCTTTCTCCTTCTGGTTGAGATTTTGGTTCACATGTACCTGGCATATTTCTAAAATTGCCAGATCCCACAATTGACCATGTGGGATCTGTTTCCTTTAACTATTAAGTTAGAGGCCCAGCCTTCTACTACATGTTTCTAAACTCATTAATATCTAATACTTAGAGCTTTCCAACTCTGCAACTGACAAGTTTGTTTTTTAGGCAAGGTACTTAAGCTTGTTGCTGCTCAAGCAGTAGAGATAATTATCACCTTTTTTATAGCTTGAGAATTAAATTAGTTAATACGAAAAAGCTATATAAGAGTTGACATAGAGTGGGCACTCAATTTTAGCTACTACTTCCCTTTACAAATGAGCAAACTGCATCTAAAATATTTTAGTAATCTGCCACAAATTCCACACCTACGAAGCAAGAGATTCTGGATTCAAACATGAATGTCTAACCTCAGAGTTTCTATTTTTTCCACTACTTGATGATTCCATATTACTTAAAAATATGTATCAGTGTCTTATTCACGGTGACTTCCTCATCTCTGCTTCAACCAGAAGTCTAGGCAAAGACACAGTTGTCTCTGTGTCACCAAGCATATGCTGATGTTTTTCATTTGATTCTTCTCTATCAGCCTATTTTTTGGATTACATGTTGCCCGAGCAGAGAAATTATAGTGGCAGGTTTACTTGTTTTGTTTTTCTCATTTGTTTGGTTTTATTTTAGACAGAGTCTTGCTATGTCACAGTCTTCCTGCCTCAGGCCCCCAGCTGAGAACCCTAGGTACATGCCACCACATCCAACTCTTTTCAGACAGGGTCTCACTAGTTACCTGGGCCAGCCTGGAGTTTACGGTCCTTCTGCCTTGGCCTCCTCATATAGCTTATGTTACAGATGCATGCCACCATGGGCAGCCTTCAAGAGGACTGAGAATCAAACGCGGTACCCCCGTGTGGTCGGAGATTGTGGAGCACTGTGTCAGCAGCACACACCACTGCAACTGCATGTTGGACTTTGGCCAGTTGTTGAGCCTGTCATAGTTTCTTTAGAGCTAACCAGTTCTAACCACATTCTACCTCAACTTTATTCTCTCCCTCTCTGTTCTGCTGCCTGCCATATTCATGGTCAGAAAACTGACATGATCACAAAGAACTTCCTCAATATCTATTACAGGATGCTTAGGGGTCCTTAAAGCCTGGTATTTTTATGAGAATCATAGTCAATGTTGGATATTCAATCCTCAAGTGTGTTTGACAAGAAATTTAATAAAACAAGACATTAATTCAACTTCAATTCTCCGACGATGACGGGAATAGACTAAGTGGGATTCAATTTCCCAACATACCTTGGAATATTCGTGAGTTGTTTCAGAAAACAAAACCTACTTACATGGCTCAAGAAACCAGCCCTAGACTGGGATTCTCATTATGGTGGGGTCAGTGAGTATAGCACAGATGTCTATTTGTGTCCATTTAACTTAGTCTGACTTTGTTTTTGAAACAGAACACTAATCAGGAAATCAATAGGTATTGAAATCTACTGTGTGATACACAAAGACATAGCAATAGTCAAGAAAGGTAAATGTGTTTGAGAGATTGCAATGTTCGCTGGGTTCGATACTTTGCCGAGATCATTAATAGCTTGGAGTATTGAGAGATAAACTACAGCAAATGAAATTTAACTGTATAAAGTAGAGTATAGAACATGCTCAATGACAGGAGCACAGGAAGGGAAAAAGGGTCAAGAGCTTGGAATGGACTGTCACCTTCTCTGGAAAGCTTTCCTGGCCTCACAGCCTTTAGTAATGACTCACTTAAAGAGCACGTTCTTAATCTGTGTGTGACCTTAATAAGTCACAGTCCTTCTTTAGCCTCCATTTCTCTTCTGTAAAATGAGGATATTGAACTAAATGATCTCCAAAGCCCATTTTGTTTCCTTTTTTAAATTACTTTCTTCCATTAGAGAGAAGGAGTATGAGAGAGAGACACAGAGACAGGCACCCCTAGCAATATCTTCATGCCACAGTCTACCCCCAGGCTGGATCACAAGCATGCTTGCACTTACATGCACCCAGCGTGTCAGGAAAGGCCCAGGATGCTAACTCAGAACCTTTTTCATGGGGATCCAGTTTCCTTACCACTGTGCCACTGCCAGTCCCTCATCAGCAATAAATGAAATATTTAGTACAAAATTTCCTTTTGTGGCATTCACACACAATTTGTTACAGAACTTTCTTAGATTAAATTATCATCTACAAGTGACACAAATAAGGACATTCTTTTTTTTTTTTTTTTTTTTTTTTTTGGAGAGGTTTTTGCTATAGGGCGTGTGCGCTCGCCAGACAGACAGAGAGAGACAGAGAGATAGAAAGCAGGAAATCACCCCCTAGGGGGGATGGCCACGCCGCAATCCCTTCTCCTCCATTCTCCTCTCGGGATCTTGGGCACGCACGCACACGTGCCCGGCGTGAGTTTAAGCCGCCGGGTCCGGGACTCGAACCGCGGTCGACTACGTGGGAGTCCAGCGACATAGCCATTACGCTAACTGCTGGTCCCAAGGACATTCTTTAAGAGAAAAATAAAAAGCCATTCCTTAGTGTAAATATTTTTCTATTTGCCAGAGGACATATGCACTTACTAGGAAGCAAGACAGAGAGAGAAAGGGAGAATGCACCCCCCCAAGGAGGTGTGGTCAAGCTGCAATCTTTTTTCCTTCATTTCACCATCCTGCTAGGATGTATTTTTCAAGCTGTTAGGTCTAGATTCAAACTGCAATCAATTGACCGTGTGAAATCTGGTTTCCAAAGCACCACACTTAACCACTGTGCTGGGAGGCCAGCCAGTTGGTGTAAAATATTGACACAATTTCTTCCATCATTTACTACCTGGACGGCATTCAAAACTGCACAGTGGCAAGGTGGGATCAGGCTCTCCCAACAACTAGGCTATGGGGCGGGACCAATATTTTTCTTAAATTTCACCCAACACAGATGTTTAATATCTATTTCTCTTGAGTTTTCAGCTATCCACTCTTTGATTACTCCATAAATCACCATTTGTATTAAGAGAACAGAAAGATAATCCAGTATTTTCACTATTATAGTTGATCAAAATTTGTTTGATTACTGATAATATAACATGTTTTTTCCCCTCAGCTCATTACTGGTAATGTCACATTAATTTGTAGAATTTTTGTGAATTTGGGGAAAGTTTATTTCAAGTTTCTTTCTTACACAAACTAAAAACTTTGAGAACATTTGTCCTTGATTAGTTTCTAACTTTGTGTATTTAAGTTATGTTTCTCCTCTATTATTCTTACTTGTGCTACCAGGAGTCGTAGAACGAGTTCCCAACACAATATGAGCACTCTGTCTCCTCTGCTGTTGGGTTGTTGGAAAAGCCATGATGCATCTTGCATAGAAAACAGAAAAAATACATCATGACTTTTTCGACAAGCCAGTATATATAATACTTCCAGGTGAGTCAGGATAGAGGGTGATTTCTAGCTGCCAGGACAGCTAGAAATAATCTATGCACACAAGTAACTGAAACACAAGAATATATTCCAATAAACTGAAAATAAAGTAGTTCTCAACTCACGTTCTCTTTAATCTGAGCTTCCAGTGGCCTATGGCCACTCCATGACCACCTGCTATGAGACCGAGGAAAGGAAGAAGTGGAGTGGAAACAGACTGTAGTATTACAGTTGCAATGTCTTAGTTTTATAAATTTGACAAAAACCTGTGAGTGTGTGAACAAATGGGCCAGTCCACTCCTAGGGCCTTTGAGAGCAAATGAGAGGTGCTGAGCTCAACCTCCACTGGACTCTGTCCATCTGCCCCTGGCGCCTCCTCTGCTGGGGCATCACCTCCAGCAGAAGCTGCATCTCTGCATCTCACCAGGAATTTGGCCCCCAGTTCCATATTCTACCAGCTGGCCCTGGCCTCTGAACACTGCCTAAAGGTGGTAGTGACTTTCCACTATTTTTTTTCTTTTAATTTCTTTTATACATTCAATCACATATGTCACTTAGCTTATAAAGTGAATACTCCAAACAGGAATACATTTCTCACCACTATTTCTAACTTTCGAATTTTCTCATTCTCAGCTTTATCATCACCCTTGATGTCCCTGTACGTAGCTTTCTGTTTTAATTCAATCAATCTCTGTTTTCCTGCTTACATCTAACCAGTACCGTCCTACATACTATCCTACATGTGGACCTCCCCCCAGTAAGATTCTAGATGGGAATTACTCTCTTGTTTGTGTGTGAACACATTCATGACCTCCTTAAAGTTTGGAAATGAGACCTTAGTCATGTGGGCATTCAGTATATTACTGTGGCTGCTTGGGATTCATTTTCAGGAACCAAGTAGTTTCTAAGTTGCTATTTTCAATAGCATTGAAGAGTTTATAAATGAAAAAGAGCAAGTTAGGAAAAAAGTCCTGTGTTTTTAATAGAGACCTATCTGCAGGCATCAGAAATAAACACTGGTAGTCTTAGAATGTGCCTACACTAGACAAGCAAACCATCAGAATGCCTGAAGCACACATGCCTCTTTTAAGTAGTTCTTTTTCATAGATCACCCTCTGGTACTGTGAAAACTCACATATCTAACCATGGCTGATTGAACCAAAGGATAAGTATCTTATCAAAAGTATCTAAACTTGAGGCCAGCCATCTTTCTAAGCAGTGGCCTAGAATACAAGCATTCCCCATGCAGAAATAATGATCAGCAGAACCAAATTGGCTGATGGCATACAATATGGTGAGTATAATCAGTAACGACATATTGTATTCTTAAAAATTACTGAGATTAGGGACCAGCAGTTAGCGTAATGGCTATGTCGCTGGACTCCCACGTAGTCAACCATGGTTCGCGTCCTGGACCGAGTGGCTTAAAACTCATGCCGGGCACGTGTGCATGCGTGCCCAAGATCCCGAGAGGAGAATGGAGGAGAAGGGATTGCGACATGGCCATCTCCCCTGGGGGGTGATTTCTTGCTTTCTGTCTCTCTGTTTCTCTCTTTCTGTCTGGCGAGCGCACGCGCCCTATAGCAAAAACCTCTCAAAAAAAAAAAAATTACTGAGATTAGATTTTAAGTACACTCACCACACACATACAAAAGTGATAGACATGTACATGTTAATTAGCTAGATTTAGTCATTCCACGATGTATACACATTTTAAAACAACCTATTGTGCATTATAAATACATACAATTTCGGCCAATTTTTAAATGCCTTAAAAATTACAAGTTTAAAAATATATGCTAGAAATTTAAACTGGAGCTTTGAAGAGAACATCAGTTAATTGTTAGCTGATGTTTTAAGCCTTAAGATACTCAGAGAGAATGAAGAAAGTTCTCATAATGGCAGAGCACTAGAATAAGGATTTATGAATCCTCAAGACAAGAAAGCTAGTCACTAGCTTGTGAGTGACTTGGTAGTTTCTGTTCCCATGAAACCTGACGATGGGAGTTGTATTTTGGTGATGACTGGTAGCAAAGTTCCTTCTGGGTTGACGTGAAGACTGTGTGACTGAGATTCCTGCAACCATTATCTTCATGTGTGGATTCATGATGGGCCCCCCTTCTTACAGTAGTAACCTGAGGAAGTCTTCATTCACCGCAACCAGACAACCCAGATAAACAATGTCTTTGAAACCTCGTTCTATCTATATTTTTGGTGTTTATTACAAAATCAAATCATGGCACAAACTATATCGTGATTGTTTTATTTAACAATACATTTTTAATATCTTTCCATAGCAGTAAGTATAAATACCAGTACTTAGAGAATCTATTATGTGGATCATTATTTCCTTAACAATTTCTTTTTTTAACCTTTTCTCTTGTTGTTTGCTATTGGTGTAGTAAATAATGATGCAATAAGCATGTTTGTTTCTCTCTCTCTCTCTCTCTCTCTCTCTCTCTCTCTCTCTATATATATATATATATATATATATATATGTATATATATATATATATATACACATACATATTTATCTGAATATTCCCTTTGAAAAGTAAGGCTTCTGGATCAAAGAATATGATAATCTATAAGGCTTTTGAGCCTGGTAGGGGTGAGGTGGTTAAGATGGTTGAATCAAACTGTACAGTTCAAGTTCTGGCCAGGGCAGCTTGAAAAACAGACTGGGCATTGTGTATCTGCCCAAAATCATGAAAGGAGAGAGGAGGAGGGATGGCAGCATGACCATTCCCCATGAAAAGTGCTATTTATTTATTTACTTATTTTCACTTTTTCTCTCTGTCTCTCTGGCAAGTACACAGTCCCTCTGGCAATTTTTTTAAAAAAGATTTTTGCCTTGGAGTGCCTGTGATTCCTGGAGAGAGAGAAAGAGAAACAGAGATAGTGAGAGGGAAAGTGAGAAATCACTTCGGGAAGGGGGTGGTCATGCTACAATCCCTTCTCCTCCTGGGATCTTGGGCACGCATGCACATGTGCCTGGTGTGAACTTTAAGCCAGCAAGTCTAGGACTCAAACCACAGTCAGCTATGTCTAGGAGTCCAGTGATGTAACCCTACACCATCTGCTGGTCCCACCCTCTGGCAAATAAAAAATAAATAAGTAAAAAAAGGAGAGTCCTATTGCTGAAATACCCAGAAAGTCCATATTTGTCTTCTCCCCCCCCTTTTTTTTATTTGCCACAAGGTACATGTGATCATGGGAGGGAGACAGAGATAGAAAGAGAGAGAGAGTGGAAAGCACGCCCTTGGGGGATGGTCATGTCACAAACCCTTCTCTTCTATTTCTCCCTTCGAGGATTTTAAGCAGGCAGGCACACCTGCAAGGAGTCACGCCACCCATCTGGGACTCAACTAAGGTCATGCATGTGGGATCCATCTGCCTTAACCCCATGCCACCAGCTGGCCCGCATTTGACTTCTTAAAGCATAAGATCTACTATCTCTGAGGAGCATCCCCACTTACAGTAATATATATAGCAAGGGAGGCTTATCATTGAGAGAAAATGTGGAAATGAATGGATCTATTGAACATGAACATGCTAATTGGCTGGTAAATTTTTCAGTGATTTGTTAGATGAAAGCTTGCTATAAACATTGCTTTCTACATAGATTCCAGGAAAAATAGTACACATTTCATGGAGAGGTAAACAGAATTTCTTTATATATGGGTTTTGATTTCCTACATAATTTGAAAGTTCTAGCAAATATTTACTTTCCTTCCAAGAAATATTTCTAAATAGTGAGAGACAAAATGGAGAATTGTTAATATAAGAACATTTCAATTCTATGAATAAATCTGAATATCATATATATATATATATATATGTATATATATATATATATGATATGTGTTTGTATAAATAGTGTATGTGCGTGAGAAAAAGAGTATATAATACATTGGATAAAATCTCAGAGGCAATATGATGTGAAAATAATGCCAAACTGGTAATCAAAATTTTAGATCCAGCTCTCTACTATTTGAATTTGCACAAATTACTAAATCTTTAAGAATCAGTAAAATTATGCATACAAGAAATAGGATACTTTCTAGCTCTTAAATAATAAATTAGACAATACATGTGAAAAGTTGGCTAAAGCCGCACATTTCTTGAGAAGGCTTGAACGGTTTCAGCTATTTAATATGTGATCTGTGAAAATGATGTCTTAAGTGGTTGCTTCTAGGTGATCTGACACAAGCCATGTGTGATGGCTGACAATGAGCAGGAAAACAGAGGTCAACTCTGTGGTCCCACAGGACTGGCATCACCCCAAGCATGAATACCCTTGACTTCTCAGTGAGAATCCTGCCAGGAAAACTGCATGGTTCCTTGAATCTCCAGCTTGATTTTAGTCCTGAAAATGTAAGGAAACATATGAAGGAAAGATCCATTCATCTTCTTCCTAATTGAAGAGTTATACACTGGGAATTCAATTTTTATGCTCTAAGACAAAAAGGTTGACACCAATGTTTATGATGACTGGACCCTCTTTGGCAGTAACAGTGGGGAAAAAAATTGAAGTAGGAAGTTGAGCAGTCAACAAGCTCATGAAATTCACTAGAGATCAAAACAATCCCTTTTGGCACTTTAAAGGCTTTCCTCTTATTTTCTGAGATTATTTAACCCTGCTGCCAATCTCAACTGTGCATAAATATCTTTGTGGCTTTGAAATCACCACCTTAATGGCATATAGATGCTATATAGTGAGAAATAAGAAATGTGTAAATATTCATATCAGTCAAGATGCTGTCATACCTTAGGATGGAATCTCCAAAATTAAAATATGAAAAGGATATTCCATTTCCCCACATCTTTTGTCTTTGGCTTCATGCTTAAATGAATGGTGAGGATAAAGAAGTGGACCCTGAAATTCATATCAAGCTTCAGGTGTAAGAAATTAAAGCTAAAGACCAGTTCAACCTCGACAGTTTAATTTACTTCTCTTAAGATCTTTAATACCAAACTTATCAGTTCTCTCTGTTAGGCATTAACTTGTTAAATGAGTCTTAATTATACATAAGCAGATGGAGATTTGAATTAAAATTACCTTACACTCGAGTGGCTTTAGTTCATTATAACATATCTTCCTCTTAATCATTTAGGCAGTCTCATCATCTTTCATATAGAAAGTTATTAAAATATTCCAATTTCCATATTTCTTCAGATTCAGCCACTATTAAATGGCAAGTAATGCACATTAGCAGGTGACTTACACCATCCGAGAGTTGGTGAATTATTCATGTCAGGAACAATTTTGGTACCTTTTTGTCATCTGTAGCATTTTTTTAAAATACTTTATATTTACTTGATACGGGGAACCTCACCTCATTTAATTTTAAGTACCAATTATAATTTCTTTCCCTTTCCGGGGAGGGGGGCAGATGGAAACAGAACATCACTAACTTTTTCCTGTACTTAGCTTCATCAGAATCTAGAAAGAAGTATGGAAGTATGGACTCTCTTGAAAACTTCCAATAATATAAGCTAAGTCTTGATTAATCATATCAGCCTTCAATAAAACTCTGCATTCTAGGGCAGTGTGCCCATAGAAAACATGATGCTGAAAATTAGCTACAATATTACTAAATATTGAGACATAATTCAGCCACAATTTTACTCTGGGCAATTAATATTTCTGAGCCTAACAACTGAACCCTAGATTTGCTCTTCTTCACAATTGCTGAGCATATTGAGACCAGGGGTCAGCAGGTGGCATAGTGGTCAAGGCACTAGACTCCCATGTGCCAAAACATGGTTCAAGTCCCAGACCCAGAGGCTTGAAACTCACAAGGCTTGAAACGCACAGCAGGTGCGTGTGCATGCATGCCCAAAATCCTGAGAGGAGAGGGGAGAAGAAGGTATTGCAGCATGGCCATTCCCCCCAGGAAGTGATTTCTCACTTTTTGTCTCTCTGGTGAGAGCAAACACCCTATAGCAAAAATCTCTCCCAAAAGAAAGAAAAGAGAGTAAAAGAAAAGAAAAAAGAAGAGAGGAAAAAGAAAAGAAAGAAAATTGAGACCGGATTACACCTGAATATTGTCCAAGGCCAGTAACTCCAGGGTACAATAAGGTTGACCTAGACCAAGTAGCAGCAATTTTAGTATAACTAAAAGTGAGAAGTTTATAGCTATTTTCACAAGAATTCCCTTGAGAACATTTCAAAGCCCAATACTGCCATGACTCCCTTTAAAAGTAGAATCCCCCTTGGGCTGTTATTTTACCCAACTAGTCAATCAGTACCCAACCATGTTCCATTCCAGAAGCGTCACTGGATTTGCAGACAGCCATGACAGTGGCAGCACAATGAAACTAGACAGCTGACAAGAGGAGAAGGTCCTCATTCTTGGCTGAGTCATCAAGACCAAAGTTCAGTCAGTCTTGTCAAGCATTGTCATATTTTATTTATAAAACGAAGCAGAGTATCATCTTTTATGTTTGACAAAATTCAATATTCAGCACAACTCTTTCAGCACTGCTTAGCCTGTGTGAGTGAAGACAAATGATTAGTCCCAAACCCACATGGAATTTGAAAAGTAGAGTAAATTGGGCCTGAGTTACAGAGTAAGCTGTAGTAGCCTCCAGTGAGATCTCAGTAATAGTGCACGAAAGAGCAGTGATTCTAAGAAATTAGTTCTTTTAATGCAAGGAAACTTCTCAGACCGGCAGGCAAGAGTTGTGTTAATTTTTAATTGCAGCATATTAGCAGTTTGACATCACAGCCTGCTAATGCATGTTTCCCCAGAAATGTAAAGTACGAAGTGCAATCACAGGCATACCTTGAAAGCAAACATTGAGCCTATAAGATGTGATGGAGACATTACTATCATCCTGGTCTGTTGTTTTCTTGAACAATACATCCACTTATAAATGTGTGTGTATGTGTGTGTTTTCTTTCTGCCAATCCTCATGAAAACAGAGCCGGAAAGGCCATTTATTTTCTTTTTGCAGCTGTTTATTTTAGCTACCATCATACTGCTGAGTAACTTGAGAAATGAATACATAAAGGGAATGTGCTTTCAAAAGCAATTTAAATTGATTAGCCATCTTTGGAGGCTTGGGAAATTGTCTAGCCAGCCTCCCTGCCAAGGCTGGTGAATTTAAACATGGTCACTTTTCTACTGAAGGCCCATCACTGTTTGGGAATCCTCCAGCCAGCTCATGCTCTGGACTCCAACTAATTAAGTTTTCTGCCTGCTGCCATTGAAAGCTTCAGTCAGGTATAATTAAAACTGAGCCAATGACAGCAGTGGCATTTGTCAGAATCATCCAGTGGTTCAAATACCAGTTCTGACAGAAATGTCAAACTGATAGCACTCCCATCTTCCCAGTGCAAGCTAGGGAAAAGCAGGGAGGACTTTTATTATAAATGCTTGGCTGATAACCTTTTTGAATCCCAGAACACCAAATGCCTCACATGAAATTTCATTATCCTGGAAAAGAATTCAGCTCATAGATGCTCCCTTCCAGTGGTTTTCTATTTTGTCCGATCTTTCAGGAAATTTTGAAATAAAGAAATAAATAACAGTCATGGAAAGAAACATTCCAGTTATAGAATCATAAAACTCCTAAATGAAAATTTTCTTAGGGTTAAGAGAGTTTTCGGTCGTATTTGTAGATACGGTACATTACTAGAGTTGAACTTTGTCTTTAGTTTTAGTGACAGAAGATTGCTAAAATCTAGTGACGGAACTTTAATGAAAGGAGAGAAGTCACAGATCCGGGCTTAATTTCTAAGCGTCACTAAGGACTTTCATCATTTATCACCTTATATAGTTCCTGGTGAGACTTGGAATATTACTCAGTGTATGTTTGATGAGCTAAAGAATGAGTGAATGAATCAAACAATCCATGGCTATCCCACACATTCTCAAGAACACAATTTCTAAATCACAACATAAATGTATTCATAGACTTTTGTATAAGATAACTTCATGATTATTTATATCAGGGAGAAAGATAAGAGTGGAAAGACATTACGTGTCCCCTTTCTCTTTTCACGTGAGTTCATGGTAATAAAGATTAAAGTAATAAATACAAAACACTTCCTTCAAGCTTATGACCAAGAAAAAGAATTAATGTGTCTATGAACCAAATAACCACAGATATGAAGTGGTTAGCCTCAGACACACTTGAGCTATTATCTTAAAGATTTAATATTCTACATGGGAAATGTATTTCTGTCCACTTGGTAATATGTTTTCTAGTCATATCCCAAAAGAAAGTATTGTGTCCCATGAACAAGATTTTTAAATGCCTACCTTTGCATTGGATGCAAATTTTGCCTTATAGAGGTAGAAGCTGAGAATAGAAAAAGTTGTGATGGTACAGAGTTCATGCCTAAATAAAAAGTGAAATTAGATACCAATATGTCTGGCACATGGGAAGATATTCAGTAAATGCTTGTTGGCTAAGGAGGAAAAACAAAACCAGAATAGGTTAAAATGGGCTCAGGGCCCAGCAGGTGGTGTAGTGGTTAAGGCACTGGATTCTCACAAAGCCAACCACGGTTTGAGTTCTAGACCTGGTGGCTTCTTTCTGTCTTCCTCTCTTCTTACCAATATCTTGGCAATGCCCCACATCCCATTTGATAATGCTAATTATTTTTATTTTAGCCATTATAATGGGCATGTAGAGGTGTATTATAATGGATTTGATTTATATTTCCTTGATGAATATTGAAGTTGAGCACTTTTGTTATGTTTATCGTTTAGTTGGAGATCTTTGTTAGTGAAAGGCTGACTCATCGATTTTGCCTGCTTCTGGTGGGTTGTCTGTAATTTTTTTATTAATTTGTAAAAGTTTTTATGTACCATATGAACCCTTTTCTGATATGTTTTGATTATATCTTCTAGTTATGACTCAAATTTTATTCTCTCAGTAGTATTTTTGAATAGGTTATCTTTATATAGATTTTATTATTACACAAGTCTGATGGTTTAAGTTTTTTAAATATAGAATCTAATTTATTAATTTTTTTCTTTATAATTAGTGCTTTTCAGTAGTATTTAATAAATCTTTTCACATCTTATGGTTATAAAGGTATTCTCTTCAATGTTCTAGAAACTTATGTTTAGAAATCTATAATCTACCTGGTGTTAATAGTTTTATAGGGGCCAGTAGTTGGCATGGTGGTTAAGGCACTGGACTCCCACATGGCCAAATGCAGTTCAAATCCTGGACCTGGCAGCTTGCTTTCTCACTTTCTCTCTTTCTACCACTCTCCCTCTGTATCTCTCCCTATGGTAAGCACATGTGCCCTGTAGAAAATTTTAAAACAATGATAATCATAAATAAAATTAAATAATTCTAAAAGAATAGGTTTATATAATGTGATGTAAGAATTGTCATCGTTTTTTTCATAATGATACCCAACTGTTGATCATTATTCAGTGAAATGAATATACTTTCTCATTTTAAAATTCTACCTTTTTGTGTGTGGGTCAGTTTGGGGCTCTACTAATTTGTCCATCACTTTCCCTAAGAAAATTTCCAATTCATAAACATGATATATTTAGGTCTTTTTTTTAGAACTATCATTAACTTTATTCCTAAATATTTTATATTTTCAGTGTTTTGTTTTTGTTTGTTTGTTTTTACTAGAGGGCACATGCACTCGCTGGAGACAGACACGGAGAAAGAGAGGGAAAGTAAGAAATCCCCTCAGCCAGGGGAGATGGCCATGCCACAAATCCTTTCATTCATTCTCCTCTCGCGAATTTGGGGCACCTATGCACACATACCCACCATTTTTTCAAGCTGCCACACCCCGGACTCAAATTGTGTAGTTGGCCATGTAAAATCCAGACAGCTTAACCACCACATCACTGGCCGGTTTTATTTTCAGTGTCTTTATACATAACTTTAAATAGCATTGTGTTAGTAATGGCAAAACTAATTTATTTTTGTATGGTGACCTTATATCCAGTTACCTTGCTAAATTTATTAATTATGATAACTTAATTGCAGAGTACCTTTCATTAAAGCCTCTTCTTTCCCCCATTGCGTTAGCTTGTCACCTTTGTTGAAACTCAGTTAATCATAAAAATGAAGCTTTAGTTCTGAACTTTCAAATCTATTCCATTTTTCTACATGGTTGTCCTTATGCCAATAGCATCCTGTGTTGATAACTTTAACTGTGTATAAGTTTAGAAATCAGAAAATGAGTGTTCCAACTCTATTCTTAGTGTATTCAATATAATAATTTTCACATATCTGTAAATTCTCCAAATTTCTTTCTGGTCTTGACTTCTACAACACTCCACTGTGACTGAAGAACACACATTAAATGATTTTATTTCTTGTAAATTTATTGAGACTTGCTTTATCGCCTAGCATATGCTCTGTTATGGAGAGAATAGTCCGTGCACTTCAGAAGAACATGTATTCTTCTGTTGTTGAATGAAGTTTCTATAGGTCTCTGTTAGTCTAGGTAGTATACGGTGTTTTTTATAAGTGTTCTATTTCATTCATTTTTGCTATTTTCTATTATTCCTTCTGTCCTACTTTTCTTTGTGTTTACTTTTCCTTTTGAAATATCTTAATATGCGTGCTTGGAAATGTGTTTCTTGGATTATTTTCATTATTGCCCCCAAATAGTTCTTTAGACGTGATTTCCTTATTGGCCACCGTGTGAAATTGAAATAACATAGATACAGTGCATATACGTTTATGTGCAGTGTATCTGTGCTTCACACAAGAAAAGAGTAAGATTTTGTTACTAAATTTTGCCTGCTTGGAGCTGATACTGCTCCACGTGAAAATGCATGTTTCAGGTCATTTACTTTTAATGATCTACTTTTATAATTATATGTATTTAAGGCAATTAACTCACTTCTAAAGATGGATTTTGCTATGTCCCATATTTAAAAAAAACAAATTATGTCAGAGGGTGTGTACATTTGCCAGAGAGAGATGGGGGGCAGGGGGGGAGTAAGAAAGCACCTTCCATGAGGAATGGTCATGACTCAGAAATGGCCATTTCTACTCCGTTTCTCCCACCTTTGGGAATTTTGAGCACAGACACATATAGGTCCAGTATGTTTCTCAAGTCACCAGGTATAAGACCGAACTTCTCTGTTAGCGAGGTGGGGTCGAATCCCAGCTGCTTAACCACCATGCCAGGACCTACCACACACCCCTGCGATTTTGAAAACATCTTATTTTCATCATTATTTAGTTAAAATATTTTTAAAAGTTCTTCTTCATTATTAGAAGTATATTGATCCAAATATGTATGAGGATATATAAATATATAGAGAGGTTTCAAAAAAATTTTGATGTTTAACTTAGTTCCATTGTTTCCAGAAAACATACAGTATATTATTATCATGCTTTTTTTTGGAGGGAGGTTGTGGAATTTTTTGGGTGAGTTTGGTTTTTGCTATGGGCGCACGAGCTCACTGGAAAGAGACAGAGAGAGACAGAGAAACAGAAAGTAAGAAGACACCTTCTCCCACTCTGAGGGCGATGGTCACACCACAATCCCTTCTCGTCCATTCTGCTCTCTGGATTCTGGACATGCATGCACATGCACCCAGTTTGATTTTCAAGCCATTGAGTCTGGGACCCAACCATGTTCAGCCATGTGGGAAGCTACTGCCTTAATCATCACACCATCTGCTGGCCCCAATGCTTTGAAATTTTTAAAAACTTGCTTTGTGGCCCAGTATGTAAGCAAGTTTGGGTATTTTCTCAGATTTATTTTAAAACAAGTTGTTTGGCACAACTTTATATACATACAACTCTCAATTACATTTGGTAATTTGTGATTGTTACAAATTAACTTTTTTTTTTTTTTTGGAGAGGTTTTTGCTGTAGGACACATGCACTCACTGGAAAGACAAAGAAAGACAGAGGAACAGAAAGGAAGAAATTACCCCCTAGGGGGATTACCACACCACAATCCCTTCTCTTTCATTCTCCTCTTGGAATTTTGGGCACGCACACACACATGCCCAGCATGAGTTTAAGCTGCTGGATTCAGACTCAAACCACAGTGGACTACGTGGGAGTCCAACAACATAAGCATTACACCACCTGCTGGTCCCCAAATTAACTCTTTTTTTTAATTTATTTAACTTTATTTATTATTATTATTTTTACATGTATTTTTGCCAGAGAAAGACAGAGAGAGAGAGAGAAAGAAAAGCCGCCAGGTCCAGGACTCGGACTCGAACCATGGTCAGCCATGTGGGAATTCCAGCACCTTACCACCACACCACTTGCTGGCCCCCCAAATTAACTCTTAATTACATGTGTTAATATGTCACATTTGTTAAATATGTGATACAGTTATTATCTATTCACCGTTTTGTCTACTTATTCTATCAGTTATCGAGACAAGTGTGTTAAAATTTCCTTTTGTGATTTTGTTTGTGATTTTTTTCTACTTTTACATCTGTCAATTTTTATTTCATTTCTCTTGAAGCTAAATTACTGGATTCATACAAATTTAGAATACTTATACTCTTGGGTGGGAATATTTTTATATTCATCTGTACCTGTAGTATTTCTTCTTACCTTGGGGTTTACTAGACTTGATGTTAAAAGATAGCCTTCTTTGATTAGTGAAAGCACTGTGCATGCTTTTCTATCCTTTTACTTTTAATCTTTACACAAGCAACACTAAGCAACATACAGTGAATTTTTGTTACTTTATCCATTCTATTTTATCCTGCTTTTACTTTGATATTAACTGAAGTATTTAGTCCTCTTACTTTAAACATAATTACTAAATCTATCTGGTTTTAAATCTATCATCTTATTACTTGTTCTCTGTCCCACTTGTTCTGGATCCCATTTTCTCTCCTTCTTACCTTTAATGCAATAATTTATTAATTATTTATTATTCATGATTATTGTTATAATTATTTCCTCTTCTAAGTTGTATTATTATAATATTTTATTTCATTTTATCCTAGATGCTGTAATATGCATTATTAACTTTTTAAAGTCTAATGTCATTTACTACTTCTTAAACTATGACAAGTTCCTAGAACATTTTTACTCAATTTACCTATCTCTCATCTTGGTGTTATTATGTATACATGTTTTTACAGGCATTTTCTATTCTTTCATTTTTGGGTTTTTTTTTTTTTTTTTTTTTTTTTTTTTTTTTTTTTTTTTGAGAGGTTTTTGCTATAGGGCACGTGTACTCGCCAGACAGACAGAGAGAGCGACAGAAAGCAAGAAATCACCCCCCAGGGGGGATGGCCACGCTGCAATCCCTTCTCCTCCATTCTCCTCTCGGGATCTTGGGCACACACACACACGCTTCCAGGGTGAGTTTTAAGCCACCGGGTCCAGGACGCGAACCATGGTCGACTACATGGGATTCCAGCGACATAGCCATTACGCTAACTGCTGGTCCCTTTACAGGTATTTTCAATAGCCAAAGACATTGTTTTCATTGTTTTAATCAGTTATTATTCACTTAGATTTATCCACATATTTAGTCTCTTCACTCTTCTTTCCTATATATTTTTGTTCCAATTAGGATCATTTCCCTTTTTCTTTTGTGTTTTCTTTGGTTAAGGTATTCTGATAAATAATTCTCTCGTTTTTAAAAAGTGTTTCTTTACTTTGACTTTCCTATGTTTATTTCCTAGTGAGAAAAAGTTACGACACATCGGACAGGGTTGAGATGCTGTGATCCACACCAAGCCTCACCCAGCCCAGATAATGCACACTGGTGCCGGTCACACCCAGGGAAGTCTCCAGACATAAACTGACAACCTTCAGTTGTCCTTATCTGCCTTGCAGTACACTGCATTTTACTACTTCACCACTGTCCAGACCTTATTTGTTTTAACAGGTTAAGAGATGATTGACAAAAAGGTGAACATTTTGCTAATACTCTATGTGTACTTAATGTTCTTCCTAAATTTTGCAATCTATTACCTTTCTGTAATTTAGTCAGAATATTTCCTACTGACCTGTATTTCAGTTGTATAATTTCTTCTCCAAGAATCTAATTTGCAGTTAAACTCAAAACCGGTCTCTCAATTTACGGTATTTAGGGAACCAGCAATTAGCATAATGGCTATGTTGCTGGACTCCCACGTAGTCAACCGCGGTTCGCGTCCCGGACCCGGTGGCTTAAAACTCACGCCGGGCGTGTGTGCGTGCGTGCCCAAGATCCCAAGAGGAGAATGGAGGAGAAGGGATTGCGGCATGACCATCCCCCCTGGGGGGTGATTTCTCGCTTTCTGTCTCTATGTCTCTCTCTGTCTGTGTGGCGAGAGCACGCACCTTATAGTGAAAACCTCTCCAAAAAAAAAAAAATTACGGTATTTATTGGTCAGTTCTATAATTTACATTTGAGTCTGTGGAGGGTATGTATTTCTGCTTTCTTCTGATATTGTGCATCTGGTCATATAATTTCTGGAATATATATTAATCACGTTCACTTTATACTTCAATATCTGTATTAGCAATGAACCTGTTTCTAATTTTTTCCTCTTAGTTTCTATCCAGTTTTTAATCTCTTATACGTTGTTGTATTTTACTCTGGGTAATGTTTTTTTTATGAAGAACTATCAAAATAAATTGATGTCTTAGATGATGTTGTAACCTTCCAGAGAGCATTTTGCTTTTGCCTGTTGAAATTATTCAGTTTAGAGACCAGCAGGTGGCATAATGGCTATGTCGCTGGACTCCCATGTAGTCAACCCCGGTTCGAGTGTCAGACTGGTGGCTTAAACTCACAAAGGGCGTGTGTGCGTGTGTGCCCAAGATCCCGAGAGGATAATGGAAGAGAAGGGATTGAGGCGTGGCCATCCCCCCCGGGGGAGGTGATTTCTCGCTTTCTTTATCTCTGTCTCTCTCTTTCTTTCTGGCAAGCACACGCATCCTATAGGGGTAAAAAAAAAAAAAGAAGAAGAAGAAATTATTTAGTTTATTCAATTTACCCATCTCTCATCTTTTTTACCTATCTCTCATCTTTTTGTTATTGTGTCTACATATTTTTACAGATATTTTCAATAGCCATTGTTTTCTTTCTTTATTTTTTTTTAATTTTAATTTACATAAAATCAGATATATATTTACAGTGGACAACACTGCTTTTTCCAGCACAAATGCCATGCATATCAGTCAAGACAAAGACATAACTATATACATTATCATCAGCAAATAGTTTTTCCTTTTTTTGTCAATTAAATGTACTTTGTTTTTTCTTCTTCTGTTCCCCTCCTTCCTTCCCACCATCACCCACCCCTGTATTACCCCTAGTATCTACTGTCCCCTCCCTCCTACTATACCTTCCAAACTTTCAGTTTCTGTTACAGAGCACAGATAATCAGTATATAATGAGTGGGGACATACAAAATCTGTCTTTCATAGTCTGGCTTGCTTTGCTTAGCATTAAGTCTTCCATATTCGTCCAATTAGAATGAAATGTAAGGGTCTCATTGATTTTATGACTGAGTAGTATTCCATAGAGTACATCTGCCACATTTTTTCAATCCATTCATCTATTTATGGACATTTTGGTTAACTCCATGTCCTAGTGATTGTACATAATGCTGTCATAAATATGGATGTGCAAGTGTTATTTCTGACTAAGGGTTTTTTCTATGCTTTGGGTAAATATCTAAGAGTGGAATTACTGGGTCACATGGTATTCTAGTTGTAGGTTTCTGAGGAATCTCCATATTATTCTCCAAAGTGGTTGTACTAATTTTCATTCCCACCAACAGTGTGGGAGAGTTCCTTTTTCAACCCAGCCTCACCAGAACTTAACATTATTTATTTATTTAATTTTAGTCATTCTGACTGGGGTTAAGTGGTATCTCATTGTGGTTTTGACTTCATTTTCCTCATGATAAGGGAAATCAAGCATGTTTTCCTATGCTTTTGGACTGTTCATATATCTTCCTTGGAGAATTGCCTGTTCAGCTCATTTTCCTTTTTATTTTTTTTTTTTTGGAAAGGGTTTTGCTATAGAGCACGTGCACTTGCCAGAAAGTCAGAGACAAAGAGACAGAAAGCAAGAAATCATCTTCCAGGGGGGATGGCCATGCCGCAATCCCTTCTCCTCCATTCTCTAGGGATTTTAGGCACACACGCACACGCACCCAGCATGAGTTTAAGCCACCAGGTCTGGGACTTGAACCACGGTCGACTACATGGGAGTTAATTGGATTTGTGTGTGTGTGTGTGGGGGGGGGGGGTAAACTGCTTGAGTTTCCTGTATATTCTGGTTATTAGCCCCTTATTTGAGGTATACTTTGCAAATATATTCTCCCCCTCTGAGAGTTGTCTTCTCACTCTACTTATTGTTTGTTTTCCTGTGCAGAAGCTTCTCAGCCTAATATAGTCCCACTTGTCTATTTTGTCCTTTGGAGGTCTTCTTTCAGAAGTCTCTACCTACTCCAAGGTCTCCAAGAGTTTTTTTCCTGAATTTTCCACCAGTATTTTTATAGTTTGAGGTTTTATGTTTAATCTTCAATGCATTTTGAGTTAATTTTTGTTAGTGGTGACAGATAAGAATCCAGTTTCATTCTTCTGCAGGTGGACATCCAGTTCTCCCAGCACCATTTGCTGAAGAGATTTTCTTTTTCCCATTGGAAAAGTGTGCCCTTTGTTAAAGATCATTTGGCTGTATGTTTTGGGGTTTGAGGATTCTCAATTCTCTTCCTTTCATGTAACTGTCTGTTTTTGTGTTAATACCATGATGTTTTAAGTATCACAGTTTTGTAATATGTTTTGAGGTCGGGAAGTGATGACTCCTACTTTTTTCCCCTTGCAAGGTATTGCTTTGGTAATATGGGGCCTTTTATGCTACCAGACAAGTTTTATGTTTGCTTTTACTATTTCTGTGAGGAATATCTCTGGTAGTTTGATTGGAATTGCATTAAGTTTGTAGATTAATTTGGGTAGGATTAACATCTCGATTATGCTAATTCTTCCAATCCAGGAACATGGGATGTTTTTCCACTTTTTTGCATTATTTTTAATTTCTATTTAAGATGACAGAAGTTTTAATTTGAAAGGGTCCCTTCCTTTTGAACTTTTAGAAATAGTTTACGGTGAACTGGGGTTAGTTCTTTAAAAGTTTTGTAGAATTCAGAAGTAAAGTCATCAGGACCTGGGCCCTTCCTTGATGGGTGACTATTTATTACTGATACAATCTCATTGATTGTTATGGGTTCATTCAGAGTTTCTATTTCTTCCTGGTTCAATCTTGGTAAGTTATACATGTCCAGAAATTTGTCATCTCATCTAGGTTTTTTTGTTTGTTTGTATAGAGTATATAGAGAATATATAGAGAACACTCATAGTATTCTCTGATGATATTTTGTATTTCTGTTATATACATTGTAATAATGCCACTCTCCTTGCTGATTTGATGTATCTAGTTACTTTCTCTGTTCTTCCTGATTAATCTAGCTAATGGTGTGTCAATTTTGTTTATCTTCTCAAAGAACGAGCTTTTTGTTTCATTTATTTTCTGTATAGTTCTTTTATTTTTTATTTCATTTATTTTTGCTTGAATCTTTATTATTTCTTTACTCCTAGAATTTTTTATCTTTTTTACGTTATTTTTCCAGTTCCCTGAGTTGTGTCATTTGGTTTGTTATTTGCCATCTTTCTGTTTTTTTATTTGTGGGAACTAATTTATATGAATTTCCCTCTTATGACCTCTTTTGTTGTGTCCCATAGGCTATAAACATTTGTTTGTTCATTGGTTTCTATGAACCTTTTGAATTCAGTCTTAATTTCTTCTATAGTTTTAAATTCCTTTAGGAGTAAGTTGTTTAGTTTCCAGGTGTTTGAGAATTTTTGAGGGATCTTTCTGTAGTTGATTTCAAGACTGATTCCATCGTGGTCAGAAAAGATTCTAGATACAGTTTCTATACCTTTTAATTTGTTAAACCTTGTTTTGTGCCCCATCGTGTGCTCAGTCTTTGAAAATGTTCCATGTGGGGGTGAGAAAAATGTATATTTTGTGGTAGTTGGGTGAAATATCTGCAGATATCTGTCAAGTCCATTTCATATATGTTATCATTTAGATCTTGTATCCCTTTGTTTATTTTTTGTTTAAATGATCTTTCCTGAGGAGTCAGTGGATTGCTGAGATTCCCTACAATTATTGCATTGAAGTCTATCTTTCCCTTGAGATCAAACAGTCTCTTTTTGATTTATTTAGGTGCGCCAGTGTTGGATGCATAGATATTTACAAGTGTTATATCTTCTTGGTGAACAAGTCCTTCTCCTATTATATTATGTCCTTCTTTGTCTCTTCTCACATATTTCATCTTAAACTCTATTTTGTCTCATACCAGAATCACTACTTCAGCCGTTTTTTGGTTTCCATTTGCATGGACTATCTTTTCCAGACCTTCACTTTCAGTCTATGAATGTCCTTATTAGTGAGATGTGTTTCTTATAAGCAGCATGTAGATGTCTTCTGTTTTTGTATCCATTCAGCCAGTCTGTCTTCTAATGGGAGAATTTAATCCATTAACATTCAATGTTATTATTGATATTTGTGGATTTATTAGTCATTTTATTACTAATTTTCTGTGTTTTTTTTTTTGTTCTCCTATTTCTGTTTGTCTCTCATTAGTTATCCTGATACAATACTCCCCTCAATATTTCCTATAGAGCTAGCCTATCATTGGTGAATTCTTTCAGTTTTTGTTTATCTGAGAATATTTTTATTTGCTCTTTCCATTTGAAGGGTAATGTTGCTGGATATGGTATTCTTAGTTGAAATTGTTTTTCTTTTAATGTTTTGAATACATCTTCCTATTCTTTCTTTGCTTCCATTGTTTCAGTTGAGAGGTCTCACATTAGCCAAATGGGATAAACTTTCTAATAACTTGACATTTCTTGCCATTTTAAAATATTACCTTTGTCTTCAATTTTTACCAATCTGGCTGTGATGTGCCAGGGGGAGGGTCCTTTTGTGTTGATTCTATTTGGGGTCCTTTTTATTTCTTGGATCTGAATTTCTTCATGTTTCTCTATATTTTGAAAAATTTTCAGATAGTCTTTCATGAACGAGGTTTTCTATGCCTTTAGCAGATTCTTCACCTTCTGAAATACCCATTAAATGGATATTTGGACATTTCATGGTGTCTATAATTTTCCTGTATGTTGTCCTCATTGTTTTGGCTGTTTGTTCTTTCTTTTTGGTGATTTGGTCTATGCTGAAGACTTTGTCTTCAGGGTCGGAAATTCTTTCTTCTACATGGTCCAATCTGCTGTTAATGCTTTCTAGGGAGATTTTAATTTATTGTATTGTATTCTCATTTCCAGAAGTTCTGTTTGATTCTTTTTTAGGGTGTCTATTTCTTTATGAAATTCCTCTTTCATCTCCTGAAATAACTTTCTCATTTTCTAGATTGTCTGTTTGTCTGCTTTCTCTTGCATTTCATTGAGTTTTTTCACTATGAATATTCAGAATTCTTTTTCTGACATTTCTGTATATTTCTCTGTGCTGTCCACTGTTGATGAGGGGTTACTACACTCACCTGGAAGAGAGTTACCACCTTGTTTTCTTATGTTTCAAGATCTGTGCTGGCTCCTAGTCATCTGATATAGTATTCACTTTTTTCTATTTATTGGAGTAGATTCTATAGTATAGATAGAGGAAATTTCACCCTTAGTTCTCAGGTGTGTTCCTATTGGAGGACTCTGTCTCCCAGGTCAGAGCAGTTATGGGTGACTTCAGATGCTTGGCCACTCTACCAAACATTCAGCTCTTGATGAAGTGCAGTAAGCTAAGAGGATATAACTTAGTGAAGACAATCAAGTTGCATGTTGTGCTTTGCACTCTGCTTTGCTTTTGTGTTTTGCTTTGTGTACCAAAAGCTCCAAAGTTGCTCCCAGGCCCTGAGCACTGACTCACCCAAGAGGCCTTCCCAGACCAGGCCCTAGTCTCTCAGCAGAGACTAAAGTAGGGCAAGCCCAGGCCGCAGGAATGGTGGGCGATGGAGTCCAAAAGTTCCAAAGTTCCTCCCAGGCCCCAAAGATAGACTTAACAACATTGTTTTTCTAATATAAAAAAATTGGTGGGGAAATATCATTTTAGCATAGTCAAGATTGAGCTGATTCAAGGCTGAGAGTCCTACCCCCTGTTATCCTCTTGTTCTATATACTCTCACAAGAAATGTTTTCAATTCTTTAAATTAATTTAATTGGTTTCTAAAGTCTAAAAAGGGGATTTTTATTCTGGGCAGATAAAATCAATGACAAATGCTCAGTTTATTATCTAAAATAGTCAAGTCTAGAAAAAGCAGTAATTCTGCCAAGTATTATACACCTGTCTATTTAAATGTCTTTTTAAAAATGATCGGTTCAGAAATAGCTTAACAATGATTAAGGTGCTAATGACCCAAAACCTTTATCAAATATATAACACTAGCTTTTATGCTATAGGTGTCATAAATGAGTTTCATCTCATCTTTATTTTTCTAATCATGAATCTCAAATAATAAAATGAAAATGGGAAAAAAAATCACATTTTTTTTGTAGAACATAAATAGTTCAAGACTATCAATAATATCTAGAGCAGTGGCTACAAATCTACTTGGGGCAAATAAGGACTCACTTTTGGAGCAAATGAAAATCATGAACTTTATCCCTTCAAAAAGACAAGTGCACAATGCACATTTTCACACAAAATTCTGTGCACAATTTTAGAGCCTACAGCCCAGTTGAAGTGCATGGGTAAAAACAGTATTAAGAGAGTCTCTACTCTGGAAAATAGAACACGTGTTCTTAATCTTTCAAAATAAAAAAAATATACAACACTGACATTACCCAAAATGCTTTCTCATTCAATACTTTTCAATTATGTGCATTGCAAACCCATAAATATTGCCTTTTTTTTTTACCATAGTGACAAAAAATGAGCATTGGGTCCACACAGTAATTCCAATTACATTTGTAGTCCACACTTCAAAATTGGAAAGTTTCACATTTAAAAACAAATATGTTTTAGTTTGTGTTTGTTTGTTTTGTTTTGTTTGCTATGGGACATGTACAGTCATTGGAGAGACTGAGACAGAGAAAGGGATAGTAAGGAATCACCCCCCAGGAAAATGACAATGCTGCAATCCCTTCTCCTCCAGTCGTCTCTTGGCATTTGGAACAGGCATGCACATGTGCCCTGTGTGATTTTCAAGCTGTCTGGTCTCAGACTCTAATCACAGGGCATTAGCTATGTGGAATCCAGCATCTTAACCTTAATGCCATCTGCTGCCTACACATTAAAATATTTTATTTCCTCTTTGAAAGTCAAAAGAATGGACATAGTAGCCCATACTTTTCTGTCAGGATCATTAACATATCCTTTGTAACCACTCTCGGTTTTCCCAGTCACCACAGTCCCCCAAAGCACCCACTTACTGTTTCACTCAATCCTAGTACCTGGCTGTCTTCAGTAGACACCAGAGATGTGACCACAATGAATGAATGAATGTTGACCTAGTGTCACCAAATGGTATTGCTGGGCAAGTCTACTTTCCCCATTACCTCCCATTCTCAAAAATGATACCTGGCTCCGGGGGAAGATTCTAAATTTATCCCATTCTCTCTGACTTTGTCATCTCCACTCAATTTTTCCCAGATAACTTCCAGTTCACCTCCCACCACACTCTCCTAAGGAGCAAAGCTTCCTGAGAGACTCAAGGACTGTATGCTCACCTCATTGTTAACCTCTGTGGGATTCCCATTCCCCGCACCACTTTTTCTTTCCTTGATTTGTTTTCTGAGCTTTTTTCCCCACTTTTTAATTTTGACCTTCATTATAAAGGTTAGCAGTGCTAAAAGCTGTATCTGAAAGGACTATAATGTCATAGAAATCATGGTTAGTATTTGTGGCAGAGATGAGTCCAAATTAACATATTACAACAGCTTGTGTCAGCCTGGGTTGTAGACTTTCCACAAGACAGGGTAGGCTGAAAGGTCACACCCATCAGCTCAGACCACAGTATTGCAGAATCCTAAAAGATGAGTTCTCTTTATAAATAGAAGTCACTGACTTCTTGCTACAACTATTGCCCCTTCCTGCCCATATCCCCACCTCCCTACATGCCAATCACCCACACCCACTGCTACTGTTTCTCTTCCATCTGTTTCCGTGAATTGGATTCAATTGTGTCAGTCAGTCCTACCTTAATTACACAGGTGTTACATCATTCTTCCTTTTTTTTTTTATTTTTGCTCTTATGGAAATGTCTATTTAAATCATTAAGGATTCACTAACCCACACCTCAGTCATAACTGCAGTTAATAGCATAATCCTTATGGCCACATCTCACGTGACCTGTGCCGTGGCATGATCTGCTAGTCGAAACTTCTTTAGCAGCTCTTTCCATTACGCAGACACAACAGGAACGGCGCTTCCTTACTCAGCCACTTAAGTGCGGACTGGTGGGGCTGCTGCAGTGAGGGCCTCTCAGCGGATTCTGCACTCACCTGGAAGGATGAGTCTGGCTTGGCCACTCATTTACCCAGGCGTCAAAATAATATGTCATTTTTTATTACTTGTCCACCAGTATTGGCTTGGTATGCTAACCTCAACTTCTGTGGTATTCCCATTTCTTTTTTTTTTTTTTTTTTTGAGAATTATTTTATTTAACTTTACTTATTTATTTACTTTAATTTGACCAGAAAGGGACAGAGAGAGAGAGAGCGAAAGAGAGAGGGAAAGTGAAAAAGCAAGCCACCAGGTCTGGAACTCGAACTGCAGTCAGCCATATGGGAGTCAGCGTCCTTAACCAACACACCACAAGCCGGCCCCTCCCCATTTCTTTTGAATGAAAAATGCCGCACTTTACCACTAATGTATTGCACTAATCCTTCTGGGTGAGAATTCAGATTCTCTGAGAGCCAAGCTGTGTCCTCAGAATGAAAGAGGAGAACTTAACAGGCTTGACCAAGAGCTATTCTTTTCCTGGGCTGACCCTAGCCTCACCACCAGGAAGCATCTTCTGAAAGGCACAGTAATGAGAAAACATTTCAAACTGCAGAGCTCTCAAGAGAGCTTTGTGTCACCAGATACAGTATTTGCTCTGACTACCCAAGGAGACCACTTGATTCTGCAAGAGGTGATCCTTTTCAATGAGGTCCTGTCCTTTTGATACCCTTTGTCCCAACCCGCCACCAACTTATACATTGTAAACTGTGTCTCTAACTCCATCTCTCTCTCTCTCCTTTTTTCTCTCCTTCTTTACAAAGCATGCTGTCTTTCAATTAACATAGTGATGACCTATTGTCACCCGTTACCATGCTAATCCTGAGCTGGTGTGAAATTACTTCATAATAAACACTATGGAGTTCTGACTTTCAATTAATTTTTCACATGCTGCGCTAAATCAGATTAACTCTCCCCACTACCACCACCCTTTGACCACAGACGTAATTCCTTCCTTATAATGAAATAGAGGATTAATTTATATGAAGCATATCTGTACACATTTGCAAATAAATGTAAAGATAGACTCTGTACCGTATTTGCATTGTGCACAATGTCAGGTTTAATACAGCCTCTCTGAGATGATTAATTTTTTGTGTTCACTGGGGTGGAGAAAGATATTTCCAGTTGTTGTTGTTTCTCTGTTAAATTCTAACTAAATGCCTCTATGAAGGATAAGCAAAGAAATGCTCACGTATGCCACAATACTGACAGTCGTGATTTCTTCTGTAAATCGTGCTACAATACGAAGCAGAAGCCACAGGGAAATACAAACATGAAATAGAAACAAAGATCATTAGCTACTACATGGACTGTTGCTCTCCCTGGTTATGCACACTCCCATTCCTCCTGAATGAATGGAGGGCTGGGGAAGGGTATCTTTTAAAATGACCATTAAATTGAAGGAATTTAATGACAATTTCAAGCGAATGATGGCCCGTGCCTTTTTAAAGCTAATATACTCCCTGTGCACTGAGTTCTATTTTTGGTGAAATAATTATTTTTCGTCTTTGAAACTCATTATTAGAATGGAGTGATGGAAGATGAATGTAGGCATATACTAAATGAACAAATTTGTGTTTTAAAAAAAATTAATCATACTACCCTGATGCTAGGCTGTATTTTTCCTTCTGTCAGTCTCCAGTGTATTTCATTCAGCTTCTTTTATTACTACAAAATATTGATAGAAAAATTTTCCCAACACATATTTTCTTTTTGACACTAAATGAGAAAAACTGCCAGAAAAACTAAAGGTACAGCACATATAAAAGATAAATGTGTACTTATCAAATCCTTTTAATCCAATCTTTTATTAACAATAGAAGAAATAAAATATTGTTCAGTGTTGCATTAAAGAAAACATTTTGCCATTGAGCCATTTGAAGGCAGGCTAAGCAAACTGCTTTGCAAGCACTGGAAATTTATTGATTCATTTATTTAACAGGTATATATTTAATGACTGCTGTGTGCCAACTACTCTAAGAACCACTGACAAACCAGTGAACCAGGCAAACTCCCCAGGCCTTCAAGGAGAATCCCATCTAGGGAGACGCAAATGTGAAACTAAAAAGGCAGTTTGTCACCATCCGCAAGATCATTTATTGAACTCTTGCTATATGCCTTCCACTGTACCAAATGTGAAAAGTATTATATATTTTAACCTTCATGTATAATGCCTTTCTTCTAGGTTATTATTACACATTTTAAGTTAAGTAAACCTTAGAAGCTAATTTGTCCAAGGTTTCACAAATATAGAATGGCAGAGCTTGAATTCAAAACTAAGTTTCTGAGACCAAAAAGCCAGTGCTAAGCCATACCGTGTCTGTCATCTTATTTGCTAAGCCGTACTGCTTCTGTCATTCATTGTGCTAAATGCACGTGTGGGGCCAGCAGGAGACACAGCGGTTACCGTGCTGGCTTCCACATGGCCAACGGTGGTTCAAGTCCTGGACCTGACGGCTTGAAAATCACTCCAGGTGCATTTGCGTGCATGCCCAAAATTCCAGGAGGACAATGGAGGAGGAGAGATTTCAGGATGGCCATCTGCCTGGGAAGGGGGAAAGGGGGGTGATTTCTCACCTTCTCTCTCCTGCAAGTACACACACCATGCCCTATGGCAAAAACAAAAACAAAACAAAAGAAAAAGTATCATCATCTTCTATTTGTCCAAATTATATTTTTTACACAATGGTGAATAACGTAGGAGCAGAAGGTATAACTCCCAACCTAAGGAGATTTTCAGTCTACTGGGAGAAAATTACACCTTTATGAAACAATTATTCTTGACATTTCTTTTGTGCAAGCAAATTTATAGGTCATAGACATGAAGTGTACATGTCATGGGAGGAAAAGGGACCAAATTATTTACTGATCTTCATCTCTATTTGAGCAGTGTATTGAACTTCTTTATTCACTATAAAATGCATATATCAACAAAACCTTTTTAAAAATTAAAATACCACATTAAATATGTTTATTATATGCTATACAATGTGCCCTAATTTTAGCTCCATGAAGTTGTGAAAAGACCTTGTCTTACACTACATACAGTAGTAAAGAATAATTAGTTCCTTGAAGGCTTAAAAGACTTCACTTTGAATATGTATGGACCTAGCGTATTTTAAAGGGAGATTTTTATGGGTAACTCTAGTCATTTTGTTTTTTGTAGAATTATTGTATTTTTTTAACTGCCAGAGAGAAAAGAGAAAGAGAGGGAGAAAGCACCCCCCACCCCCAAGAAAGTGTGTTCATGCTGCAATCCCTTTTCCTCCATTTCTCCATCCTGCTAGGATGGAGGTCGTGTACAGACATCTGAATGGTGTGTTTATCAAGCTGTCAGGGTCAGGATTCAAACTGTGGTTGGCCATGTGAAATTCAGCTCTCTTAACCACTACATTATGGAACTGGCCTATTACATTTTTTTTTTTTTTTTTTTTGAAGAGGTTTTTGCTATAGGGCGCATGCGCCCGCCAGAGAGAGAGAGACAGAGAGACAGAAAGTGAGAAATCACCCCCCCCAGGGAAGGATGGCCACACCGCAATCCCTTCTCTTCCATTCTCCTCTCAGGATCTTGGGCACGCACGCACACGCGCCCGGCATGAGTTTTAAGCCACCGGGTCCAGGACGCGAACCATGGTCGACTACATGGGAGTCCAGTGACATAGCCATTATGCTAACTGCTGGTCCCACATTTTTTAATTTATAATTTTCTGGATTTTTTTTATTTCATCCAAGTTTTGAAATATTCTATCACAAATAATTTTTTTAAGTATTTTATTGTAAGTTTACTTATTTATTTAATTTAACCAGAGACGGATATAGTGAGAGAGAGAAAGTGAGAAAGCAAGCTGCCAGTACTGGGACTTGTACCATAGTCAGCCATGTGGTAGTCCAATGCCCTTAACCACCTCGCCACCTGCAGGCCCCACATATAAAGTGTTTAAGTCTTTATAATGAACTTAATCCTGATATCTGCAGTTATTTCTAATTTCTAATGTTTATTTTTACTCTTTTACTTGATTTTTTGTATATTTCCTTTATGGTTTTCAAAGAAAAACAATTTTATTTAAATAGCCAATACTTACAATTATTTCTCCATGTTAGTATTCTTTATTAATTCATTCACTTCTCTTATGCTCTTCTTTTAATTAATTTGCCTAGTATCTTTTTCTTTTTTATATAAGTTTTGAATGTCAACAGCTTCAAATTTGTAAGTCAAAACTTAAAGTCAGGAATTGTTTGTATTCTGTATTTAAGCAGTTTTGAGTTCTTCCATTAACAATTTTTTAGAATAATGTTTTCCAAAGGAATCACATTTTTCTCTGTTTGTTTATACTGTCAGCATCATTTTCTAATTTTAATATTATGCACTTCAGAATTTTGCCTAATATATAGTCAAGAGGTACTTGCAATAAAATGTTTGCTGTTTGTGTAGTTTAAAGCTTGATGAATATCAATTAAAACAAGTTTAGTTATCATTCATATTATCCATGCTCTAGTTATTCCTTGAGCATTTTATCTAAAAGTAATTGAGAAAATTGTGCAAGACGATCTAATCTCATCACATTTCTGTTAATTCTTATCATTATAGTAATTTTTCCTTTTAAATTTCAATGCTCTTCCATTTAGTACATAAATGTTCACACTAATTGTGTCTTCAGCAGTAATGCTGGCCCTCTGATCTCATTTAATAAATCTATATACTGGTATATTTAATGTGATATTGTTTGTAGCATAAAAAGGTTAGAGACAAACTGAAAGTCCACCAATCAGGGATTAAATATAATGAAAGGATTTCAAAAGGTGGAAAAATGAGGGACCAGAGTTGGCGTAATGGCTATGTCGCTGGACTCCCACATAGTCGACCACGGTTTGAGTCCCAGACTCAGTGGCTTAAACTCACACTGGGTGTGTGTGCATGCCTGTCTAAGATCCCGAAAGGAGAATGGAGGAGAAGGGATTGTGGCATGGCCATCCCCCCTTGGGGGGTGATTTCTCGCTTTCTATCTCTCTGTCTCTGTCTTTCTGGCGAGCGCACGTGCCCTATAGCAAAAACCTCTCAAAAAAAAAAAAAAAGGTGGAAAAATGAAATTAATGTATAAGATTATTTTTGTATAAAGAATTTTGAAATCCCGATATACAATAAATATATCCATTCAACCATGTATTTATACTTACTGAAAATAATGAAATCCTATATGTACTGATTTAAAAAGCTCAAAGATTTTTTTCTAAGTTAATAAGAATAGTGCAGAATAATGTGTAGACTACGTTATCATATGTTACCAGGTCCACAGAAAGCTACATACCCCAGTAGTAAAATCTCAGGTTCGGAGGCAAGTCCGCTCGAATGAATCCTGGCTCGAACTCCTACCAGCTGGTGATACGGAGCAAGTTACTTAATATCTCTGGGACCAGCAGATGGCATAATGGCTATGCTGCAAACTCCCACATGGCTGACTGTCATTCTAATCCTGGACCCAGTGGCTTGAAACTCACGCCAGGTGCATGTGCATGCATGCTCAAAATCCTGAGAGGAGAATGAAGGAGAAGGGATTGTGGCATGGCCATTCCCACCCCCCACCCCCCTCACCCCCAAGGTGATTTCTTTCTTTCTGTATTTCTGTCTCTTTCTCTCTCTCTCCGACAAGCACATGCACCCTATAGCAAAAATCTCTTTGAAAAACAAGACAAGGGACTAGCAGTTAGCGTAATGGCTATGTCGCTGGACTCCCACGTAGTCAACCGAGGTTGGAGTCACAGATCCGGTGGCTTAAACTTACACCGAGCACGTGTGCGTGCGTGCCCAAGATCCCGAGAGGAGAATAGAGGAGAAGGGATTGCGGCGTGACCATCCCCCCTGGGGGGTGATTTCTCGCTTTCTGTCTCTATGTCTTTCTCTGCTCTCTCTGTCTCTCTGGCAAGTGCATGCGCCCTATAACAAAAATAAATAAATAAATAAATAAATAAATAAATAAATAAATAAATAAAACAAAAAACTGCTGTGTTCTTAAACACTAAAGCTTGGTGGAATATTGAATTGGTACAGAAAAGTGCTTAAAATAAAATACTGCCTCAAACTAGATGGTCAATTACTGTTTTTATTATTATTTAACTCCAAAGTTAAAAAAGAAAAAGGAAAAAGAAAATCCATATATGTGTGTGTGTGTGTGTGTGTGTATTATATGTTATGCATTTATGTATGTCTATATAAATATATAAGGAACTTCAAAAAGTTCTTGAAAAAAATTGGATTAGGTATAAGGTTATTTGGGTGCAAAAAATTTTGAAACCTACTCATAGTTTTCTCATAGTTCTTGAAGCCCCTCCTTCATATATCATATATTTCAGAAATTTAAAAGTACTACAGCAGAACTAAAGTACCCCAGTCCTTTAGCCCTCTCTGTGTGTGTACTCTTTGCAAGGTGTTTTTTGTTTGTTTTTTGTTTTTGTTTTTGTTTTTGTAGAGGTTTTTGCTATAGGGCATGTGCACTCACCAGAAAGACAGAGACAGACAGAGAGACAGAAAGAGAGAAATCACCCTCCTGGGGGGGATGGCTATGCCGCAATCCCTTCTCCTCTGTTCGCCTCTCGGGATCTTGGGCACGCACACACAAACGCCTGGCATGAGTTTAAGCCACCAGGTCTGTGACTCGAACTACGGGGACTACATGGGAATCCAGTGACATAGCCATTATGCCCACTGCTGGTCCTGCAAGGTGACTTTGTAGCTCCTCCCATCGAAAGGTAGTCTCTTCTCACTCCTTTGATCTAGGTTGACTTCAACAATTAGAATGTGGCAGTGTGGCAGTTTGCTAGTTCAGAACCTAGCCCTTGGGTGGCTTATGTTTCTGTTCTTTTCCTCAGACCTCTGCCTCTACCACCAGAAGAAACAACCTGAGCTGGCCCACTAGAAAAGGAGCTTTGAACTCGAGGTCCTGGCCATCTCAGCTGTTCCAGCCAAGCTCATCATTTACCCACCTTGCTCCAAGTCAACTCCCTAACCACAGACACACGTGATGGAGTCCAACTGAGACTAGAACCTGCTCAGCTGGTTCATAATACAATAAATACTTTTCGCTTTAAGTCATTGGGTTTGGGATGGTTTGTTTTGTCTCAATAGCTAACTGACATAAAAGAATATATGGGAATTGGCAAGTAAGGACTGTCTTGGGGTATGAATTTTGGTTGATGGACATGGGCGTGGGCTGAGAAATACATACCACTGGAGAGTCATCAAAATTACTTCTTTATTTCATGATGTGCAGGCATCATCAATTTTTAAAATAGTATTATTTTAGAGAGATTTTTACTATTGGATGCGTGCACTCACAGGAGAGACAAAGAGACAGAAAGTAAGAAATCACCCCCCTGAGGGGAGTGGCCATGCAGCAATTCCTTCTACTCCATTCTCCTCTTGGGATTTTGGGTTCACACACACAAGTGCCTGGCATGAGTTTCAAGCTGCTGGGTCCGGGACTCAAACTGCAGTCGACTGAGTGAGAGTCCAGTGATGTAACCACTATGCCATCTCCTGGTCCTAAATATTATTTTTTAAAGAATTAATTTACTCACCAGTTCTCAATCAGATATAAGCCAGATAGCTGTCATAGTTCTGAACTAAGAAAGATGATCTAGACCAGGCTTTGTGTGAAATTTTCAAAGGACCTTCAAGTGAGAAGAGTGTCCTGGGGGTAGGGTCACCTCAGAGCTTCATTTTCCTCCATAACTAGGCAGACGATTCATGAAAGATCCTTACAGGGGCATAAATGAGTGCATAGCTCCATGGATGTGAGTCATAGCGACAAAACATAAAGAAGAGAAAACACGTGAGTTTCAATTATTTTAATGTATAAGTTCAATGCAATTTTGTGCTTTGCTTGAAACTGATTTTGACGTATAGTCATATGCCATGGCGATGAGCTCTGAGAAATACATCGTTAGGGAGACCAGCAGTTAGCATAATGGCTATGTCGCTGGACTCCCATGTAGCCGACCGCGGTTCAAGTCCCGGTCCCTGTGGCTTAAAACTCATGCCGGGCATGTGTGCGCACATGCCAAAGATCTCGAGGGGAGAATGGAGGAGAAGGGATTGCAGCATGGCCATCCCCCCTGGGGGGTGATTTCTCGCTTTCTGTCTCTCTGTCTCTCTCTGTCTGTCTGGCGAGCGCACGCGCCCTATAGCAAAAACCTCTCCAAAAAAAAAAAGAAAGAAATACATCATTAGGTGATTTTGTTACTGTGCAAATAGCTTATAATGTACGTACACAAACCTAGATGGGATGGCATACCACGTGCCGAGGTTATATTCCCACCAGTGCTCCACCACTGTATACATGGTCCATTGTTACATGGCTATGACTATATTTTAAAAAGCTAGGTGCTAGTATTTTTTTTTTCAAAAACTATTTAGTGAATGTTTAGTGAATGTTTACCTAGCGGAGTAAGATGAGCACTCTGAATTATTCAGAACATAAAATGTGATACTTATCTAAAGGAACATGATAGAACATCTTATTTTAAATCCCTTTTGTTGTAGTTTCTTTAATATTTGTTATTTCTAATGTATAGTTCTAAATTATTTAGAATGTTACACACATTACAACTTGTAAATAAAATGTCTTTAACTAAAAACTTACAAATAATAAAAAAGCAATCAGAGAACACCCAAGAGTTTGTGTTAGATATCACATAATATAATATTTAAAAGCTAAAAGTGGGGGCTGGCAGGTGGCATGGTGGTTAAAGGCACTGGATTTTCACATGGCCCACCATGGTTCAAGTCCTGAACCTGGTGGCTCGCTTTCTCTCTCTCTCTCTCTCTCTCTCTCTCTATCTCTCTCTCTCTCTCTGTCTGGTCAAATTCAAAAAAAATAATAACAAATGGAGTTAAATAATTTTTTTAAAAACTGAAAGTAAGGGGATCCAGCAGATGGCATAGCAGTTATGTCACTGGACTCCCACATGACAGACCACAGTTCAAGTCCCGGACTCAGTGGCTTGAAAATCACACCAGGTATGTGTGATTTTTCTCCTCCAAAATCTCAGGAGGAGAATGGAAGAAAAGGGATCACAGTGTGGACATCTTCCCAGGACGTGATTTTTCACTTTCCATGTCACTTTCTCTGTCTTTCACTTTCTCTGGCAAGAGTACACACCCTATGGGGAAAAAAGAGAGAGAGAGAGAGAGAGAGAGAGAGAGAGAGAGAGAGAAGAGAGAGATGAAAGGAAGAAAGAAAGAGAGAATGAAAAAGAGAAAGAATTGAAAAGAAAACAAGAAAGAGAATGAAAAAGAAAGAAAAAAGAAAGAGAAAGAAAGACCAAAGAAAGAAACAAGGTAAGCGAGCTAAAAAAAAAGTAACAGTAAGGACTAGACAGTGGTGCAGGATAAACTGTTTCACTCTGCAAGTCTGATCTATGTGAGAGGCTTCCAGGCTCACATCTGAAGACCTCCCTGAGTAAACCAGCATATGGATACCCATGATCCAGGGGTGTCTGAAGTGGATTGTGACATCAAAATACTGGTCTCTCTCTCTCTTTCTCTCTTTCTAATTGAATAAATAAATTCTCTGCCATCTGCTTGTCCCCCATTTTATTTAAGTTTTTTTTTTTTTCCTGAAAGAGGAAGAAACGTAGAGAAAGAGAGAGAGAGAGATGCTGAGGAGAGATGCCTTTGACAGTCTTCATTTCCCCATCTCCCTTCCAACCCTGCAACCAGCAAGGTTACTGGGCACACCTGTGGGCGTGCTTAGTCACGTGTCCACAGAGACCTGAATGCCACCTGCAGACTTCCCAGATAGCCTCCCACATCATGCAGCGACGCCCCCTACTGCTTGTGCCACCTGGCTGAGCCTAATTATGTTGTTTTAATTACAATCACCTTCACAAAATGGATAAGTGTTTTAAAGGATTCCTGAGCCAGAGTGAGCAGACATGTATGAACGTGTGTGCACACACGCACACGTGCACACACACACATACATATTGATATAGGATTAAAAATGCAAGCATAAGTGAACTAGAAAATGCACAGTTAATTCTTCTCTTACATCTGATAAAAGCTGTAAGACATATTACAAGAGAGAAACAACATTAACCATACCAAACTTGACAAGAAGGCAGTCAATAAATGAAAAACGTAACTGCTTTCATTAAAGACTTGCATTATGAAGTCAGCATGTCAAAATGAATATCTGGATATATTTGGACTGTGTTTTTTGTTGATAATAATAATGTAAGTAGATATCCATATAAAAACTTGTGTACATGCATATTTAAAACTGTTGAAGACAAACTTTTAAATTTGAAACTTCTAAACAGAATGGCGTAGAGTTTATACAAATGTAGAAATGCAACACATTCTGTTTAAATTACGAAAACAACGATCTGACATAAGGGAAGATAAAAATTTATGAGCTGGTGTTAAGCAAAAACTTGGCCTCACTGTTGGTTAGGACTGACTAATGTGCACTGTGATTTAGTAAGTGAAGCCCATCTTAAACTTCGTCAGTTTAGATGTATGTATCTTTGTGGAATATCTTTCTCAAATATGACATACAATAATATAAGTCCTTAAACTGAATTTAGAAATAACCATAACTCATAAACCCAAACTTGTAAAAATATTGAAACATATTCAACCACATTCTTCTCTCCAAAGATATTACACAGACTAAGAACTTTTATACCATTGGTAAATTTTCAATTTATTCACTTAAATATTTACTTTACTTTTGTTTTTGCATGAATCTTTACATGCTTGGTATTATAAGTTATGTGTCACCTTACTTCCTCAAATATAGTTGCCATAAATTAATTAAATGATCCACTAAGACAGATAAGAAAATTGTAATTATAATTGTAAGACCCATCCAGATTTCAGAGATGGTAAAATCTGTGTGTTAGAAAGTGCATCTAGAGTACGTTCGGCTGCTAATAACAACAATAAAATAAAACCAGTGGTGGCCTTAACAGTATACAAACCTGTCCTCTTACCTGAAAGTCTGAAGTTTGCAGTCCAGGCCTGGTAGGTGGACTCTGCTTTGTAAAAATGACAGTGAACCAAGCCAAACTGAGCTCTAAAGAAATGAGAAAGGTAAGAGATAACTACTCTCTCCTAAGGAAAAAAGGAAGTTTCCAGAATTTCTCACATACTTCCCTCGTAACTCCTTGCCCAGAACTTGGCATTGGGCTAGGCTGAATACAAAGGGAGGCAGAGTAGAGTAATATTTCCCCATGGCCCTGTCACACTCGCTGTTAATGTGGGAGAGGAGCTATCAGGTAGCAAAGGCCGTCGGAGGTCTACCCACCATACAGTGGTACCCTGGTACAGCAACGCGTGTATGTTGTTTACAAATAAATAAAAACACAGAAAGGACATGAAGCCAGAGCTTGGATGCAGCTGTGTGATTCCAGAGCCTGTGGGCTTTAGCCTTACTCCACATTCTCACGTTCTCACTGCCCACATTAGGACGAGTGCTGTGGAGACTGTAACAGACATTTCATTTTGAAAGCCACTCTTACCTCACTTCAGGTAATTCATTTGTAACACCTTAGGCTGGTTTGTTCTTAGGTTTTTCCTGATTTCTCAAAAAAGAAAAGAAAAGAAATATAAAACAAATTGTAATTCTCCTAAAACTTTGTTTTGGTTACGTTGCTGGACTCCCACGTAGTCAACCACAGTTCTAGTCCTGGATCTGGCAGCTTAAACTCACACCAAGCGTGTGTGCATGCATGCCCAAAGTCCTGAGAGGAGAATGGAAGAGAAGGGATTGTGGTATGGCCATCCCCCCCTGGGGGGGGGGGGGGGTGACTTCTCCCTTTCTGTCTCTTTGTCTCTTTCTGTCTCTCTAGCAAGTGCGTACACGCTATAGCAAAAATCTCTAAAAAACAAACAAAACTTTATATTCCTCAGTATCTCATACCTGCTAAGCATGCAATGCCACCAAAATACTCATTTATTTTGAATGAATAAATGAGTGAGGCTTGTTTGCTAGTACATTACCATTTGGCCATTACTGTGAACAGTTTCTCTTATTATTTGCTTTGGTTTTTTAGGCAATAGACTCAGTACTTAATCACTACAACCATGTCTTACGAAGTACATGAATATTTAGAGCTATAATCGGCACAGTTTTCACCCCTGCAGTGAAGGCAAGAACATTGTGGAAAGACTCACAGGGAGGACAGAGGCTTTAATCTGCAGTTATATTTGGCAACAGGAAGGAGGCAAGGCCACAGGGAGTGGAAGGAATTGAAAAAATAAAAAAGAGAGAGAGAGAGTGGGAAAGGGGAGAGTGATGCAGAGAATCGAGGCACCATTGAGAGCGAATACTTTTAAAACTACATAGTGATCTTCTAAAGGAAAAGAAATGGTTACAAAATACAGTGTAGCCCTCCCTCCTTTCTTTGATCTTTTTTAGATACTAGACATAATTATTTACATTTTAATTTCTTGTCTGTTCAATGTTTAATTTTTATGCCTAATGAAGTATTACCATTTGAATAAATGAAATTTAAAATATACTAACAAGTATACAAAAAGCAGGGACCCAGAAGTGGCACAGCAGTAATGCAGCCAGATCCTCATAAGTTTAAGTCCTGGGCCCTTTCCAAGCATGCCAGGTGCACATGCACATGCCCGGATCCAGGCCAGCAGAGGCTGGGGGTGAATTTTTGCATGAATGCTCCATCAGAGGTGCCTGTCTCTCTTTCTCTCATGAAAGAAATAAAAAATAAACTTCAAAATAATAGTATTCAAAATTGTAAACTATTTCCTTATTTAATACAATACCTATTTTTTTTATAATATGAAGAAAAGCACTACTTCCAAGACGCTTCACACCTTGACCTTATTCCCATCATACTCCACATGCCCAATTATCACCTTATTCTAAAATATGCCTCAGCAAATTTGTCAGGTAGTTTGAAAGGCAGGGAGGGGGAAGTGAGTGAAAATGGTCTTTCGTCCCCAAAACTTCTTCAAGTCACATCATTTCATCACTATCACTCTCACACCCAAATTAACCTGCATGATAGAGTTACATAAAATATTAAAAAAAGTAATACTGAATCAGCTGTTTCACTCTTACTTCTCTCTGGATACATCCTCAGTGGTGTTAACTATGAAATGGGCTGCTCTATTTTCAAATATTGGAAAAAGTGGAAGAGAGTCAAACACAGATAAATCATAAATGTTATTATTAATTTTACTACCTAATCTCAAATATGAATTCAATTGGCATATAGCATGCATGCTATAAAAACATATGAGTGAGTGTTGATTAAAAGCAAGGTTCTGGTAGGCCGGTTGTATGTTCATAATTCTAAAACCAAGTTTTGGAACACTGTAACATTGTTCTAGTGAACCTATCCTCCTTGGTCACACCTTCAGATAATATTCTTGCCTACCCTTACTTAGACACTAAAAAGAACTATAGCACCAAAGCTCAATGAGGGGTACAAATTTCAAAACCAAAGTGGTAGAATTCGCTTATTCATGCTGCACACACTTCCTGTTCTTAAGAAAACACAGGGAAGAGTAGGGAATCAGGGAGAGGGTCACATATAAGGACCTTTGCATCACACAATAATTGTTGATTAGCCATCAGAACCCACAGAAGGCATTATCTTTGAATACAGAACACAACCCTTTCTTGGAAACAGAAAACTTACCAAACAAAAACAGCCAGGGTAATTCTGGCTTTTCCATATTGCCATGATTTCTAAGAAGCCACAGCGGAACACATGTAGCTTTGATAAGATGGCAGTACATGCGCATAACAACCTTTCTCAAGAGGAGGTCAAGTTCTTTTTCCTGAACAAGGGGCCTTCAGAAATTGGAAGAAAGCTGCAGCCTTAAATATTTCAGAATAAAGCCTGTAACCTTCACAGGGACTTTAATTCCAGCTGTGTTCACATTCATTATAATGACTCTGGAGAACAGCACTGACTCATTTTAGATGATGACTACATAACTATTCATTTATACTTAATGAGTTTATTCCACCAGGTATATGATGAACTCTAAACAAATAGTGTCATTGAATCACACGTGTCAATAAATTTGAACACTAAACGGATTCTACCTAGCAAAGGTAATGATAAACTAGAAGAAAAGAGCGCTGTGTCTAATTAATGAAAATGCCCTTTGTATTTTCTAATGGTTGAAACATTAACTTGAAAATGGCTTTCCCTGCAATAATTTATAGACAAGCATGCTTTAATGGGAAAACAATTCAAATTTATGTGCAATTGAACTACAATTATTTGATTAACTTTATTAAATTCTTGTTGATTTTACAGTTTGGATGAAGTGTGTCATTTTTTATAAGTTTCATATGTTGTAGTTTTAAGTTTTTTTAACCTCAGAATTCAATTGATCTTGGAAATGTCCTTAGGAACCTCTTTTCATGCCTAGTGGTTAGAATCTAGGTGACTAAGATTCATTTCACTTGCTTCTTTCCATACTAATAATCTTATTTTCATGTGTAAGAAGCACTTGAATAAATTTAGGAGCAGAATTCACATGACTCTTTGCTGGTGTCCATGTAATTGAAACTGTGGGAATCACTTGACTGAAGTATGCTCCATCCAATTAAATGAAATCCATGTCTGTGTGTTTAACAAGATGGTCTGACAGAATAAAGTGTTCTCATACAGCATGAAAACCCTATATGAAAAAAGAGAGAGAACGTATACATGTATCAAAATATCACATGGTACCCTATAAATATGTACAATTATTATGTGAAATAAATAAATAAATAATAGAAGAATGGTCCTAAATCAATCATCTGAATTTACACATGAAGAAACTAGATGGGGGGGGGGGGGGTCAAGAGCAAATTAAACCAAAGTCAGCAGAAGAAAGGAAATGATAAAAGGCAAGAACAGAAAACAATGAAAACTAACAACATAGAAAAAGAGAAATAAAACTCAAAACGCAGCACTTTGGAAAAGTCAACAAAATTTATAAATTTTTACCTGGAGTTGCCAAGAAAAAAAATAAGAGAGAATACACAAATTATCAATGTGGGGAATTAGAGATGGCAGATCCATTATAGATACTACAATATTAGAAAAATAATAACAGAATGTTATGAACAACTTTATGCCCCTACATTCAACAACTTAGAATAGATGAACTCTTTAAACAACATCAACTATCAAATCTCATTCAAGAAGAAAGAGATAACTTGACTAGTCCTAAATCATTTAAGGAAATTTAATTTTTAGTTAAAAACCTCCCAATAAAGACAACTCCAGGTCAAGATGATTTTACTGGAAAGTTGTATTAAACTTTTAAAGTGGAATTAATACAAATTTTAGAGTCTTTTTTTCAGAAAATATAATAGAAGGGAATACTTCTCAGCCAATCTTCTGAGGCCAAGATCACTTTTCTACCAAAACCAGACAATGACATTGCAAGAAAAGAAAACTTTAAGCCAACATGCTCATGAAAATAGGTGCAAAAATCTTTAACAAAATGTTAGGAAACCTGAATCTACCAATATGAAAAAAAAGATAATATGATAATAACATGAGTATATCCTGGGAGTGAAAGGCTGAAAGAATGAAAGTGAAAAATCACCCCTTGAGGGGATGCCCATGCCATAATCCCTTCTCCACCATTCTCCTCTTGGGATTTTGGGCACACATGCACACATGCACCTGGAATGTTTTTCAAACCACCAGGTCTGGGACTTGAACCACAGTTGGCCATGTGGCCACCTTAGTCACCACATCGCCCCTGGCCAAAGAATAGTCTTTTAAATGAGTGCTGTTAGAACAACATATACAAATAGCCAGCAGGTGGTGTGGTGCATGCATGCCCCAAATCCTAGGAGAACAGAGAAGGGATTGTGGCATGGCCATGCCCTCCCACACCCTAGGAAGTGATTTCTCACTTTTTCTTTCTGTGTCTCTCCAGAAAGCACATGTCCTATAGCAAAAGCCTAAAACACACACACACACACACACACACACACACACACACAAACCAAAAAAAAAAAAAAAAAAACTCTCAAACTACATTTAACACCTCATACAAAAATTAATTTCAAATGGATCATAGACCTAAATGTGAAGTATGAAACTTCAAGGAGTTTTTAGATGTGACTCAAAAATCGCGATCCATTTTTTTTAAAGAATTTAAGAGTTGATCATCTTAACAATGTAAAACTTGGACTCTGTATTCATCCATTTAGACTGCTATAATAAAATACAATAATAGATTGGGTGGTTTTTAAACAGCAGAAATTTAGTTCTCACAGTCCTAGACGCTGTGTCCTCATATGAAAAAAAGAATGGGCAGCTCTCTGGGGCCTCTTTTATAGGGCACTAATCCCATCCATAAGGGCTGTGCCTTCATGTCCTAATCACCTCCCAAAGGCCTTACCTCCTAACACTGTGGCATTAGTGATGAGGTTTTAACATATGAATTTTGGCAGGGACACAAACAGCCAGACTGTAGCAGGTTCTAAGTATGATAAAGTTGTGTGGTGTGGGGGGGGGGGGGAGGGAAACCATAAACTGAGAGAAAATATCTGCAATTCAAATATCTGAGAAAGGATTTACTAGTAGAATATATAAGGAACTCTCAAAACTCAACAATAAGATAGTAAATAGCCCAACTTTTAAAAATAGAAATTATTTGAACAGACATTTCATCAAGGCTGATATAGGGATCATAACCAAGTACCTGAAGAAACGATCGACATAATTAGTAATTAAAGAAATACAAATTAGGGCCAGCCCTATAGCCTAGTGGTTAAGGCAGCTGGATTCCCCCATGGCCAACCATGCAGTTCAAATCCTAGCCCCAGTATCCTGAAAAACAAGCCGGGTATGTGTAAATGAATGCCCCAAATCCCAATAGAATACAGAAATGGGGGAGGGATTGTGGTGGTGGCCACGTCCCACTGGGGAGGGTAGGGGGGTCGGTGCTTTCTCTTTCTCTCTGCAAAATCTACATACCCTCTGGCAATTAAAAAAAATAGGAGATGCAAATTAAAACCACAATAAAATAAGTACGCCTACACATCTATTCAAGTGGTTAATGGAAACAAAACAGATAATTTCGGTGCTGACAAGAATGCAAAGCAATTGGAATACCCACACATTGCTGTGAATATGTAAAATGTATATTCACTTTCCAATTTGATAATATCCTATAAAGTTAAACACGCACCACCATATGATCAGAAATTCTACTTCTTGGTATTTACTCCAGAAAAAACATAAGCATGTTTACAAAGAAACCTGTATGAAAATATTCATAACAGGTTTATTTACAATTATGTAAATCTGAAAAGCAACCAGTATTATTTCAACTGATGAACGAATAAACACCATATCCAGCAATAATAAGGATAGAAAAGGATGATCCACCCAAAAACATGAATAAATCTCAAATGCCTTACACACAAGGAACAAAGCTAGACTCCAAAAACCACCTACTCATGCTTCCATTTTGAAAAGACAAAACAATAAACTCAGGGGCCCAATCAGTTTTTACCAGAGTTATGAATAGAGGGCGATGGTTGACTACAGAGGGCCAGGACAAAGCTCTCTTCCAGGGTGAGACCGTGACAGTTGTTACATGACTCTACACATTTGTCAAAACTACTCATAGAATAATACACCAAAAAGAGTGAATTTTTACTCTGTGCAAATTAAAAATAAAATAAACCCATAAAGATTTAGATTGAATTTTCCCTCCATCTTATAATACTGTTTGCTTTAATTTGCTCCTAAGCAAAAACTCTTTACTAATCAACCATCACCGTCAGTGATAGGGCACTAATCCCATCCATGAGGGCTATGCCTTTGTGTCTTCATCACCTTCCAAAGGCCGTACCTCCTAACACTGTGACATTAGTGACTTGCTTCCAATCCTTGACAGCATTCTCTCCCTACCTCTGACTTTTTTTTCTTACATTCTCCTTGGTCATTATCATCTTATTTCCAATTGGTCCTCACATTCGGCCAATTCTCCCTACACAGTATTTTTCATATTTACCCTTTTTTCTCACTTCCTGGCCAATCTATCACTGCACCCCTCTAACTAGCTTGAATGCCTGCAACACACTTTTTTGTCTTCTTGTAACATTATATGTATTTTCTTTTATCAGAAATCTTCAGTGGTGTCCCATTTTCTAGCATCTTTATCTCCAAAGCTCCACTATTCTACATATCTTTTTCCATAATCATGCCTTAATCCAGGTAAATTAATAATAGTAATAAAAATCATGTCTACTGTTTATTGAGTACTTATGTTCCAGGCACCAAGTAGGTTATTTCTTAATATTTCTAATGCCAACGACAATCCTATGATTTATCCCTACTTTGCAAATGAGAAAACTGAGGTCCAAATACTTAAGTTTCATAAGTTAAGATGTAAATAAATGGCTAAACTACAATTTAAATCCAGTCTCTCTGACACTAAAGCTCATACTCTTACCTTCTATTTAAAGTCTTTAAAAATTTACTTCATTTAATTTTCTATAACATCCTTCCTCAAATCATTTCTTCTTCTTAAAGATTATTTTCTTCCCAGCTAATTTTTGCCAAATTCTTCAAAGAAGTCTTCCCTGATTATCCACAGCATCATTTCAGCCAATATCTTAAAGATATATTTTCTTGGGACCAGCAGATCACCATCTGGTTACATTGCTAGACTCCCACATAGTTGACCACAGTTCGAGTCCCGGACCCACTAGCTTAAAACTCATGCCAGGCACGTGTGCATGTGTGCCCAAAATCCCAAGAGGAGAATAGAGGAGAAGGGATGCAGCATGGTCATCCTCTTTGGGGGGGTGTGGGCAGTGATTTCTTACTTTCTTAGTCTCTCTGGTCAGCTCATGCATCCTATAGCAAAAACCTCTCTTTAAAAAACAAAAAGATATTTTCTTGCCATAAAATGCATTTAGCTCCAAAATTATTCTCTGAGATGTTTCATGTGTATGTACCATTTCTCCCCCTGCCCCACAATCTTACTCCTTTATTCACTGGAGAAACTAACACAGATTTAATGAGCACCTATTATATACTTAGCAATGAGCAGACACGTCACTGCTTTGAGGAGCCCACAGCAAACTCCTTGAGAGCGGAAATTACGCCTTTTGTTTTTACCCTGTCCCTCAGTCTCCCCAAGCACCTATGATGCCGTATTTCATATGCTTTCCTGATGGATGAATGAATGTGTTGTTGTGCCATCATTACAGATACACAACATTCCAGAGTCAGGAAGGGCCATCACAGCCCTGAGAAATTTCATGTTGAAGAACTGCTAATGATGCCAACAGGCCCGGTGTCCTTGAGGGGAGAAAACGAGTGCTAGAGGCAAACATGTGGAAGCTGCAAACCATTTGTAATCAGAGAGTGAAGTACACGACAAGGGAAGCTTGCCAAGCTGAAGGACTCAGTGGCTTTAATGAAGGGATGGTATTACCAGCGGAAATCAAACTTGCCTACCAGCTGGATGATCTCATCCTCACAATGAGCTTTGCTGGCAGATAACCACAGGGTCCTGAGAAATTAAGCAGACCCACAAATTACCTGCATAACATTCTGGCTAGATGCTAGAAAGTTGAATTAATTGCCTGAAAATAAATGAACGGGGCAGGGCCAAGAATTGCCTCATTAGTATGCAGCGATGCTGCTGTCTTTGGAAGACAGGAGAAAAGGCAATGGAGGAAGGCCAAACAATGGGAAGTGGGGAAGGGAGGGAAACGAAGAAGAATAATGAGAGAAATCATTATTTTACGAGCGCATATGGATACCCTGTTTATCGGGCTAGTTAGAGAATTTTCTGGTCTGACCCAATTCATGATGTCTAAGTAGACTACAACCATGCTTTCTGGTAGAGCAGACACACTCAGGAGCCCAGCCATTGATACATGCGCAAAATACAAATTGATTAACCACATGGACACTTTTCCTTTATTTCCCAAGTGAGAGTTAGCAGCATTCAGGTGTTTTTCTTTGGCAAGGAAGGGGAAACCGAAGAGAAACAGTGCCCAACAGGTGCACCACTCCAACACTTCCATCAGTGGCTTTATTCCAATGAACATACAGCGAAAGCCCGAATCCTCCAGGCATGATTACATTTTCTCTTATGGCACAGTTAATTTCTTCAGCTAATAATATGTTCAGTCTTGAAAACGACAGTTGCAAAGCCACACTGTGTGACTCTGTGTGCACAGTTTCTCTCAACCTTATGGTTAAAGCATCATTAGAGGACACTGCTCCTGGGCAGCCCCGGGAGAGGAGCCATGGGAAGAGCACACTGTGAAGGGGATGCTGAGGACAATGTGGGGGGCCAGACTAGTGAGGACTAGATGTTTATATTCTCTAACTCCTACGTTAGAGAATGGCATGGCATTAGGAAATAGGAACTTCGGAAGGTAAGTAGGTCCTACGGTACTCACAAAAGGGATTGGTGCTCTTATAAGAGACAAGGAGAGAGTTTCTCTCTCCTTCCATGCTCTCCCCAGGAAGGTACATTGAGAAGGTGGCCATCAGAAAACTGGGAAGCAGGCTTTCACTAGACACCAAATCTGCCAGCGCCTTGATCCTGGCCTTCTGGCTTCCAGAACTGTGGAAAATGAATGTTTGTGGTTTAAGCCATCCAGTCTCTGGACATGTGTGATAGCAACCTAAGCAAAGACAGCCCCAGACCCTGAGACTGGCAAGCAGCTCCACAAAGGGTCACCACTGACCTACCAGCTATTCTGTCCTGTGGAAACTTCTGTTTGGTCTCTGTACTCCAATCCTGGAAGGTCAGTTGTTTTCCAGCATCACTGATGTCCTTTCAAGTTTTTGTTTTTGTTTCACATAGAGGGTTTATTTTAAATGTTTTAAGGATGGGATAGAGTTACATCATAAAAATTAAAATTATTTACAGAATTAACAGATTTATATTATGCATACTTCTAAATGCAGTCAACAAGGAACTGTTGGGACCAGCAGTTGGCATAATGGCTCTGTCGTTGGACTCCCATGTACTTGATCCTGGTTCGTGTCCCAGACCCGGTGGCTTAAACTCACACCAGGCACGTGTGCATGCGTGCCCAAGATCTCAAGGACAGAATAGAGGAGGAGGGATTGCAGCATGGCCATCCCTGGAGGGTGATTTCTCACTTTCTGTCTCTCTGTCTCTCTCTGACTTTCTGGTGAGCGGATGCACCCTATAGCAAAACGTCTCCAAAAACAAACAAACAAGCAAAAAATAATAAACAGAGAACTGTCTATACAGTGGATAAAATAAAATTAAAAATGAATTCAAGCTCAAAATATGGAGTCATTTTCCTAATTTTAATATGTGAAGTTGACCTCTGAATTCTATAGAGATCTTGATATCCCAACTGCACTAATGATGGAGAATACAGAGCACAGCATTTCCAAGGAAGCACAGAAGTGTTGACCAATTCTTTGTCATAGTAATTGTTCCTCTTTTGTCTTTGGAGAACTTCCTTTCTTATTTTTTTTAAGACAATCTCAGCTGACAAGTGCCTTCAGGCACTACAATTTGTGACAATCAGAACAGTCTCTTCATAGGTCTATATTGTTCAGATTAAGCCCAATGCACTTCTAGGATTGACATGAAATAATAATAGAAATGAAATTTGGTTGAGAAGTCACTGTGACTTTTTTATTTATTTATTTATTTTTATTGAGAGATTTTTGCTGTAGGGCACATGTGCTCATCAGAGAGACAAAGAGACAGAGAGTGAGAAATCACCCTCCAGGATGGATGGCCATGCCACAATCCCTTCTCCATTCTCTTCTCAGGATTCTAGGCATGCACATGCACATATGTGCCCGATGTGCGTTTCAAGCCACTGGGTCTGTGAGACTCCAGCGCCTTAACCGCTCTGTCACCTATGGCCTCTCATTGTGATTTTTAAGAATGTGCAGTCCCTCCAAATGCTGCATGACATTTATAACTGGAAAATTACCCTCAGTTAGTACTGCATTTGCTTCACCAGTGCATTTTATTCTCCAACCACTAAAACTGCACATAAGCAAATATGCAAGAAATTAAAAGCAAATTAAGAGAAAGCAAAGAATCTAAATATGTTTTCTTTGGGAGAAGAGGTTTTTGCTATAGGGCACATGCACTTGCCAGAAAGACAGAGAGAGACAGAAAGCAAGAAATCACCCCCCAGGGGGGATGGCCACACCGCAATCCCTTCTCCTCCATTCTCCCCTCAGGATCTTGGGCATGCACACACATGCGCCCCACATGAGCTTAAGCCACCAGGTCCGGAACTCGAACCGCAGTCAACTACATGGGAGTTCAGCAACATAGCCATTACGCTAACTGCTGGTCCCAGAATCTAAGTATCTTTAACATATACTTTTAGTTAGTTACAAGAACATTCTACTTAGAATAGGGCAAGCAAAACAGGATGGTCTGTTCTTTAGGTTTTTCTCTGAAGTCGCCTGACATCACATACACGTAGACGCAAGAGCTACAATAATATTAGTGCAAGTAAATAAGAAAGGCAGATAAAGTTTATACATGGATTCATGAATTGTGTTGTCACAAGTCCCATGATAATTTGGAAATTACTGTTGAATTCCTAACAAAGAACCAACATTCAGATACCAGAAAAATGTAAATAACGCAGACAGATCAGAACATGAGCCTATGGTAAAGCCCCAGACAGAGTCTGGTGAGCAGAGCCAGTCACAGCATCACTAGGTACCTCGGAAGCCACCAAAAGAACAAAAGGAAGGGAGAACAACAACAACTGGAGCCAGCAGATGGCATAGCAGTTACCTCGCTGCACTTCTACGTGGTCCACCACAGTTCTAGTTCTGGAGTAAGTGGCTTGAAACACACTGGGCACATGTGCTTATGTGCCCAAGATTCCGAGGGCTTGCAGCATGGCTATCCCCACTGTAGGGTGATTTCTCACTTTCGCTCTCACTGTCTCTGTCTCTGACTCACTCTCTTTCTCTGGCAAGTACACATGCCTAAAGTAAAAACCTCTAACAAACAGACAAAATATACCACTAAGCTGAAATAGAGCTGCAGAGCAGAGCGGCTATTCTCACCCTGTTTCAGGGCAGCCCTGGTGATCTGACAGGCAGGAAAGAGGCCGTGGGCAAGACCAGTCTCTATGGAGGTGGAAAGTGTCCCTGCGGATGGGAAAGGCCCCAGAGACTTGCTAGCCGTCAGTCTCCCAAAGTCTGGATCAGACACCTTGCACCTTCTGCAGTCTGTGGTTGTTCTCGGTGTTGTACATCCCGGCGTTTCAAGGCCTCACCACGCAAGGTATGCTTAGCACCCCTTTTAGCCTTCCTGAAGGCCATGCCTTGTGCTGTTGGGTGGTCACAGTCATTCACTAAGTAAACGTGGTGGCTCAGTTCTCTGTCCGTGGCACTGTGCCCACTCCACTGCAAGCAGCCACACGGGAGCTTCTCAAAGTATTGTGAGGCCCAAGTCTGAGGTGTAAGCACATCTTTGGCATGCTGTTCTGGGGACTCTTTGGGGTCCCTGCATGTGATTCTCAAAGCGGAGTCTGGCTCCTGGAGCCCAGATGGGTGGTAGAGCGCAAGGGTTGTGTGCATGTCCAGCTCGAATGGGCTGCATGCAGAACATGTGGCAGTAACTTGGGGACGAAAGACAAAGTTTATTTTGAGTTGTCCTGAGGTTTGGGCCGATGGACACGTTTCTTGCATCGCCTAATGACTTGCACTGTGGTTTCTGCAAGCTGCTTAGCAACTGCTAGCCCAGTCTCTGATGAATGCAACGTGATGACAACGTAACACTTCTAATCATTGTTCCATTTCTATTTTCTTTAGGGCTGGGCAAAGGGGAAGGGTGTGTTTTTGATTTTTTATTTTTTCTTTCAAGTTTTCAAAGTCCACCTGCCCTGATTTCATCTAAGTCCTGTAAGACATACCCCAAAGTCTAAAGGTAAAACTGGTGCAATTTGGCTTCGTTCATTTGTGGGCTGTTTTCTTTTGTTGTGCTTCTGACAGCAGTGGTCTGAAGCAGTATGATTTTTTATAATAAAAACACACTCCTGAGCTTTGAGTAACTTCCAGTAGAAAGATTCGCTTCCTTCTAAGAATATGCCTAGACATGTGCAAGTGAATTCTCTTTGCATTTCAAGAAAGATTTCATCTAATTATCCTCACTACAGCTTTCTGTTACATAATCCGACCATATATTACCTTAATATACATCTTTCTTTATTTGCAAGTGGGAATGTGTGCTCTCCAGAGAGAGATAGAGAGACATAGAGAAAGGGAAAGAGAGAAAGCACCCCACAATGGGGCATAGTCACACCACAATACCTTCTCCATTTCTCCTTCCTGTTGGGATTTGGGGTACACATGCACTCAGGCCTGATTTTCAAGCTACCAAAGCTGGGATTCAAACTTCAAGTCAAGCATGTGGGATCCACTTGCCTCAACCACCAGGCCATGAGCCAGCCCTGCACCTTATGATTATGAAAAAAAAAAAAATTCCACTATTTTTATGTTGCATTTATGTTCCTTTATTTTGAAACATCAGATTGGCTCTTAATTTTCTCGCCCTTTTTTACGACCTCAAAATACAGCTATAAGCTGGCAGTTATCTCAAAATGCGAAAATATGCTCTCTGACCCATAATTTATCTTGAGCAAGGCTATCTACTTTACTTTCTTTTTATTCAGTAACACACAAGTCATTATGTCTTTTTTATCATATATAGCAAAAATATTTCAACCTTACTCCAAGACACAAAGTTGTGAAGTAAGAAATCAGTCACTACCAAAGACCCGTGGAGAAACAATGTGGGGCACTGCTGTGTGCACTCTGGGGTGTGTAGTGACATGGAAGAACTAAAAACCCAGCTGATGTCATGAATCCTTCCCTCTTTTGCTTATTTCAAAGAAGCTGGGCCCAAGCGATTATGCCAGTGATTCAGAAGTTGCCACATTTTTTCCAAGTAGTGATGTGTCTAACTCAATGCATATTTCAGTTGTCTCAGATTCAACCTAAAAATTCTCTTTTAGGTAGAGTGTGTCAGCCCCAGGAGATGAGTACAAGCTTTCATGCTTGCCCTTGATTTTTCTTATTATTTTGGACTTGCTGAACTCCTTTATCAGCTAGACTGAAAATTACAAAAAAAAAAAAAAAAAAAAAAAAACTTCCCAACTCAGCCTATACACTGTGAGGGGTTGATGTGTGTCCCCTCCCAAATTCATATATTGAAATCCTAACCTCCAGGACCTCAGAATATGACTCTGTTTAGAGATAGGCTCCTTACAGAGATAACCAAGTCAAGATGAGGTCATTGGGGTACCCCAACTCCAGTATGACGGGTGTCCTTATTAAAAGAATAAAACCAGAAACAGCTTTACACAGGGAGAATGCCCTGTGAACACAAAGGCAAAGATTATGGTGATGCTTCTATAAGCCAAGGAATGCCCAAGACTGCTAACAAACCCCCAGAAGCTGGGAGGGAGCCATGAAACAGGTTCTCCCCCACAGGTCTCAGAAAGACCCAACCCTGAAGACACCCTGATCTCACACCTCTAACCCCCAGAACTGTAAGACTGCTTTTTAAGCCATTTCATTTGGGATATTTGTTATAGCAGCCCTAGCCAACTAATAAACATCAGAAGGTAATAAATACTTAAATGTCCCTATCTGCAAATTGGTCCAAAAGGCCACCAGAAATACTATATTTCTTGAACCTGTATGATAAGGACTTTCGTGGCTACCACAGGCTAGTGATGCCATCCAGGATAGCAAAAAGTGTGTATCAGGTGGAAAGGATACAGCGTGGGACAGAGGCAGGTAAAGAACTCACCTTCAAAATAAATTAAGTGATCTGAGCAGACTCTGCCTGATAGATCCTTTTGCCTTCATCTTAACTTTTGAGCGCTGTCCAATTTCTTCAATCTCTTGGACCACACTGTCGAAATTCACCAATCAGAGGTTCATGTGGATTTAAATGCACTCTCTTTTTAAAAATAAATATCCTAGAAGGGTTTCCATCCATGACTACTCACACTGTTAACATGGAAAAAAGGAAATGTGAAATTTAGAATTAAGAAGTCAGTAAAAATGAAATTTTATTTCTGCATTGCAGACTCAGGAGGAGTCCAAAACCCTAAGTTGCCATGCTGCAGTCCTGATATTTGTTCATTCAGCCACTTGCTGAATGTATTTTCATGGCATTCCTCCAGCCATATTCAATGCTAAGACTATAAGAATAAATTTTTAAAAAGACATGGTGATCTCATAGGGCTTAGAGTTTAGTGGAGGAAAAGAGTACAGAAAAATAGAAAATGATAATATAGTATGGCAAATGCTAGGCTGGGGACCTGTAAGATTCTCTGAATATACATAAGAGTCACTTAATCTGGTTTAAAGAGAATCAGAGGCAACAACCTAGAATCAACTTTCTTTAACCTAGAACTTAACAAATAATTAGGAAATACTCAGGCCAAAATAAGTGTATAGAAGAAGATATGGGAAGTCATGGTTAGCTGTGAAACCATCTTAAAAATGATAGGCCTGGGGCCCAGCCGTGGTGGCACAGGCAGCAGGGCACCAATCTGGAATAGTGGAAGCCATGTGGAGACTGGCTTCTAAATCCTGGGTCGACCTGAGCGTGCCTAGCATGCCCATCTATGACCTTGTCTGCCTGGAAGGGCTGGAGGATGAGGGGCAATCATGGTGTGATGGGACTCTGCCAAGGCAGTTTCTCTTTCTCTCTGTGGTAGATGAATACATTAATACACATTTTTAAAAAAGGAAATTAAATAAACAAACAAAAAAATGAATTAAAGAGGGATCCTAAAAAAAAAACTGGGAAATTGGCCTAGCAGGTGCTGTGGTGGTTAAAGTGCTAGACTCCCACATGACTGATGATGGTTTGAGTCCCAGACCTGGCAGCTTGAAACTCATGCCAGGTATGTGTGCATGCATGCCCAGAATCCTAAGAGGAGAATGGAGGAGAAGGGATTTCAGCATGGCCATCTCCCCTGGGGGGGTTAATTTTTTGTTTTCTCTCTGTCTCTGTCTCTCTGGAGAGCATATGAATCCTATAGCAAAAATCTCAGATAAAAAAAAAAATCTGGGAAGCTTAATAATGATTCCGTAAAATGTGAAATTAAGAAAGATCACACTGTAAGTTACCCAAAGCTTTTCCAACCTGAAATAGGTTACTAGTTATTTAAGGCAAGCAAAAATGACCATAGTAATGTGGGAACTTATTAAAAAAGAGTTTGCCTCATAAATAAGAACACCATGACACAATCTCTGGGCAAAATGATATAACCTCATTAGTATATTTTTTAAAATACAGCTATATAAAACATGATTTTAGAAAAAGCTCTGGCTATAGAAGGAATAGGTACTAAACTAACAGGATATCTTCTAAACTTATCAAGGTAGTCAGGTTGCATTGGTGGCCCTCAGTAAACCACAGCTTCCCTCCATGTTTACACGCTCCAGTCTGGGAGGAGCACGCAGCTCGGTTCACCCGGGAGAATGTGGCAAACATGCTGTGCAAGCTCTGAGCCTCAGCCTTTAGAGAGATCATGTAGATTGGCCATGTGGGCAGGACACATGGAGAGGAGGCCTGAGATTACAAGAAGGGAGAACCCCAGCTGTTCTAGTGTCCTAGCAAAATCTGACTCCAGATGCCCACAGCTGAACAGTCACGTGAGAGGAAGGACCGACTTGAGGATCCCTAATCCGAGCCCAGCACGGATTGCAGAATTGTCACAAATGAGTGGCTGTTGTCCAATGTTGCAAAGTTTAGGGTGGCTGGTTAAATAGCAAAGTATAATGGAATCACCATCATCTTTTTAGAGGCAGAAATTCTAATAATAATAATTTGTATGTTTAACACTCCTTCATGACAGAGAAGAACTCTGAAAAAGAGACTAAATAACTTATTATAACACCTTTCTCTTCAACACATGACTTCTTACAAAGCCCTAGTCTCAATTTTTTAGAAATTGGGACAAATAGGACAAAAGGGAAGGAATGGAGGAGAAACATGGAAGCGGTCTGGAGTGAGAAGGGCAACTGACAACGCTGGTCAGGTAGCTGGGCGTTGGCTTTGTAAACAAAGCACTCTCTGCTCCCTCATTTAGCCACATTGCGAGATCTGTACGCGAACTCATAGGCCCAAGAATCTAGGAACACTTTAGGATGGTGCATGGCTATTTAGGACTGAAAGCCAGTGCCTCTATGCACGTGCCACGCTCCTTACCTCATTTCACCGTGTGTGTTTTGCAGACATTTCTCAAATCTTCAAGGAGCCTATGAAGTTTGTAGAGTCGATTGACAACAACCCAATTGACTCTCAATCTGCTTGCACAAAAGATAATACCTCAGTATTCCGGAATGGATTCGTTTTCCCAAGTAAGGCTTTACTCAAGATGCCTAATAAGAAGGTCTCTCGGGTTCTTTAATATTGGCCCAGGAGCTGGTGCCCTCTCAGGCACTTAATAAATAAGTAAGTTACCCTATTCTCGAAAGACTCTAGATAGAAACACTTTAATAAAGCAGACCTAATTTTTCAAGCTCACCTTTTGTAACTGGGTATGAATGAGCTATTCTTCATGTTCTTGTAGCTTGACAGGAACAAGAAAGTGTACCAAATCATTAAGTCTCTAATTTGCCCACATAACATAAAACCAGCTGGCTTTTAATATTTAATTAAATTAGTGTGCTCCCCGACTGAGTTCTAATATTCCAATTTCAATTTTCAGCACAAAGCTAATATAAAACCAAAAGACTGAGTGATGTGGAAAGGAAAAATGTGACCTTGATAGGATAATGTGACAGTGTCTACCGATGAAAAGAATGCTTTTTTTCCCCTTAAGCAACATAAGATGTCCAAAGTTAATATTCTAACCCCAACTATTGTACTATTTTAAGAAGTAACATCATGTGATAAAAAGGCATTCACATTTGAGGATCACTTATATTTCATTAGTTAATTCATTTGCCCACCTGTCCCTTTCTCATGCCGGGTACAAGCCAGCCTTGTGATAGGCGCTCAGGTGTAAGGATGAAATGCACCGACCCTACCCTCGTAGGCACTCATTGTCTCTCCTCACTAGGGACCTTGTAGCCAAGTGTATGCATGAGATCTTTGAACAAGCTTAACCTTTGAGCTTCAGTCCACTATCTATAAAATGAGTATATTAACAACACTTAGCTCACAGCTCGCTGTGAGGATTAAATGAGACCGTGTCTTGTAAAAGAGCTTAGTACACCGCAGAGTGGTAATCAAAGGATGAGTAGAAATCAGAGGGGATTTTGTGCGGGTGTTTTGATGCTGCTATTTGTGTACATTTGTACTTACAAGAGGAAATTGGAAAAGGATCCTGCTATGACTGCCTGTTTTCTAATTGGACACTTTTCACATTTAGGAAAGTGTGCTTAAGTTCAGCCTCAAGAAATTCCATCTTGAGCCTTTTATCTGTACTTTTTAAAAAAAATTATGTATTTAATTTATTTATTTTTAATTTGTTATAGGGCATGCTCACTCACCAGAGAGAGACGGAGAGAGAGAGAAAGTGAGAAAGCAAGGTACGAGGCCCAGGACTCAAACCATAGTCGGCCATGTGGGAGTCTGGTGCCTTTAACCGCCAAACCACCCGCTGGCCCCTTTATCTGTAATTCTTATGAAATAGTTCCTGCTCTAATTCAGTGTTCAGTGGCAATTTGCTTCTTATTTCTTTTCATTGAATTGAATTATGCCAAATTTAGAGAAAATTTTTTAATTCTTCATTTTATATAAGAAGAAAAAAAGGGACAGAGATAGAGACAGACACTCCCAACAGGGTCTACACACCATGATCTACCCCTGGGCCTAGCCAGCAGAGATCACAGGGGCATAGAGGAGACCCTGAGATGCAAACACTGACATCTTGCCCCTGTCTCTCTTTTTCTAATGTCAGTAAGAGAATATGAACCAAATAGTATTGTGGTTCACTTTTTAAAATAACATTTGCTATTTTTCTGATTATATAAGTGCTAATTCCTTGCAAAGTTTGTAAAATACAGAAAAATAATGAAAGAACCTAAAGATCACACAATAAACCACTATCAGAGAGAGGTCACCATAATAAACAGATAAATTCCCTTTCAATATATGTATGAGGCATATAAATATCATGCTAGTTTTGTAATAACATCTTTTTTCCTCATTTTGGATAGAAAATTTATTCTCCCTGAAATGACATGTATGTGTGACTATTAGCTGCCAATTGATTTCAGCTCCACAGGTCCTGCTATGAGTGTAAATCCTATTCCTGAAAATTGAGAAAGACCGAGTCACAGAGTCCATCCTGAAGGGAAGCTTGTTTCAATGAACATTATTTTACATACATTTGAGATTATGCTATGCAAATGATTTTTAACTTTTTTCCCACTTCATATTACACCATCATCTTTTCCCCATGCTGTTCTTCTCAATGTGATCTTTAAATGTAGTTTGTTAGAAGCTGAATAGTGTTCCTCCGGAAATTAATACACTGACGCCCTAAAACAGCAAGTATCTCAAAATGCGACTGCACCTCTTTAAAGAGGTGATTAAGTTACAATGAGAAAATTAGGGTGGGCCCTAATCCAATCTGATTATTGTCCTCAAAGAAGAGAAAATTTGAACACACAAAGGGACACTAGGGGTAAATATACACAGAAGAACGACCACATAAAGGGACTGCATGAGGGCTGCCAGCTGCAATCCAGGGATAAAAGCTTCAGAAGAAACCAAATCTGCCCTTATGTTAGTCGTGGTCCTTAAACCTCCAGATCTAAGAGAAATAAATTCCAGTGGTTAAACTACCCAGTTTGTGCTATTTTGTTACACAGTCTGGCAAACTGCTACACTACTTCTTATCATTTGTTTAATCACTCACCAACATTTCTTTAGAAAAATATTTTTAAATAGTTCCCATTTTTGAAAATAACAAATTTGTTTTTAAAAATTAGAGCAAAAACAGAAAGACTAACATAATATCTTTATTCAAATACACACGATTATATTTACTCCACTTTTCCTAATTTTTTTTTTCTCATTTTAGTGCTATGATAGTAAATTTTATGTTACCTTGACTGGGCCAAGGGATGCCAAGTTATCTTATTAAGCATGATTTCTGCATGCGTATTGGAGGGTGTTTCTGGAGAAAATGAACCTTCAAGTAACGCAGCTGATCCTCTTCAATGTGGGTGGGTATCTTCTAGTCCACTGAAGGCTTAAATAGCACACACTCTACCTGACTAAGCTGGGACTGTTAATGGATGGGAGAGTGTCGAGCTGCGTTGTGAAGTCCTTGGTTCTTTGGGTCCAGATCACTAAAATTAGAGATCTGTCCCTAGGTGCAAAATGAAACCACAACCATGAATGAAGTAGGCAGAAAAGAAGATTTAATAGAAAGAAAGGAAAGAAAAGAAAGGAAGTACACCCAGAAAGGTTCTTGGGTGGGCAGATTGCCAGGTGGCAACCGCACTTGGTACTAGTTAACCGTTATTTTTATTACTAGAGGTCATGAATATTCATTAGTGGAGGCCCCTAATGCCGCCTATGTCCTTCCTTTAAATTTGAATTCACACGTTCTTTTCCTGCACCTGTGCACCTTCCTCACAGGTAAAGAATAAGGAACTTGATCACCTAATCATGCATGCCCAATGTGAGCCAGGTTGCCCCAATTAGACTGCCCAATTAGTCCATTGCCCTAATGGGAATTAGGGCATCGACCAAAATGTTTGCTTAGGTCTTTTTGATAAGAGAAAAATCTATGAATCATCCCTGTGTGCTTCCCTCAGGCCTCAAGGAAGGAAGGTGGCAAAATGCCTCGCCCTCCTGGCGCCGGTGCTAGATAAGCCTTCACTTTTCTCTTAGGGCTGTCTGCTCATGACTAACTGCCTATCACAGGACAGTGATCTTCTACTGCCTTCAAACTCCTGGTTCTCAGGCCTTCAGACTTGCACTGGGATCTACATCATCTGCCTGCATCACCCAGGTCTTCAAACTGGACCACTGGCAGTCCTGAGTCTGAGCATGGACTCCTCAACTTCTTTAATCACATGACACAGTACAACATAGTAAATCTCTAAATCTCTTCCTAATATATATAGTTATGATATGTATATCTATGTTTATATATATATTTTTTTTGAGAGGTTTTTTGCTATAGGGCGCGTGCGCTCACCAGACAGACAGAGACAGAGAGATAGAAAGCAGGAAATCACCCCCCAGGGGGGATGGCCACACCACAATCCCTTCTCCTCCATTCTCCTCTCGGGATCTTGGGCACGCACGCACACGCGCCCGGCGTGAGTTTAAGACGCCGGGTCCGGGACTCGAACCGCGGTCAACTACGTGGGAGTCCAGCGACATAGCCATTACGCTAACTGCTGGTCCCTATGTTTATATATTTTTATGAAGATATATATTTTTTATAAAGACTACATACACACACACACACACACACACACACACATCTTATTGGTTTTCTCTGGGAAACCTTGAATAATACAGGTTCCTATTTAAAAACCAACAAACATATAATTGGGGCCAGCAGGTGGTGTGGAGGTTAAGGCACTAAATCCCACATAGCCAACTCTGTGGTTTGAATCCTGGAACTGATAGCTTAAAAATTACACTGAAAGCATATGCATACATGTCCAAAATTCTGAGAGGAGACTGAAGGAGAAGGGATTGTGGCATGGCCATCCTCACTGGGGACTGATTTCTCACTTTCCCTCTGTCTCTCTGCCTCTGTCTCTTTCTAGTGAGTGTATAGCACCCTTGCTATACACCCTATAGCAAAAGTTTTTTAAAAAGCTTATAATTATAGTTACAATTTTTAAATTTCTTTTTATTTCAATTTCTTTTATACATTCAATCTCATGTTTCTTAGGTTACAAAGTGAATATTCCAACATGTGTACATTTTTCATCTGTCCAGTTAACAATACTATAAAGTTATTTTCAATACATAATAATCCATTTCTTTGTCCCATAAATGCCTTGCCTTTCTATTTTTCTCGTTAATGCCTTCCTCAACTCTACTCCTTCATCCTCCCTCATCCCACACTGTATCTGGTATTTACCATCATTCACTGAGTTTCTATTAACCTTTAGCCATTCAGTTTTGACCTTAGTGTGCAGACAGTAGGTATATATTAAGCGGAGACATACTATGTCTCACCTTCATAGCCTGGCTTACTTCACTCAGCAGTAAATCTTCCATATTTATCCATTTTCTGTTTAAAGCCAGGGTCTTGTTGTTTTTTATGGCTGAGCAGTATCCCATAGAGTATATGTGCCATACTTTTTCAATCCATTCATCTGGTAGTGGGCATTTGGTTTGTTCCATGTCTTAGCAATTGTGAATCATAAACATCCCACAATAAACATCAATCTGCAAGAACTTTTCCAATTAAGAATTCTTCTGCCCTTTGGGTAGATACCCAGGAGTGGGATTGCTGGATCATATGGTAATTCTATTTGTAACTCTTTGAGAAATCTCCAAATTGTTCTCCACAGTGGCTGGACCAATTTACTTTCCCACCAGCAGTGTAAGAGCATTCCCCTTTCACCACACCCCCACCAACCCTTACCATTTTTTTTTTTAATCTTAGTCATTCTTACTGGGGTTAGGTAGTATCTCATTGTGGTTTTGATCTGCATCTCCCTTACAATGAGAAATGCTGAGCATTTTTTCATATGCCTTTTGGCTATTCGTATGTCTTCCTTAGAGTGTGTTTTTTTTCAACTCATTTCTCCCACCTTTTAATAGGGCTAATAGTCTTTTTTCGGGACAGTTGCTTGAGTTCCTTGTATATTCTGGCTATCAGTCCCTTATCTGACACATAGTTTATTTTTGTTTTGTTTTGTTTTTTAATTAATTTATTATCATAATCTTGTTTATATTACATTGAATCACATATAACTCTACAACATATTACATTTCTTTTTCCAGAAGGAATACCATGCATATCAGTCAATACAAAGACATTAAAATTCCCACCATCATCCAATAGCTTTTCATTTTTTTTCAGATTACTATTATTATTACTATTATTATTATATTATTATATTTTTAAGCATTCAATCACTACTTATCATTTTGCTTGTATAAAGAGTTTACCCAACATGAAATACTTCTCAGACAAGTCCATTTGAGAATACTATATTTGTCATCAACAGGTAGTAAACCATACCTGTGTCCCACAATGTCATGCCTCTCTGTTTTCTTGCTGTCCTTCTCCATACTCTTCTCTTCTCCCACCCTATTCCACACTGTCTTATCATCACTTACTATTTTCACTGCTTTTATGTCCTCCAATATTTCGATCTCTACCATAAAGTGAGGATAGTTAGTATATATTAAGTGGATAAATACAATATCTTTCTTTCATATCCTGGCTTACTTAACTTAGCAATAGATCCTCCATATCTGACCACTTTCTATCAAATGCCAGGGTCTTGTTTATTATGGCTTAATAGTATTCCATAGAGTATATGTGCCACACTTTTTCAATCCATTCATCACTTTGTGGACATTTAGGTTGGTTCCATGTCTTAGAGATTGTAAATAATGCTCCAGTAAACATTGATGTGCAAGCGCTTTTCTGACTGAGCATTCTCCTGTCCTTTGGGTAGATACCCAGAAGTGGGAAAATGGTAGTTCTATTTATAGATCTTTGAGGACCCTCCATATTTTTCTCCACAGTGGCAGAACCAGTTTACATTCCCACCAACAGTGTAGGAGAGTTCCCTTTTCACCACATACCTGCCAACACTTATCAGTTTTTATATTTTTAATCTATGCCATTCTGACAGGGGTTAGGTGGTATCTCATTGTAGTTTTAATCTGCATCTCCCTTATGATGAGAGATGTTGAGAATTTCCTCATTTGCTTTTTGGCTGTTCATATGTCTTTCTTAGAGAGATTTTTGTTCAGCTCATTTTCCCATCTTTTAATTGGATTAATCTTTTTTTTTCCCCCATAAGGCACTTGAGTTCCCTGTGTATTCTGGTTATTAGTCCCTTGTCTGAGGCATACTTTACAAAAATATTCTCCCACTCTGAGTGTTGTTGATTCACACATGTTATTGTGTCCTTTGCTGTGCAGAAACTTCTTAGTCTGATACAGTCCCACTTGTCTATTTTAGGGATTATTGCCTGTGCATTGGGAGTCTTATTTAAGAAGTCTTTGCCTACTCCAATGTCTCCCAGAGTTTCCTCAGCATTTTTCACCAGTATTTTTATAGTTTGAGGTCTTACGTTTCCATCTTTGATCCATTTTGAATTGACTTTGGTGAATGGTGAAAGATGAGGGTTCAGTTTCATCTTTCTGCAGGTGGATACCCAGTTTTTCCAGCACCATTTACTGAAGAGATTTTCCTTTTCCCAATGGATTAACTGGTATCCTTTGTCAAAAATCATTTGGTTGTAATCTTTGGGGGTTATTTCTGGGGTCTTTATTCTATTCTATTGGTTCACATGTCTTTTTTGTGACAATACCATGCTGTTTTGATTATCATAGCTTTATAGTATATCTTAGGATCAGGGAGTGATATGCCTCCCATTCCACTCTTCTTGCACAGGATTGCTTTGGCAATACAAGGTCTTCTATGATTCCAGACAAATTCTATTATTGTCTTTTCTAGATCTGTGAAGAATGTCTCTGGTATTTTGCTTGGAATTGCATTAAATATGTAGATTAATTTATGTTAATTCTTCCAATACAGGAACATGGAATGTTCTTCCACAATTTTATGTCATTTTTCAATATCTTTTTTAATATTTTCATAGTTTTCTTCATAAAGTTCTTTGACTTCCTTAGTTAGGTTTATCCCTAGGTATCTTATACATTTTGTGGCTATGGTGAAAGGGCTTCCTTTCATCATCTCTACTTAGTTCAACTTGTTGTTCATATATAGAAATGCTATAGATTTTTGGATGTTGATTTTATATCCTGCCACTTTACTGTATTCACTTATTACTTTGAGAAGTTTTTTCATGGAGACCTTTGGGTCTTCCAAGTATACTATCATGTCATCTGCAAATAAAGATATTTTCAACTCTTCTTTGCCTATTCCAATGCCTTTTATATTGTTCTTTTTTCTGATTGCATCAGCTAAGACTTCTAGCACTATATTAAAAAGTAGTTTGACACATAGTTTATAAAAATATTTTCCCATTCTGAGGGCTGTCAATTCACACTAATTACTGTGTCTTTTGCCATGCAGAAACTTCTTAATCTGACATAATCCCATTTGTCTATTTTTGGGATTATTGACTGTGCTTTGAGGGTCTTATTGAAGAAGTCTTTGCCTGCTCTAGTGTCTCCCAGAGTTTCCCCCGTGTTTTCCAGCAGCACTTTTATATTTTAAAGTCTTAGGTTTAGATCTTTGGTCCACTTTGAGTTGATTTTTATCAATCGTGAGAGGTAGGAGTTCAGATTCATCTTTCTGCAGGTGGATATCCAGTTTTTCCAGCACCATTTGCTAAAGAGGTTTTTTCATATAATTTTTAATGTTCTTTTAAGATTTAACATAACATCATAAGGCTTATTTATTATCATTACCTACTCTTAGTAAGCATTAAAATGGCTTCTTAGTTAATGGGCTCATTAAGAGAAGTAAAACTGGGCCCTCTCTATCATTTTCTTTATATCTGCTGTTTGGGCTTTGTACTAGTGGACAGCTCAAAGTATGGGGAAGAAAGAAAGAGAAGAAGGAAGGAAGAAAGGAGGAAGAAAGGAAGGAAAAAGAGGAGGGAAAAAGAAAAAGAGAAGGAAGAAAGAGAAGAGGAAAGGAAAGAAGAGGAAGAAGGAGAGGAAAGAAAAGTGGATAGACAAAGGAAGGCAAAAGGGAGAAGGAAAGGGAGAGAAAAGAAAGAAAAAAGGCAGCAACATAAACCGAAGAAAGTCCATTCCCTATCACACCATGGCCTTCCTCAACCTGGTTTACACATGAGCCCTAGGAGCTTACTTGAGCTCCAGTGATCTCCCAGTCAGCAGGAAATGGAGAAAGGATCAAGCAAGTGACCTTACAATCCTTTCAATGGTAAGACCTAGATATGGTACACATCACTTCTACCATACATTGTTGGCCTTAATGCAGCCATATGACCACATATGGCTGGACTCCATTCCCTTAAAAACATATATATTACAAATCAAGTGACATTTGTACATTTATTGGGTGCACATGTGTGGTCAGGACTTTCAGCAATTAGTTTATTTAGTATTCTCTGACTAGATAGTAATATCAGTGTGGTATCTTGGGGTCACCAAGACTCCAGAGTGGTTAAATAACCATACTAAGGTCACAGCATCTCTTATACAGCTAGCACCTAAATACAAATTTGTCTGATTCCTGAACTACTCTCATCCTACTACATTATTATTATGCATCCTTATTAATCTAATGCTAAAATACAAAAAAAAAAAATAAAGGATTTGCTTCCAAGAATATTGCCTTTTTATTTTTTAAAGAAAGATTTTTGCTACAGGGTGCATGCCTTGCTGGCGAGAGAGACAGAACATGAGAAAGCACCTTCCAGGGGGGATGGCCATGCAGCAATCTCTTCTCCTCCATTCTCCTCTTAGAATCTTGGGATTGCATGCACATGCACCAGGAGTGAGTTTCAAAATGCTAGGTCTGAGACAAGAATTTTACATTTTCAAAAATAATTCTTGTAAACATGAATAATTTCTGTTATACTTCCAAATACAGGCTTAAAGGAAAATAATGTTAGGTAATTTTAGAATAAGTTCTAACTTCGGACTTCTGAGACTAGTTAAGGAATGAATCAATATTTATAATTATTCTTTTTGGTTTCCATGTAAATTATAACTGATAGACACTGTTTTCAAATGTCTCTATATCTTAGAGAGTAAAATGTTTGGTGAAAAATTAACTGGAAAAAAATACCTCACATACTTTTGGCACAATAATGTGATATTATTTTGCTAGGGGCAAGATCAAAGGGAAGAATTCTATTTTTCATTTGATGAGAAAATAAATAGAAACTTAACAAGTTCACTTTTTAGGAAAACTAGTGAGGCAATCACTTTTCTGGAGACACTGAACAGTAATTGGAGTACTCAGTTTCAACTTCACTTACAGGATGAGAGCTTTCGCATTTGACACTGCAGAACAGAAGGGACTCAAAAGGAGGAATTTCCTGTTACACATAGCAAAGTTCCTCAAAAGTGGAGATAGAGGTCTCCCAACTGAGAAACATGCAATGGAGCTAGTGGGGGGGGGGGGGGAGACATCTTAAATTTCTCCTTTTGGAAGACCTAAGCCATAAATAAATCCTTCCTTTACATAGTTCATTAAGTATGATTAAATTAGATAAGTTTACAACCTCTGTCTTTCCACATATTTATATGGCTTCTTTGAAAGCTACCTGTTTTGCGAAGTTCTTCCTCCTCCAGAGGGTTGGCTGAACAGAGACTCAGGGAGTTGAGAAAAAACATAAGGCACTGATGTCATGTTGTTTATTGACTGAGATTAGTGGGGGCTCACAGAGCTCTTAGTAAGCTCAAAAAGCCTATAGAGGCACTCACAAGTGCTTTCTCCCTCTTGGAACTTCTAATGCTCATGAAGGGCACTCACAGAGTGCTTTCCTCCCTATTAGAGCTCACAGTGCATGGAACTGAGCTGAACATAGCCAAGGCAAAGCAAAGCCAAGGCTACCAGCACTTAGCCAGCTGAACCAAGGCTGAGCTGAGCAGGGTTAGCCAGCAGGGCAGCGCTAGCTAACCAGGTTCTCCTTTCTTTTAAAGTAGTTACAGACAATAATGGCTCATTACCAAAACCAAACTCTCACACACACACATGCATGTTATACTCAGTGGTATATAACAGCAAAGTCTTCATTACGTAACAAGCACACAAGTACAGTACAACTAATAACATAAGTTATTTACACTTGGCCTTCAAACATGGTAAGATAGGAGGTGAGGGAACCAGACTAAACCATTCTGACTCCATTGTAATACACTACCATATCTTTTATTTGTTTATGTGTTATTTTGTTCAGAGGTTTTTTGTTATAAGGCTCATGAACTTGCCAGAGAGACAGGGAAACAGGAAGTGAGAAATCACCTCCTATGAGGGAAGGCCACACCGCAATCCCTTCTCCTCCATTCTCCTCTCAAAATTTTGAGAATGCACGCACATGTGTCCGGCATGAATTTCAAGTCACCAGATCCAGGATTCTAACCACAGTCAGCCATGAGGGAGTACCACACCTTAACCACTACGCCACCAACTGCCCCCTCTAGTACCATAGTAGTGGGAGGGAAAGTGAAGACCATTAGGGCAGAGGTACCCAAGGAAAGCCTGGTAACTGCTCTCTAATCACTTTTCCAGGACCACAGTGGTAGGGATTAGTGGAGTCAGGGGAGACTGGAGATCAATTCTCTGAGGACAATCTCCTAACCCCTCCTCACTTCCACACTCTCATCACCACCTGTGATAGATACACAATCTTCTTCATGACAGGAGAGAAGGAACCCTTCACACCAGTCTCCACGTGCACTACAAACATAAACATGTGTGCAAATGTTGAGGACTTAAAATTCTAGGTGTCTCTCAGTGAGAATGGCAATGGTTAATTGAATGAAATGCATAATCATTAAATGAGAGTGTTTTTTTTGTAAAATTTGATGTTAACTTCTAAAGGGCTTCTCCTGATTATGTTTTATTACCTGGTTTGTTAAGCATCTATTGTAAAGTGCTGTTAAATTATAATGAATTAGCTTTTCTTCCACAGAAATGTCACCTGAATATACTTAGCTGGCTCATCAGTGCCACAAATAATTATTTACTTTATTAAGCAGTTTTGTTGCCTTTTACACATTACAAAGTGCTTTTTCATTAGTTTTATCAAAAAAAAAAAGAGGTATTGTAAAGTGTGGTTTTCCTGGTTATGACTATATGCTCAGAAAATTTCAAAGTTGTAAATAGTTTCTTGCCCCACTGATATGGCTTAGAATTTTACCTTTGGTCTACAGATCAAAGACCACAATGAGAATAATGTTAAATTTATGAAATGTCTCTCCAGAAGGTGAAAAATAGAGAATGTTACATAAAACTTCATGGCTAGTCTAGATCTCCATAAAGCTATTCTATGCAACCGCAGGTTAAGAAACTCTGGGTTAAAAGATTTTTAAATTTTTTGATAAATTATGTAAAGCAATGAATTTTCTGATACTTTATGCTTGACTTTTTCAGATATTTACACGTGGCAAACACCTATCACTGTAACAACAAAGAAGGTGACAGTCATTTTAGTCTGGACTTTGTTGGTTAAAAAACAAATACACGGAAGCCATCAGGTGGTGTGGTGGTTGTGTCACTGAAATCTCACATGGCTGACCACAATTCAAGTCCCAGACGCAGTGGCTTGAAAATCATGCCAGGAGCATGTGCGTGTGTGCCCAACAACCCAGGTGGAGAATGGAGGAGAAGGGATTGCAATGTGGCCGTCCCCTCTGGGGGTGGTTTCTCATTTTCCCTCTCATTATCTCTTTCTCTCCCCAGTGAGCGCAAATGCCCTATGGCAAAAACCTAAAAAAAAAAAAAAAAAAAAAAAAAAAAAAAAAAAAAAGACGCTCTCTCCTTCACTTTCCTGTACCAATTATGAATACATCATCTGGTTTTTCCTCCCAGTTGAATTTTACGTGAAAAATCTATGTTCAGTATTTAAAAACTGAGAAAACATGCCTCTACTCAGTGTTTACTCTGCCAAGCATAGCACTAAGCACCTTATGTTCATTATTGCTTTTAATTCTTAAAACAAGCATATGAGAAAGCTATTTCGGGCCAGCAGGTGGCGTGGTGGTTAAAGGTGCTGGACTCCCACATGGCTGACCATGGTTCAAGTCCTGGGCCTGGCGGCTTGCTTTCTCGCTTTCCCTGTCTCTCTTTCTCTGTCTCTCTCTGATTGAACTGGAAAATAATAATAATAAATAAAGTTAAATTTAAAAAATAATTCTTTTTAAAAAAAGAAAGCTATTTTAATCTCCATCTTACATACAAGGACATTGAGAGGAACACACCAACTTGGCTGAGGTCACACTGTTGGTAAGTTATGTGGCTGGGACTCAATTTTTCTTTTCCAAATTAGCAGCCAGGCAAGACCCATCAGAAACAGGTGTCTTTTATCTAAAGTTCTGAGACCGAGGAGCAGTTTTATTTGATTTCAAAGAAACAAATGACCTAAATCAATTTGCACCTGCCCTTGATTTTGTGCAAATTTATTTATAATGAATTGCAAAGGAAGGGGAGATAGTCCTAAATTCAGATCATTTTAAATAGTCTTAAATCAAGCATGTAACATGCAATCCCATTTGTCCAGAAAAAGAGGCAAAAGACAGAACAGTAAATCCTTTCCACGGCAAAATTATCACAAGGGATGTGGAGTCTTCCAATCTCGAGGCCTTTTCTCCTTTGAATGGAAACTGCAAATCACTGGATTATCCTGTGGTGTAAGTAGTGAGTCCATCAATCTCTTTGGCTCTTCATTTGCCTTGGATTGATTTGACTTTGTGATAATGCATCTCTCTGATCACCCTGTGCCATCCGTGATATGGAGTCTCCAGAGAAAGTTACAAACACACAGAGAAGTCTGGTGACTCAGTCTTAACAAGGTCTTAGGATGAGAAATGGCAATATTTGGGAGCATCTTCAACATAATAGTGGTACCCAAGAGAACTTTCAAGATAGAAGCCAGCAGTAAAATACATGTAGACATGAATGGTAAGACAGGGATTGGAAATAAATTATTACAACCACTCCAATTTGTTCTAAAGCTTTGCTCCTAAAGATATATCAGATGCCTGGTTAGCAGCAAATTATGCAATGTAGTAGTTAATAAAATTGAAATTCAGAGTTGGGGTTTTAAATATACAAGGAGCTGGGGTCCAGAACAGTTGAATTATTGAGGATTCACTTAAAATTGGTGGCAGGGCTATTCCAAAGTCTATCCACTGTACATCGTTCCTATCTAGTCTACTCTAGACCAAGGGTCAGCAAACTTTTCTTTAAAGGGTCATATAGTAAATATTAAGGCTTGTATACTGTTTTCTTTCCAAAGCAACTACTGGATATAGCCATTGCAGCATGGAAGCAACCGCAGACAATCAAAACAAATAGGCATGTGTTCTAATAAAACTTTATTTACAAAACAGACAGCTGGTTGGACTTGGCTGGCAGGTAGTAATTCACCAGCTCCTGCTCTAGATTACAAATTCCAGCTCTGCCATTTAAAATTAAAGACTTTTCATTAGTTGTTTGGTCTCTCAACTTCAGTTTCTTCCCCATAATAAAACATACTGCTTTTCTAATAGTGGAAACCATTTTTATATATAAGTTTATTATAAACAGTTTTCTGTAGAATAGAATTGGGTGAACATGACTCTTTAGGTTTATAAAAGCATATGAAAATATTTGCATCTATGTGTATAAACATGCATGTATAATGTTCAGAATACTTACAATGTGCTAGACACTATAGTGAACACTTGATGTACACTGTCAAATTTGATCCTTATAAATGCCTTCCAGTGTAGATCTTGGGTGCTTCAGAGAGTTTGCAAAGCTTCATAGATCACAACTGGTAGAACTGAGATCAGCTACTCATAGGCACTTCACTGATGCCACTGCACTCTGCTGTCTTTCCATTGTCTTCATGAGGACAAACTATTGATTTTCTGGAAGAGTAATGAAGGGCAGGGAGTACAAGTCTTGTTTTGTAGAAGACAGCCTTCTATTCTTCTCTAGATATTCACTGAGTCATGTTTTACTAGTGGATAAAGCAACAGAAAGGAAGTTTAGTGTTTGGGATTAGTGTAGTTTCCCATTTTATTCCTACTTCTTTTTTCACTTTTGGTTCCAAGGGCTGGTAAGAGAACTCTGGTCTTTTTGCTTTCTATGGGCAAGTACAGGTCACCTCTTCTCTGATCTCTCCAAAGCAGCCTGCACAGACTGCTTCCCAAATGCAGGACAAGTCAGGTTCAGGCACAGGTATATTTTTACTCACTTGCTATTTTGTCCCTTTTACTCTGGCTTAGTGAATAAACACCAGATTCCCTTTTTCTTACAATGCAATGGTAGGACTACATCCTCAAGTTTGAGTCCTGTAATGAGCATAGACTCAAAAAGTGGGAAATACAAAGTTCGAGTTTAGCATTAGGCCTAAAGTGTATTCTATGATGTAGACTTTTTGTCAAAACTCTTTATTGAAAACATTGGAAGTTCATAAAATAATTTTTAAAAATATTATAATAAAATAATTAACAAATTTATAAAATAGTACATCCTTTACCATTTAATTGCAATCTTTGTATACTGGGTCCCTCAGCAGGAAGTGCCAGAAAGAGTAATAACCTGAAGACTCATATTTAAAATGGAGACACAGTCAAAACTAAAGCCCTTTACCTCAATTCTACATGAAGCAACTCTCAGGGGTTTTGATTCCTTCATCTCCTTTTTATATTCCTCAGTAGCAGGCTTCCAACCTCAGGCTCCAGTGAAACCTCTTCCACTAAGTTTACAAATAGCCCCCAAATACTTCAGTCAAATGGGCACATGTCAGTTCTTAGACTGATCTTCCTAGGATGATCCTGTTACAGAATTTTTGAGTTGGCGGAGTTTGTATTTTGCCATCATGAAGAATGAGAAACTCAGACAAAAGGAGGGGGTAGTAAAGCAGAGTTTTATTGAAAGAGAAAAGGTCCTGTAAGGAAGTGGGCTTCAAAAAACTAATATTGTCTATGAAGTCAGCATTCTTTGATTCCTTTTCTTGACTTACAACAGAGGTAATCTATTACTAAAGCTTTCTGTCGGGCTAATTGACCTTAAAGTATCTGCATTCTTTGTCTGGAGCCTTTGAGCCACAAAGACCACAGTCTTGGTTCTGGAATGTAATTGCTTTAGGTCTTGCTGTAGATTGTGACGATGTCAATCATTGCTATAAGCTGTGTCCTGTGTGCAAGCAATTTCTAGTGAATGCTTGGCTATTGTGACTCTATCTTGGGCCTACATCCTGACTACCTGTTTATTAGAGTTGTATCTCCTATCTCCATCTTTCTTTTTAGAAACCCTCTCCTCCCTTAGACTGACCAGGAGCTCTTTCTCAGAACTTGAATGTCTATGGGGACAGGGCAGATGACATAAATGAGTGAAGCTGTCTGTTACACTATGTTCTTTACACAGACACATGCTGTGCAATAACAAACATGCAAGTGTCCTCTTACTTCCACAATATGGTCTTGCCCATTAGTCTTGCAATTTGACTTGCATGTGACTTATCTTTCATTTTTCTACTTTTACTGAAAACACAGAGATGAGAAAAACTTTATTTTCCTCCTACCTACACTGTAAGAAACAGTAGTCCACCAAAATGATAAATAGTACCAGACCCTTGGTTCTAGAGTAGATTATGGTGATGACTACAGTGAACTAGAGCCAATGTACTCTAACTAAAGAGGAAGCTTTTATCTAGCTTCAAGTTAGTGAGTCTAGTCTTATTTGCAATACATGCTGAAAATACAGACTTTATACAAATCTCTAAAATATTAAATATCAATCAACACTATATATGTCAAGCTCAAGTCCCTAAGGGTAGAGTTAATGTCACTAGTTTGACATCTTTATGGTCAGAGCTGGATTGTCTCCTCATGAACTTCTTTTGCACAGTAGATCTCATCTCCTGGCTCCTCCTTGAGCCATATTCTCATTCCATAATGCTTCAGGAGGAAGCCCATCTCCTCTGCCACCTTTTTACCCCAAAATACTTTCTTGGTAACTGTATTCTCACATATTATACTCTTCTTTGTGTAATAGTAACTTACATATCATCCATGGTGCTCTGTGCTACTGAGGCTGTATAGGAAAGTTCCAGGTCCTTGTCTTAAGGTTTCTTTGTGCCTACTCAATGTGTACATTTGCCTGTGACCCTGGCTAGCTGAGATCAGAGATAGAAATGCAGCATGAAGACCCTGTTGAGGGAAACCCGCAGATGGCATAATAGTTGCATAGCTGGATTTCCACATGGCCAATGGCAGTCCAAGTTCCAGACCCAGAGGCTTGAAACTCACACCAGGTATATGTGCATGTGTTCCCAAAAAGCTCAAGAGGATGATGGAGGAGAGGTGATTGTGGGGTAGCCATCCCCCCCCCAGGAGGGGGGAGATTTCTCTCTTTCTCTCTCTCTCTCTCTCTCTTTTTCTCTGGTAAGTGCATGCACCCTAGAACAAAAATATTTTTCAAAAAAAGACCCTATTGAAGTGCCTGTGTGTGTGTGTGTGTGTGTGTGTGTACATGTGTTTGTGTCTCTTTTCCTCTCTAATGGAAGAAACAAATAAATAAAACTTTAAAAAATAGTTACTTAAAACATTGTCTTATCATCCATATGCTAATAAATTTATAATGAAGTATGACTAATTCTAATTGTCATGTCTGAATTCCATGTAATCCCTTGAGTCATCACTTTGCACAGATAATTGTGTCATTAATATATTTTGATTCATTAATATTTAGACTGAATTTATGTAAATAAAATGCTGAAAAATAATCACTGGTATGTCAAATCATCCTAGGATTATGTGGGCCTCTCACTCTGTAGACCTCAATTTGTATGGGCTGTGATTCCATCCTAAAATTTCTAAAAATCCCATAGAGCACCCAAAACAGCTTTATTCCCTAGTAAAATAATTTTTCTAAAGGCAAAAACGCATTATTGGACCAGCAGACATTGCTGGACTCCCATGTAGTTGGTCATGGTTCAAGTCCTGGACCTGGCAGCTTAAAACTCATGGCAGGCGTATGTGTGTGTGTGTGTGCCCAAGGTCCTGAGAGGAGAATGGAGGAGAAGAGATTGTGGCATGGCCCACCCCACAGAGAGTGCTTTCTCACTTTCTAACTCTCTGTCTCACTTTCTCCAGCGAGCATACATGTCCTATAGCAAAGTCTCTAAAAAAAAAAGCATTCTTTTTGAAGTAAAAATGGCCCCATAGTAAAATAACTGAGAAATTCTGAGTTAAGCAATGTTCAGCAGGTTTCTTTATTGCAGCACTTCTCAAGAGTTATTGTACTAAAATATACCGTGACTATCCAAAGGAGCAATAGAGTGCTTCAGAAACTACTAATATTTAACCCTGAAACTATTTTGTGGAGATCATAAGTAAGACCTCACGAGATTTGAATGCAGTGTGGCTGGAACACACATTAGACTAAGAGTCTAAATGCTTGGAATGTGAAGCCTTCTATGAGCTGTCCCCCACCTATACTTTCAGTGTTGCTTTCTGCTAAATAAAACCTCCGCTTCAAAATCCATGCTATTTCCTCTTTCCCAAACATTTGCATTATTCTTTGAACACTTTTTTTTTTCAAAATTTCTATGATCTGAAACATAATGCAACTTTCACTGAACTCAGCAGAGAGTTATCTAGCCTTCAAGGCTCAGTTACATACAAACTCTGCTAATCAAAACCCATTCCTGTCCTGGTTGACCTCTCTTTCTTAAGCATCAACTACACTAATTGCATTTATCAGACCTTTCATACATAAGACAGCCCATGCTAACTTTAATTTTTACCTTTATTATATGTATCTCCCCCTCCCCTTCAGATGATCCTCTTAAGAGCTCTGTCTTTTCTTCAGTGTTATCTTTATGAAGGACAGGCAGTCTGTGGATTGCATGATTTAGAAAACAGAGTGAAATAACCTGACAACCTAAAAGGTAGGTGTGTAAAGATTGTCAGAAGTGGGGACCAGCAGGTGGCATATTGTTTACATCACTGGACTCCCACATAGTTGACCACGGTTCAAGTCCCAGACCTGGTGGCTTAAAACTCATGCTGGGTGCATGTGCATAATGCCCAAAATCCCAAGAGTAGAATGGAGGAGGAGGGATTGTGGCATGGCCATCCCTTCTGGGCGGGGGGGGTGATTTCTTTCTCTCTCTCTGTCACTCTAGCCAGCACACAAACCCTATAGCAAAAGTCTCTCAAAAAGAAAAAAAAAAAAAAAAAAAAAAAGATTGTCAGAAGTGAAAGGTAAGAAATGACCGCTGGTGTAACTTAACTTTCAATGTAGCACAACTTTCCCAGAAACCAGATGTACAAGAGAGCTTTTTGTCTCACTAGGATTGAATCATGGGAGCCCCACCATGATAACCTTATCTAATTTTCATAACATCCCAAAGGCCCCACCTTTTAGCATCATAGTCAGATTAAGCTTTCTCACCCTCCCAACTGTACCAAAATTGGAACCAAATCTCAACATGTAAATTTTTGGAAAGGATACATTGACACCATGGTGAGTAGAAATAGTGAAGATGAAGAATTAAGATTTCCAAAATAGGAAAAATGACAAGAAATCCCTAGAAAGGGAAAGGAAAGCTCCTACCTAGGGAGCATCCTCTTAGGAAGAAAATGCATATTCTGGCATCTTAATCACAGCCTCAGTATTACCAAGATGGCAAAGACTATCAGGATAGAGTCACACAATTAACTCTTGCATTACTCCAGCCCAATTCTTGGGGGTAGTTAGTGAATTTTCTTTTAAACAGAGCCCCTAAAAGTGAAAGAGTAATCCTGGGGTTTTGAAAAGGCCAAACTTGGGATCTCTGCAAAGAGAAACACCTGAGACTATGACTGAGGAATAGGCATGGAAGAGGCAAAGTGTATATCATTAAGACCCCTCAGAAGGAACCACTGGGGCAGTGATAAGAAAGGGTTCCAGGAGAGCTGGTACCCTAGACTCAAACTGAAGACCCTCTGGAGTCAAGCACTGCGAGTGAAGGCCTTAATGTTTGTCTCATGGCTGTTATATCCTAGGGAAAGAAAACACTAGAAAGCAGCACTTTATTCCCCATAAAGTAAATGCAGCAAAGTCTAGAAATTTATTTTGCTTACAGTTTGATTTCCTGGCCTGTTAATTTCTCAGAAAGAAGAAAAGGAATTTGAAAGTGAGAAATATTTACTTATGTGGGAATAAATATGCATGAAAATGCTAAACAAAAGTGCAAAACCAGTATTTATGCCCATTTGCATGAATTTTAAAGCAATATGAATCAAGAAAGCTCTAATGTTATCATTCTGACTCTCTATAATGGGACAGAGAATAAAGTAATATATACATTTAAATTATATTCTATGTATGAATAGATACACATTATGTGGATGAATTTTTTTATGAAATAATTGACTATTTTTTCCTTGTAAACCTAATAACAGTTTGAGATCATCAAAATTAAGAGATTGAGTTTGTGCATAACAAAGTGAAACATTCTCATCTGTATATGTAAATGAGGTAACAGCAACACATTCAACATCTGCTAAATTCACAATATATAATATTCATTTCATAAAGTTTGAAATACAGGCATGAGTATTATGAAGAAAATACAACTGCACTGAGCGAACTCTATGTGACATTTTTTCATTTCATATTTACGCTCAGCTATATGTGTAAATAAACAGGTGTTTTAATATCTGTACCAAGTGAAAAAAATATATTGCACTAGTTTGAGCTTTGATGCACACGGTTTATATATGTAGCTTAATTTGGGAAAAGAAAATGATGGAGAGCCAGGAGATTATTAAAGTTTTACCTAGAGAAATGAGAAATTATCACCTTAGCCACCTTCCTTGTTGAAAAGAAGTCCATCTGGAAATGAATTCATTTTATATCAGCAGAAAATACACCATTGCTGAAACACGAACATAACATAAAATGTAGATTATCTCTAATTAACACAAAGAAAGACATTGCCTTTCCAAGTCTGGGAACGTTATCTTGTAATTTTGTCACAACTGATCTTTATTTAATTGTTCTATTTTAAGTATTATTTATCTTGTTTTCATCTCTTTGATGCCTCCTTCTAGTGCCTTATAAATTGGAACCACCATTAACAACATCACTAATTTCCCCTAAAGATCATCTGAGCTTTCAAGCTGAAACACTGCACTCAGTTTTATTTTTCATAAAATTGAAATGGTCTTAGCTGGTTAATTTTTATCATCTATAATGCAAGCCTCAAAGGTAGCCATTTATTTATTTTTTTAATAAATAAGTAATTACTAGGGCTGAAAATTGTAACTACACTATTTCAAAGTGAAGATAATGCTAAAATAGTGTTGGTTATAAAAATTAAGCCTTTTGTTCAATCAAAAATAGGCTCTTTAGCTAAAGGCCACTAAACTTCCTAAGGTATAAAACAAATCATATTTCAATTTATTGAACACAATTTTTTTTCTTCCTTGTGTTTAGTATTTGTCATTTGGATACATAAATAGAGAACTAGATTCAGAATAAATTAAGCATAGCGATAATTTGTGGCAGCTCTGATAAATCATATCTATATGCACAGTGATTACATGAAATGAGAGAGCTATCCACGCAGAAGGCTGATAAATTGCTCCAAGTCCAAAAAGGGTTTGATCTGCATACCAGCTCTCTTTTCTTTTTCACTCCAACCAAAAATAAAATGAACTATTTAACTAGAAAAGCTGTACCTAATATTTCAAATGAAATTTAAAATAGTGCCAGTGCTAGATAATGTTCGATTATTAGGATTAAACACTACAAGATAACAAATAGCATTCGAAAGACAAAACTGAGAGCTGAAGGTGTGTGGCACACTTCATTGATGGGGAAGAGCTTGCCTGGCTAAAATGGAGAGAAAAGAATGTGATGCAGAAGATGGTGAAATGGGAACAAATGCTACAGTACACAGTGGAGGGGAAAAGATGGGGGATGTAATCTGTCAGCAGTGGGGAGCCCCTTTGGATTTTGCCCAGGGACTGTGTGATCCAGGCTGCATTTCGTGAAGAGTGACCTGCCAGCTATTGGCAGGAGAGAATGAACAGGAAAGTGTCTGATCATAGGATCACCAGGGAAGACGCACTTAGTGGTTCAAGAGTAAAATGAGAAATTGCTGGACACAGGCATTGGTAGTGGTCATGGCTAGGCAAGGAGATTTTGAGAAATACTACAGAAGAAAAATTGGAAGGACTTTTTTTCAATTGTAAAAAGGATTAAGGGCTGTCCCCATAGTCTAGTAGTTAAGAGAGTCAGATTGCACTTGGCTAATTGAGAAGTTCGAATCCTGGCCCTGATAAACATACCCCAAATCACAACAATATGGAGAAATGGAGAAGAGATTGCAGCATGACCATGCCTCATAGAAAGAGGGGCTTTCTCTCTCTCTGTCTTTCCATCTCTCTTCAGAGAGTGTACATGCTCTCTGGCAAAATAAAATAAATTTTAAAAAAAGAAAAAATAGATTAAGAAGATTCTAAAATTAACAACTGGAAAAGTCGTTAAGTGAAGGCTACTTCCGCCTACCAGTTGAGACAGTCTAAACTGCGCTACAGTAAGGGAGTCCCCAAATCTCTTCTAAGTAAAAAGTATGTTTCATTGTTTTTGTTGTTGTCATGCTGTCTGTTTCCACTCACACTACATGAACATCGTGGTCAGCTTCTTGTCAGCCTCATTCAGAGGTACTGCTGAAAACTGCCGCAGAAGAGTAAGCAGTGAGCAATGGGAGCTCCCCTGTGTCCCGCAGCTCCCACACAGAAGACACACTTGAGATTTCCTGTCACGTGTCATTAGTAAAAGCAAGTCCCATGGCTCTGCCTGGTTTCAAGAGATGGATATTGGTGATTAATAGTAACACAATCTATCACTTTCACCTTTTGCAATAGGTATGGGTGCTTGATATGTAAGAACACTTTTTTTTTTACAATGTTCTATAAAATACAAAAAGAAAATCCATTGCCTTTTCTTAAAAATAAATACGTACTAATGAACCAACGTGAGAGGAAATAGAAATGTATTTAAGTGACAAAGGATGTCCCTGGCTATGTACAGTCAATTTATAAATAGCTAACCTCCAAAATATTTGGTTTGCTATTTAATAGGGCTTTCTGCAAACTAGTTTCTTATGATTACTACAACAAATAGCAATAAACTTAATGGCTAAAACAAGATACCCATATTCTGACAGTTCTGGAAGTCAGAAATTCAAAACCCATTTTCCTAGACCAAACGCAAGGTGTCAGGAAGGCCACTGGGGAGAATGTGTTCCTGGCTTCTGAGTTTCTGGTGGCTGCTGGCATTCCTTGGCTTGTTCACCACTCCAGTTTCTGCCTCCTTAGACACACTGCCTTCTTTTCTGTGTGAATAAATTCTCCCTCTGCCTCTCTAAGGATTCTTGCTATTACATGTGAGCCCACCTTGATAGTGCAGGATAAATTCCTTATCTCAGAATCGTTTATCTATTCACATCTGCAAAATCCTTTTAGCCTTTCACGGGTTCCAGAGATTAGAACCTGGGTGCCTTTGGATGCTGTTATTCAGCTTACCACACCATGAGATGGTGCCTTACTTCTTGTGGCTCTCCTTGTGTTTAGACAAACACATAGGAAACAAACAAACACACACACACACACACACACACACACCTGCAATAGTGTTAATGTGTCCCCCAAACTCAAATTTTATGTGTAAGATACTTAAATCTTTGAATTCATATGTTAATGGTTCTTGGAGATGGAGCCTTTGGAAGGTGATTAGTTCTATGTGAGGTCATCAGCGGGAGGTCCCTATGATGAGACTGGTGACTTATAAAAAAAAGAGGGATCTGAGCTCTCTGGGACCACACACTCTCTGGGAGAGACAACACACTCCCTGCTCCTACCATTCCACACGCGATAGTTGGCCCTTCTTCCGTGTTATGATGCAGTAAGAAAGGCCTCTCCAGATGCCAAGCAAATGCTGGTACCATGCCCTTGGACTCCCAACCTCCAGAACTGTAAGAAATAGATTTCTTTTCTTTATAAACCATCTAGTCTGTGATATTCCTTTATAGCAACAGAAAACAGACTGAGACGAAACCATTAGCATAAAACTGTATTTTAAAATGCCAGGCATGAGAAGGCTCTGAAGGAATGTTCTAACTTGGGGAAAGAAATGTAATTTTGTTTCAGACTTCAGCAAAAAGAATCAATTAAAGTTTATCTAGCTTTGGGAATAGTTGGCCAAGAATGATTCTTGGAAAAGAGAAGTTTGCTCCTGTGGATCAGCAGCTACTGTTTGAACAGTATGGATTTTATCCAGATGAAAGAGAGAGAAAAAAAAAATAAGTTTGGGGCTAAGATCATGTGCAAAATCAAGTTGCAGGTAAAGAACAGCTGCCCAGAAAGAGGACAGGTGTCAGGACCACAGAGAAAAATTCTCAGGTTTTCAGTGTCTCTTGCAAAGATGTAATCTGTATTTGTTACAGACAGGCGATTATAGAAGGGCAAGTGCCTGCAGAAAGGAGAACTTCTCCTATCCTGGAAGTTTCTACATAAGCTTTGCTCTGGTCTCAGCACTTTTGTCCTATTGATACAAGGAAAGTAGAAGAAATACAGAAAAACATATATGCTAATCACATCCTAAACAATCTCTAGTATTTTCCCTAAAGCATCACATAAATTACTGTGTGGGGAGTAAAGACAGTCAGACTCTGCCTCAGTGTAATGGAAAACTCCACTCTGGAAGGCAACTGGATCAATGGAATCTTCAACTATAACTGATAACATACATTATCCTTTCAAATTTTTCTAGTGATTTATTTACAACCCTTCATATCCATTATGTTATTTCAAGCTTACAAAATCCTCAGGAGTTAGTCAGAATAGCCTCACATCCTGTTTGGTAAAGAAGAGCTCAGGAAAGTGATGTCATTTTTGTTTCTTGTAAAACAAGTTCTAGAACCCAGGTGTTTTATTGCTCCCACATGACCTCACTTATACTTGACTCTCTTTGTTTTAAAACAAACAAACAGAAAACAAAAAAAGAGAACAGGCACTACCTTTTTTAGACAGAAAATCGCTCAAACTAAAAATCCAAGGGCATATATAACTTGCATAACCCTTATAAGTGAAAAATTCTACTGAAAATTGGTCTTAGAATCTAAAGACAGTATTGATAAGAGGTAGATTTTAGGCTGTAGGCTGAAAAAACTCTCGTCTGTAGTTCTATGTAGATGACCCTTGTGCTATCTGTTCTGACTTTCTGTGCAACCCTAGCACATGTTGTCATCCCTCAGCTCTGAACCCAAACAAAACTCAAGAAAAAATGTTCAAGCTTTTCCATTGGTTACTTACAAATACCCTGTTCATAGGCCATGGCAACCCTTTAGCTAATTGCTCCAACTTCCTTAGACATTTTTAATAAAATGGCTACACACACATCAAAAGTCCTTATATAACACTTCACACTTTTGCCGTTATGTTGTATTTCCATATTTCTAAGAACTTTATTTTGGTTATTTTTCACATTAAGGTTTTGAACTTTCTTAATTAAACTGTAAATGTGAAAATAATTCTATGGGTAAATAGCAAATAACTGGGAGTGGATGACAGCTTTAACATTAAGTGGACGTGCATAATCACTTATTGACTGCCCACTTACATACACACATACCACAGACATAATCTCCGCCTCATTCCTTACTCTATTTATTGTGCAATATAGTTTATGCATCGATTATTTTATACTAATGGGCTGTGTAATATCCTTTCCAGATTTCATTGTAGGTATTTTATTAAAATGAATAGATTCAATTATAAGGAAAAAAATTAAGTCCTTGCCTACTGCTGTTTATTTTAATTGTAAGTATTTAAGAATTTATGTTTACACTTTGGTTAGATCTGAGCTATGTGTGGGATCTGATTTCTGTTGCTAATTATTTTTTAAGTTTATTTATTAATCCTTCCATGAGTGAGAGAGTTCTCCAAACAAGATCTTGACACCGTGATTCACCCACAGGCTTCAACCACCCTTGTATACGGGCACACATGTGCCCAGCTCACTCAGGGAGATCCCCGACCTTGAACCAGGAACCTTTCCACATGAACTTGCCTCACAGAGACAGCATTTACCACTGTGTCCAAGTCTGGAATTTCTGCTGATCATTCTTTGTGCATTTCCTTGGTATGATGGTATGGGTACCTATGCATTTCTGAGGTTATGTTATACACATTCCATTCTTAGCACATTATTAGCATTTACCATTTTTCAGAGTTTGGTATTGGAAAAAGGAGGTTTTATTTATTCAATTATTAATTTATTCCACAGGCACTTATTGTTTGCTTACTATGTATCAGGCACTGTTTTAGGTACATATGATGAATCTGAATGCCATAGGAAGCATTCATTCTAACTGGGGAAGAAAGACAATAAATAAACAAATAAGTAAAATGTATATTATAGATGGTGATAAGTGCCAAAGAGGAAATTAAGATACAGAAAGAACTAGTGTACCAGAGGTAGGTAAATGCTACAATATTTTTTGAGAGACAGAAGTAAGAAAGCACCGCCGGGGGGATGGTTATGCTGCAATTCCTTCTCCTCCATTGCCCTCTCAGGATTTTGGGCACACACATACACATGCATGCATGCATGCCTGGTGTGAGTTTCAAGTCACTGGGTCCAGGACTCAAATTGCCATTGGCATTGTAGGAGTTCTTAAACAGGTCAATGGTCATTCTGTGGTGGTATCATCTCTGAAAAGACACGAGGAAGATGAGGATGCAAGCCATACAATACCTTGGGAACACTGAAGTCTATGAAAATGATAAGCGCAAAGGCCTTGAAGCCAAAATATGCATGATATCCTAAGATTAACCCAGAAGCAGGTATACAATGGATAGAGTGAACAAAAGGGAGAATAATAGTAGATAAAAGAAGAGAAGTAATGATGAAAATTGTATGGATCTGAGGACCAGCAGTTAGCATAATGGCTATGTTGCTGGACTCCCATGTAGTCGACCGAGGTTCATGTCCCAGACCCGGTGGCTTAAAATTCACGCCGGGCACGTGTGCGTGCGTGCCCAAGATCCTGAGAGGAGAATGGAGGAGAAGGGATTGTGGCATGGCCATCCCCCCTGGGGGGTGATTTCTTGCTTTCTGTCTCTCTGTCTCTCTCTGTCTGCCTGGTGAGCACACGCACCCTATAGCAAAAAACTCTCAAAAAAAAAAAAATTGTATGGATTTGATGTGCTACTCCAGAACTTTGGTTTTTACTCAAAGGGAGATAGGAAGACATGATTTGACTAATGTTCTTTCTAAATATAATGTAAATCTAGGGATGTTCTAAGCACCTACCTCCTCTGCATGTTGATTCAGCCGTCCTCTGGATCTGTATGTGACTCTACTGCTTTGACACTCAGCTGACATATTCACTGACAAGAGGGTAGTAAACTGGAAGGTTCACAGGGGACTTTGTATCTACTCATGCACCATTGCCAAGAAATAATTTGAAGCCCCAGGAAATAGTCCTCCCAGGAGGAAATATAAACCAGATTTCAATGAGCAGTAGTAATGTCTACTATTAGGGGCAAATATAGAAGTGGTGAGGCAGGGGAGAGAACATTGCAATGAGCCAGAAAAGGAGATGACAATTGCTCAAACGATATTGGTAGCAGAAGTCAAATTCTGAATTTATTTTCAAGATAGGAGTAATAATATTTACTGATGAATCAAATGGGGGATTCTTAAGAGGAGGTGAGTTGAAAGGATGGGATTTGCCATTTACTGAGCAGAGAAGACTTCAGAAACAATACATTCAACAGGAATATTAAGAGTTTGGTTTTAAAACACTGTGTCTAAAATTTTCGTGGGACCCCCAAGTTGAAATGCTGACTATACAGTTGTGCATATGAGTCTGAGGTTCATGAGAGAGAGAAATTTAGATATGATCAACATAATGGTACTATTTATAGCCATGTGACACAAGAGAGATACCAAAAGAGAATATGTAGATAAAGAAAAGATCCAAGAACGAAGCTCTCCAATGCTTTTATTTATTTATTTATTTATTTTTGAATTACTAAAACAAGCAGAGATCTTGAGAAGGAGAAGCTATGAATTAAGGAAAAAAAAAAAAACAGTAATATGTGGCATTGCAAATGCCAAATATAAATGATGTCCAAAGAAGAAAGTGATCAACACTGTCAAATACTGCTAGTAGACAAAATTAAGTGAGGTCTGATAACTGGACATTGTATTTAGCTACACAGAGGTCATTGCTAACACTGACAGGAGACATTTTGTGGAGTGGAGGAGAAAAAAACCAATTGGAGTTCTTCAGGATCAGAAAAATATGGGGTCATAGGTAGAATGGGCTTTAAGAGAAGTTCAGCATGTCTTGTGCTGATGACACTCATTCGGGAAAACAAGAAATAGAGGAATACATAGGAAAAACCAGGAAAATTTCTAGAGTGATGTCTTAATTAGGTGAGAAGAAGAGAGATATAATGCCCTGGCGAAGGGTCCTCTTTTAGAAGCACATAGTAGGTTTGCCCACAAAAATGGAAAAGTCAAAGAGACTGGACACACATTTGGTGTGTGAGAAGGGGTAGTGATGGGAACCTGGAGACATCCTCTGGGAGCTTCTGTTTTCTCAGTAGACTAGGAACCAAAGTCTTCAGCTAGAATTAGAATAACAGAAGTTTAAAGAGAAACAGATGATCTTGTCATCTAGAACATAGGAGAGTGAATGGACGAGAGATGGAACGTAACTTCCGGACTGCTCTTAGGGACACCTGCTGCGAGTGATTATGAACTTAAAGTGAGGCCAACCAGTATTGGTGGTGGTGCTTTCTCCAGCCATGGTCAACTAGGTACGAACACGTACAGATATGAAATAGGCAGCAAGGTGGGATTTAAGAAGTCTCAATTTTATTGATCATGATCTTGCAACTGAGACTCCTATTTTAATTGTCCTTTTCTCAAAGGTGCTCCTGAGATTGGTGAATCACTATAGCGTCTGTCTCCCACCCTCCTGACTTAATGCACTTGCTCTCACTCCTTTGTTTCCAAACCCATTATCTGTGATCGCTACCTCATTTCTCCTTAGCACACACCTCCTCTGCAAGGACCCTTTATCTTGTTCCAGAAGGACAAGTTTCCTGAAGGATATGTTTCTAGTTTTCCTCAAATGAAAGTTCAACAGCCTCTGGGCTGCTTTCCACATATTCACCCCTTCCACTCCTTTCATGTTAAGCCCTGACTGCAGCCCCAAATTGGATCAGCACCCTGATTCAGGGAGTTTAGGACATGAATTTGAGCAGAGATCTACTATGGATAACAGTTCTCTGATAAAAATAAGAATGAATTGAACACCTTTGAGAGATGAAGCAAGAGGTTTCAGGATCCTGTCTTACCACTCTGAGCCCCATCTGCCTTGCTGCTTCATCCAAGAGCCAACTCAGAGACTGTTTGCACCGTGAGTGGCGTGCAGTGACAGAATGCAGCACACAGTATGTGTGCTTCTTACCTCAAATTGGGCCAATCCTTCCACAGTCCAGATGGCTAATGCTGCTGCAAAGACCCAGTCAACATGTTGAGTTTACCACCCTGAATTGCTTGCTCCTGAGGAAATATGAGAAATTGTTATTTAAACAAATGGGAGGTCAGCTTACTTACTTGGGAAAAATAAAATCTTACAGAAACATGTGGGCAGGTTTCAGTTTGAGCAAAAAGGCTTTCATTCATTTTATTTTAATGGTCTCTGTTGAATAAGCATGAAAGATGTTTTTCATTAGTCCTTCTTCCATATTATACCTGACAAGCAGGGGGAAAACATTAATTTTTCCTGTACTTAACAAATATTCTGTAGTGATATGGAGCAGCAGGAGAGATGCAAAAGGAATGGTAATTTTGCAAAATGAAAAGGCTTGGGCCAAAACAGCTCATTTATTCCCAGGAAGGAGCAAGACTATGCTAGCACATGATAAAAATAAACTGATGAAATTTCTAATACTGGAGATTATGATTAAAGACAATTTATAACCAGTCTGAAAATGAGGTAGGAAGGAATGCTTCATTTTCATTATTTTCTTCAACCTAATTTATTTTCTCACACCCCATCCATTCAACTGAGTACCTCCAACAGTCTCTCCATGGGTAGAACTTTTGCCTCATGCCCTCACTAATTCTTGCAACCACACAAATAGCTTATTGCAAAGGCTACTTTTCTTGCTGGGTCTAGAATTTTAACACTAATATGATTTTCCTTTATTTTTAATGTTCTGAGATTAATTGTACATGTAAAATATCTAGTTTTGAAATGTAAATGCCTTTGACATTTTACTTTAATTCCAATTTGAATGGTAATTTAAGGGTTTAATTAACAATAAAGATGAATCAACTATAAAATGAATACATAAATAGGGAGCAGAAATTTACAAAAATGCATTCTAATGCTTTCTCTATAAATTCTTATTGGAGTGGGACAGTTGTGTGTGTTCATGTACTTCATCGCACAATTAAAAACAGGAAAGACCCACCTAAAATGGTGCCTGTTTAAACATTTAAAGCCGATTAGCAATCGTGAATACCAGTAATAATAAATTTAAAAAATAGGAAGTGATGGCTATTTAGAAGAAAGAGGTAGTAAAGCAAATAAGCAATTAAAATCTAAAAGAAAAACCTTCCTTAAATTTGCATAAGCAAAATAATAAATAACTCATTAAAGTATGACAGAATTTGTATTGAACACTAATTATGAGCCCAGGAAATATGTTAAATACTTTACTTATATGAGCTCATTCATGCCCATATAATCCCATGAGAGATCCTAATATTTCTTTTTTCACAGATGAAGAGACTGGAGTTGAGAAAGTGAAGCAACTTACACAGGATCACACAGATGGTAAGTGGCATGGGGACGGATTAAATTCAAGTCGGTCTAATTCCAGTTATGTAAAGAATTTCTTAAAATCTATTTGTTTCATTAAAAAATCTTAAACTACAATGCAGAATAAAAACTTCTTAAAAAAATTTTAAATGTATAAAATAGCAAACTTCTGATAATGAAAATGCATACTCATTGAAAGTCAAATATACTCTGTATTGACAAAGCAATATGTGCAAGAGGGAAGTAGGGGGCATCTCACTCCCTGACCCCAAAATATTGGGTTGTCAGAAAAGTCTTATTTTTTTCTATGTTTTTCTATACAAAAATGGCTCATGAGTTTTCCGACAAGCCAATGTATTACAAAACTGTGATAATGAAGTGTGGTATTGGCACAAAAACAGGCAAGTAAACCAATGGAACAGAATAGAGACCTCAGAAATAAACCCTCACACATACAGCCAACTCATTTTTGATAAAGGGTGCCAGGCAATCCACTGGAGAGAATAAAATCTCTTTAGCAAGTGGTGCTGAAAAAACTGGGTATCCACCTGCAGAAATATGAATCTGGAGCCCTATCTTTCACTAACAAAAATCAACTCAAAATAGATCAGAGATCTAAACCTAAGATCTCAGACTATTAAACTACTACTGGAAAACACTGGGAAAACTCTGGGAGACATTGGAATAGACAAAGACTTCTTAAATAAGACCACTAAAGTACAGGCAATAGTCCCAAAAATATACAGGTGGGATTACATCAGGTGAAAAAGCTTCTGCCCAGCAAAAGAAATAACAATAAGAGTGAATCAACAACCCTTGGAATGGGGGAATATATTTGCAAACTATACCTTAGATAAGGGACTGATTACCAGACTATACAGGGAGCTCAAGCAGCTTACCTGAAAAAAAAAAAAAAATGTAAGCAACCAAATTAAAAGATGGGCAAATGAGCTGAACAGACAACTCTCTAAGGAAGACATACTAAAAGCCAAAAGCATATGAAAAAATGCTCAACATCCCTTATCATAAGGCATATTCAAATCAAAACCACAATGAGATACCACCGAACCCCGGTCAGAATGTGAAGATTAAAAAATACAGAATGGTAAGCGCTGCCAAGCCTATGGTGAAAAGGGAACTCTCCTACACTGTTGGTGGGAATGTAAATTAGTACAGCCACTGTGGAGAACAATATGGAGGTTCCTCAAAGGCCTACAAATAGAACTACCATATGATCCTACAATTCCACTCCTGGCTATCTACCAAAGGATAGGAAGACACTGTTCAAAAAACACTTGCACATCCATGTTTCTTGTGGCATTATTCACAATTGCTAAGACATGAAACCAACTCAAATGTCCACAAACAGATGAATGGATTGAAAAAAATATATAGCATACACACTATGGAATACCATTCAGCCATAACAAGTGAGATCTTGGAATTTGATAGAAAGTGGATGAATATGAAAGATTTACTGCTAAGTGAAGCAAGCAGGTTATTAGAAGCATTGTGTGACACCACTCAATATATACCAAATGTCCACCCTCCATGACAGAAACTGAAAGATTGAAAGGTATAAAAACATGGAGAGCAATTATGGAAACTAGATACAGTATGAGAAGTGGATAGGAAACATGGAAGGGTGAGAGGGAAGGAATTAAGGAGAAAAAGAAAGAAGCAAAACATTTAAGGGACATAAAAATGGAAAATTAACTGTTGATAATGTGTATGATATTATATTAGTCCTTTGACTGGACTAATATACAGTGTATTCATGCTGGAAAAATTCATTTGGTATGTTCCAATGATATACAGAGAGTGACTATAAAATAATAATGATAAAAGATATCTTATAAAAAAGAGAGATATAAATTGGCATCAGATATAAAGATATATTTTAATTCATGATATTACACAAAACACCCCTCCTGTTACCTCTGAATTTTGTAGTATATCATAATGAGCTTGTAAAAAGAATCCTCTTGGGAACCAGCAGTTAGCGTAATGGCTATGTCGCTGGACTCCCACGTAGTCGACCGCAGTTCGCGTCTCGGACCCGGTGGCTTACAACTCACGCCGGGCGCGTGTGCGTGCGTGCCCAGGATCCCGAGAGGAGAGTAGAGGAGAAGGGATTGCGGCGTGACCATCCCCCCTGGGGGGTGATTTCTCGCTTTCTGTCTCTATGTCTCTCTCTGTCTGTCTGGCGAGCGCACGCGCCCTATAGCGAAAAACCTCTCCAAAAAAAAAAAAAAAAAGAATCCTCTTGAGTTAATGTGAATTCAAACATTCTTTTTACCCACTCATAAAAGTGGAGTAGATCTGCTCTTCCAGTGGTACAGAGAGACAGTGCACGATCCTCTAAGTACTGGGTTGACAGGTAAGTCATTATACATTTTTGCATAGAAAAACATAGAAAAATACATTCTGCCTTTTCCGATGACCTAATATTTCCCTGAACTATCGCTCCAAGAAGTTACTTGTGCCACTTAACTTGCGCCTCTTAAAAGTTCATGGAAAAGAATCAGCGATTACTAGTCTACTTCTAAGTGTGATTTTGTTACAAAAAGAACTGGAATATCTGCTGTGGAACTGAATCATATTTGAGGTGTACAAAGGACACTGGTGTCATTTCACTGTGGAGACATACATTCTCCAACTCACTGGAGATCACCTGTTAGAATGTATTCCTTTGTGTTGTTTTGGTGAAGGAGAATTAGAGTACTATTTTCAACTAACAGAAGTCAAACTGCAGTTTTCTTCAGATAAACTGACCTATCAGCAAAAGACTGATAATCTTTTTCCTTAAAAAAATAGGAAATGGAAAGGTATTTCTTAAGACCCTTGGACCATAAATAGGAAAAGCTAAACAGATAGTAAGTTTCGAAGTATTCATAAGCTTTTGTTGATTTATACAGTGCTTTCAGATAAAATTTCACTGATTTTGATCGTGGTCCTTCGAGTTGGATAGGGCAGGTCTTATTAGGCTCGTTAAACAGAAAAGCCAACAGGAGCTCAGGAAGGTCAACTTGCTCATCCAAGGTTACAAGGATTTTAAATGGTAATATTGACTCCAGCACCGGTCTTTTGACTGTCAAGATTTAATATTGATAAAATGTTTATTACTTGGAGGCTTTATGGACAATCATTTCATTAAATGGAAAGCTCTACTGAGGTTTTCCCTAAAAATTCTGGCTTCTCAATGCATGGCTAGCCATGCCATGACATTTCTCACTGTAAAATTCCAACATATGACATTTTCATCACCTTTGTCTCCAGGGCCACCAGTATCTGTTAGCACCTTTGATGTGTTACTCTCTGTCAGACATTTGACATATTAACTTTTTCAATCATCACAAAAACTGTGGCAGATATCATTGCTCTTTTTTCTATAAAAGAAGCTGTGCTTGGAAGTATCCTAACAATGCTATTGAGTAGATCAAACAGACTAGCTGTGGCTAAAAACAAAAAGTGAAAATAATAGCCTCAGTGGGTTACAACCTCTAAGGTACATGTTGGTTCTAGATATTGTGTGGCTTAACTCCTAGACCTATTCTTTCCAGGATCCAACCTGGGAAACCAACCCCCTGAGGCCCTTTGCAGGTTTCATGGCAAAGGCTGTATTAGGTCACATCAGAATTTATAAAGCTTCTGTTCAGAAGTTCATGTTCATTGTCTCAGACTTCTTTAGTTGAAGCAATTCACCTGAACAAGTCTGACATTGCTATAGTGGGTTTGGATAATCCCCCACATAGAGGGGCCATAGAGAGGCAGCACATATTTTGGGACAAGAGCATAAGTTACTAAATCTATAATCTGGGTGACAAATATTTGCTTCATCCTTTACTAGAATCAACCCCCAAATTTTATCTTAACACAAGATCAGATCACAAGCCTAAGATGTTATGATAGTATCTCATTAGGTCTTTTTTTGTCTTTTAGAGGTTTTTGCCTTAGGGCACATGTACTCACTGTATAGAGAGACAAAGACGGTGAGAGTGAAAGTGAGAAATCACCCCCAGGGAGGATAGCATAGCACAATCTCTTTCCTTCATTCTCCTCTAGGGATCTTGGGCACACACACACAGGTACCTGGCATGAGTTTCAAGCCACTGGGTCCAGGATTCAAACTGCAGTGGCCATGTGGGAGTCTTGCAATGGAACCACTGCACCATCTGCTGACCCTCCTTAAGTCTTGATATGGTTCCTGTTGACTACAGAAATCTATGAACAATAAATTATGAGAATAAAATAGAATGCTACACAACACACACACACACACACACACACACACACACACACACACCAGTTGCATGTGGGAGCTGCTTTGGATCTGCTTGGAAACATCCATTGTGAAATTTTCAAGAACTTTGCAAGTGCCACATCAGTAGCTTAAAAGTGGTCATTATTGGAGAATTTACACTTCAGAAATGGGCAAATGCTACCTACAAATCAGGGCTTTTTTTTTCCCTGGAGAAACTGTTATTGTATTGTCTGATCTCCAAAAAATTGAGGGCAACAGTTTTACTAAGCATTTTCACTGCTACATTCAAGGATGCCCAGCCTCCAGTAAGTTTCCTTGTCACCTTTGGCCTAGCCCCAAAACTGTGCATGTATTTCGTGTGCTTTTTCACGGCAGGGAACTCCACTCCCAGTACAATTTTCTGTATCATTCTGAATAGCCTAGTTTGATGTTAAGTATATCCCCACATCTCAGCTGACTGTGATAACAAAATTTGCTAAAATTTTTTTGTTACTTATGTTAATGTTGGCTACAAGAGGACTGTGATTCTGCTCCACACACCCCTTCATTTAGGGATTGAAGCTGAAGGGACACTGTTGATCTCAAGACAGAGGGAAAATACCATGTTTGGTTGACCATAAAATAGACATAAAGCTCTGTCACTTCTGCTCCATTGACCAAGAAAATGACATGGGTGATGGGATTTGGGAATCAAATCCTCCCATAGGGAAGAGCCTATAAGGTATAATATTTTGGAGAAATAATGTGGTAGAGACTATCTGAATCTAAAGCCTGTGTTCTTAATCACTATATTATGACCTGTTCAAACTATGGCTTGGCCTCCTCCTGATGTTAAATTAATGACACAAGTTTGTAGAATGCTTTGTGACAAAAAGCAAATATGACCATGTTAATTGCTGCAGCTTTCTAAGTGACATGAAGGCAATAACTGTCAAGAATACCAGTCATAACTGAACTTTTTTCGACTAACTTGAGACAAATTTATTTCCAACAGGAAGATTTAAGGAAAAGGGTTTGTTAACAGTCATATAAAGGATATTTTTGCACCCTCTTTAGAGTGATGGAAAATAAATCATAAAAAGTTATGTTTTTAAATGATGTGTTTCACCTTGAAAGATTACTTGTAATTACTTATCATTAACTATGATTCAAAGCAGTTGGAGAAATAAAACACTTATCCCTCCTATTTCATAAGTTGGGAAACGTAAATCAGGTTTGTCATTTATATTGGCACAATAAAGTAGGAGTTTAAAGCAATTACACAGATGAGTCAAAGACACGCAGTTATGTAGATATAGATATAGATATAGATAGGCACATACACACACAAAAGGGGGCTTCAAAAAGTGTATGGAAAAATAGAATTAAAATACAGGAGTTTTTCAGTGCGAAAAATCTTCATGCACAACTTTTTCATCATATGCATTTTCCACAAACTTTTTAAAGCTTATTTATTTCTTTATTCCATGAGAAAGATATAGGCACTCCCCATAAGGTCTTAGTGCCACAATCCATCCCCCGTCTCAGTCAGCCTAGATCCCAGGCATATGTGTGCCCCCAGCATGATCATGAGGTCTTGGGTTGCAAATCTGTTGGTTCCAGATGCAGCTTTATTACTGCACCACCTGGTCCCAATTTTATGAACTTTTGGAAGACCCTTTGTGTGTGTGTATGTGTGTGTGTTTTTTTTCCTCCTCTGTATTTAGCTGGACTCAATAACACTTTAAGATCCTCACTCTAAAAAAAAAGTCTAAAAGAAAGAAGTTAGGATTTCATTTTGGAGCATTGTTTGCACTGAAGCTTTGATTTTGGAGCCATAGCACCCTAAATTTCTCTTATTTTCAACATCCCTTGAGGTATACAATGCAATGTGGGACTCAACAGAAGCTAAGAACAATAGAGTTGCAATGTCAAGATTAGAGATAAATAAGTGGGATCAGGTTTAGGCAATGATTATAAGAGTACACTTTATATTTTTCCATAGTTAGCAGAACCAGTTATGTTGGAATTAAAGTAATATTTGACTTTGAAAAATACATATCCACCAAAAAGAATTTAGACCATTTTTTAATTATGTGAAATAAAGACTAGGAAGGAACTCATTATTTAGCATGGTGGAAGAACTGTTGATGCCCTAGAAATAAATTCAACTTACTTGACTAACTAAAATCACTGGTTCATTGGTTTTCCCTTGCTCTTCTAGTTCCCAGGCTGCAGTTTCATTGATGACTGGCATTTCCACTTTGCTTTCTATAGTAGTTAGGATTCTCAAGATAAATAGTACAGATAGATGATCAATAGCAAGATAGATATGAGAAGACTTATGAAAATTGACATATGCAATAATTGAGGCTGAGAAGTCCCACCACCTACCGTCTACTGGCTGGAGAACCAAGAAAACCTACAGCACAATTCAGTCTGATTTGGAAGCAAGGATGGAATAAGTCCCAGCCTGAGACCAAAGCCTCTGGGTCAGATATGGTGAGTTACACAGTGCTTATCAAGTATTTATGAGCAGAGGTATATTATAGGATATGAGATAAGAGGCTCACACACAAGATAGTATACTTATTCACAGTTAGGTATTATCAGACCCTCTGACCACCACCCCATTTACAGTCAGAAATATATCCTTCCACTGCATTGTTTATATATACTTGTTTCCACGGCTCAAGTTTGTTCTCAAACCAATTATGATGATTTAGTTGTTACTGAAGTTTCATCATTTAATTAGAGGATATGTATACTAGTGAAATGTGACTGTGGGAAGGAAAAGAATTATTTTTATGAGTAATGAAATGCTTTAAAAACACAGACTGAGGGCCTAGCCCCTTAGCCTAGTGGCTAAGGGAGACAAATCAGATCACACATGGTTAACTGTGACTCAAATCCCAGCCCCAGTGGCTTGAAAAAATACCAGGTATATGTGTGTGTATGCCCCAAATTCCTACAGGATATAGAAATGGAGAAGAAGGGATTGGAGCATGACCATGCCCTACTGGGGGTTGCTTTCTCTCTCCTTCTCTTTTTCTGTCTCATAAGCACACATGGTATCTGGCAATTTTTAAAATGACAGACTGATGAAGAGTAATTACTGACAGATTACTCTCTGTATTAGTCAAGGTTCTCCAAAGAAACAGACCAAAATGATTTATTATAAAAATTAAATTGGCTTATGCTATTATGAGGGCTGAAAAGTCCCAAGATCTTCGGTCAGCAACGTCCAGACTCAGAAGAGTCAATGGTGTAGACCAAGCTGAAAGCCAAGAGGTTGGAAACCCATAATGAGCTAACGTTTCATTTCAAGTTCAAAGGCCAGAAAGACCAATGTCCCAGCTCAGTTAGGCAGACAGATTTCCCTCTTATTCATAATTTTGTTCTATTCAGGTCTCCAGTTGATTAGGTGAGGCCCATATACATTTGGGAGGGCAATTTGCTTTACTCAGTGTACTGATTCAAGTGTTAATCTCATCTAGAAATATCTTCACGGACACACCCATAATTTTTTTTTTCCCTTAGGTTTTTGCCTTCAGGTGTGTGCACTCACAGGAGGGGTGGGGGGTGCAGGAAAGACAGACACAGTGAGAGGCAAAGTGAGAAATCACCCTCTCCACACACACCCAGGGGATGTCCACACCACAATCCCTTCTCCTTCATTGTCCTCCTGGGATCTTGGGTACACAAGCACGTGCACCCAGCATGAGTTTCAAGACAGCAGGTTCAGGACTCAGACCACAGTTGGCCATGCGGGAGTCCAGCGATGTAGCCACTAAGCCATATGCTGGTTGTATGAGAATAATAGTTTGCCAAATGGCAGGATACCCCCACGGCCCAATCAAGTTGACCATAAAATTTATTATCGCAGCATCATTAATAAATTAGAAAATCTAGTAGAAATTAGAAAAATCTATTTAGAAATTAGAAAATTTCAAGGCCAGCAGATGTATGGAGGTAAAAGCAGCTGTATCCCACATGGCCAAGTGCGTAGTTTGAGTCCCAAACTCAGTGGCTTAAAAATCATCCCAGGCAAGTGTGCTTGCATGCCCAAAATCCCAAGAGCAGAATAGAGGAGAAAGGATTGCAGCATGGTCATATCCCCAGAAGCTGATTTCTCACAGACTCTCTCTCTCTAGTCAACATCCATGCCCTACAACAAGCAAATAAAAATTAGAAAATTTCAAAACAATTCTGAACTCAGATTCAGTATGCAGAAATTATAGAACTTATTATGAAAGAGGATAAACAATTTTTTGAATGTGGTTAGATTCCTACCCTCCCAAGAAAAAGACTAGTAGTTAGGGAATCTGGATACCACATAGTCAACTACAGTTCGAATCCCAACCATGTTAAAATCCCAAAACTGGCAGCTTGAAAACCACACCAAGGATGTATGTATGTGTGTTTGTGTGTGTGTGTGTGTGTGTGTGTGTGTGTGTCAAGATTCTGATGGAATGAAGAAATGGAAAAGAATGGGTTGCAGCTTGACCGTGCCCACTGGGGGTGTGGGGGTGCTTACTCTCTCCCCTCCTCCTCCTCCAATTCCCATCTCTCTGTCTCTATCTGGTGAGCCCATATGACCTTGCGCAATTATAAAGGTTTTTTGGGTTTTTTTTTTAAGTGAAAAATAAATATGCGTTAAGATCAAATAAAGTAATATTGGCAAACTTTAATTTTTTTATGAACCCATACTTTAACATATTTTTTAATATATTTTCCAAACAGCTGTCTCAGATAACATCAGCTAAAAGTGATTCTACTATATAAAACGATGAAATTGGCAAGTACAGTCAAAGAAATGAGACATGGGAATGTCAGAACTATGCATGAAGACAGTTTAATTTTTCCTGAGGGCATTTTTTTCTCCTGCGCATTCTACATATGTGCCAATTCTTGCTGTTTGGTGTTTTAAAGACTACCCAGAGTCTGAAAATATCCATCACAGCTATTCGAGCCTTGAGTAATGTCAATCATCAGATTGTTCTCTTGCTATTGACTGCTGAGAGTATTGGAAAAAGTCATACAATGATTCCAGTTGGTATGACAACCCATTCATGTAATCTAACATCACCTGGCCTATTGAGACCACTGGAGAATTACTTATCTCTAGTTCACTCTCAATTCATGCAATTTTTCTTATAAACCATTTTTGCTTTTCTAATTCATATGAAGTCCCCAAATCCACATGCATCTCCTTCACTTTCAGTGAAAGGAGTCTTTCTCCTACATACTTGAGAAAATAAAGACCCTGTGATAGGATCTCCTCCTCCATTCATTCACAATGTATCTTCATATCAGCCCTGTCTCTCTTACTTCCCCCTCCCTTCAAGGTTTTCTCTCTCTCTATTGGCAAGCTTATTCATTCACACAATATAACAACACACAGGTCTAACTTCTGTATTCCCCTTTCATTGTCTTTGACTACTGGTCAGACTAGATTTCTACTAATGCTTTAAACTCAGCCCCTTCAAATTCTTTAAACTTCCTGTCATTTTTAGAAAATTTAGTAGGTCTACAAAAGTATCTGGATGGTTGTCTTTATTCCCCAATTCATTTACTCAGGTCAAGATAGGTGAACTTATTTTTCCATCTCTAGCACTAAAATTGTATAATCTTTTTATACATTTATGAAAAATTCTTCCTTCAGGACCTAGTCCCGTAATATACTCACTCTGACCATCTTAATTATGAGTTTATTCCTGTTATAAAGTGAACTTGCATTTTCCTGCTTCTCCAAGTGACAAGTTAAATGAAAGATCCATGCCAACAGATTTCTTAAATGATAACCTAACTTCGCCAAAATAGTCTCCTGAGAGATTCTCTCTTCACTCAAACTAGATCTAAATCCAATAGGCAGGGCTCTCTGAAGGCCATAGCTGCCAGCTGCCACCAAGTGCTTCCAGGTGGGCATCTCAGCTAACCAACAATGCCATTGATGGAGCCGCAATCCAATTACAGAGACTCACACAGCCCAGGGGATTTTGCCTTTCTTCCAGGAATGCAAGGACAAAGTGCCAAATCCAGCAGGTTGCATATTTTGACTCATAAAATGTATAATTTGTCAAAATCACTTTTCTTTAAACAATTTAATAGAAATCTTTGGCAGGCATATACACTAATAATGATTTACATATTAATTTGGTATTCAATTGTTCCATTTTATCCCCAAACCCTTTGTACCATTCAGGTAGTGCTATTATTCTTTTGATTATGGCTCATATGAGTGGGTCATTTGCCCAAGAGTTATCTCTGCTATATTTGAAAGTGCTCCATGACTCTTCTAAGAAGGTCTATGTTGAAATGAGTAATAACTGGTTGACTATGGAGCAATATTTAATGATGTCTTGAATTGTTAAATTGTGTAAACCCAAAATAAATGAAGAGAAATATAGCAAACCAAAAGGAAAAGGGAGTTTTCAGAGCTGAGAAATCATCTTGTCAAATTTACCTTATTGAGTGATTTTCCTGATTTAAAAAACAGAATATTATTTACGTTACTGCTAAATCTCAGTTCTTAGATACTTCCAAATTTTTCCTAAAATGAAATTTCTATCTAACTCCTTAATGATAGAGTTAATCTGGCTGGTAAATTTATAAAGGAATAACAAAGAAAAGGAGATGTGTCTCAAGAGAAAAAAAAAAATCACTTCCCATTGTAATAACACACAATAAGCCTGCTCTGTGAGGCAAGTGTTAAGTGCTATGTACAGGAAGCCGGATCCCACATGGCCAACCAAGTGCATGTGGATGTGCCCAGGATCTTGAAAAGTGCAATGTGATAAGGCCCCATTGGGAAATGCTTTCTTTCCTCTGTCTCATCTCTCTCTCCCTCTTACTCTCTCTTGCACGCATATGCACACATATACATGCACCCTCTGGCACAATAAAATGAAAGAAAAATATAACAAGAAGATCAGGTTCTTGAGCTCTGAAATCTATGTGAGCTACATTAGTGATCATATTAAAATTCACATCACATCGCTAGTTTGTTTCTCCTGAAAACTGCTCTGCTTGATCTGATTATGTTTCAATCAGATTTTAAGTAGCTCTCCTCTTACCTTTAAGAAGGTGATAAAGTGTCCTACTGAGCCATCGAACTAATTTTGGTTTTTGTTTAATCCTTCAAAATGCTGTTGCCAAAGGAGAAGGGAGTTCAGGTGAAACCATTCTCTTCCTAAACAGGTGCTGACTGCCCACACTCCACCCCAGTTATGCAGTCTTCTATATTTTCCTTGCCAAAGGTAAGTTATTCAAATTTCATAGCCATAAAAGCTTTACTTCTCTTTTTCTCTCTTTGCCCTTAAGATATTCTCAGAGGGGTTTTACTCTATGCCATACGATGCTAAAGTTGCACAGAAGCGATATGGTAATTGCATGTGAGCTACAGTTAAGGCCTAATGAACATTATGTTTATGAAGAATGTAGCTCTGATTTCTAAAAGCACTTTGGTAAATTATACAAATTAAATATTCATTACTTTGTACTTCATTAGTTCACATTTGGAACACTTTTTCTTCATTATAATAGCCTGGAGTAAAAGCTTCTTTCTTTTTTTTTAATACATTTTATTCTGTTATTTTTCAGAAACTCTTTACTTACAATATTAGGACAAAACTGTATTTTTTCCATGGGGGCTATAATATTCACAGTTTTCTTTTAGAAAAAACTACATATTTGTTTCACACAAAGAAAGTCAACATGTGTTCATTTGCAGTTCTTATCTTGGTAGTCAGCATAAAAATATGTAAACTTTTAAGTCTGATAATCACTCAGAGTTTACATCTGCTGTTATTCATATAAAAGGAATGTTATTTCATTAGGGAGAAACCTCAGTTCTAAGCTAAAGATAGTGCAGAGTTATAAAGGTATATTTGCCATGTTGGAGTAACCTGTGGGTGATTTATTAGTCACCAGGCTGTGAGAAGTTAAAAATCCTTTAAACAGTAAAGTTGTTTGTCTAAGGTAGGTGATAAACAGACAGCCTTCCTGGGCACATGGAGATTAAAATGGAAGAAAGAATTATGATTGGAGCTACTCTTCTCCACTTCTAAACACCCCAGTCAGCTAAAATGCATTCTTGTCTTGATGTATGCAGCAACGCGTGTGAGAAACACTGAGAATGAGTAAGCCCTCCTATGAGGCTAGCTGTTGAATGTCTATCGCAGTAGTCATACAGTCACAGTCAAAGGATTGGAAACAGGTAATTTAAATATGTACTTGTTGGGGCCAGCAGGTGGTGTAGTGGCTAATGCATTGGACTCCTACATGGTTGACAGTAGTTCAAGTCTCGGACCCAGCAGCTTGAAACTTGCCAGGCTCCTGTGCATGCATGTCCCAAATCCCAAGGGGAGAACAGAGGAGAAGAGATTGTGGCATGGCCATCTCCCCGGGAGGTGGTTTCTCACATTTCTCTCTCTGTGTGTCTGTATCTCTGGCGAGCACACATGCCTTATAGCAAAAATCTCTCTTAAAAAAAAAAAAAAGAACTTACACACAAATTAAGTGTCTCCAATTTTAGAGTTTTCCAGATTGTTTTCACTTAAGATTTACATAAATGGCAATTAATTGTGAATTTTTTCTATACGATACTGGGGAGTGAAGTGAATTTTAAAAGATCACAGGTAAGGACGGACTGGTAGCAGGGCAGGACAGTGCAGCACATATAGAATTGAATCTCTCACTTCAGCCCTAACAGCTTGAAAAAGACAGAGGGCATGTATGCGTGCATGTCAAATCTCTGATGGGATGGAGAAATGGAGGAAAAAGGATTGTGGTGTGACCGCACCCCATTGGGGGTGCTTTTCCTCTCTCTCTCTTTTTCTCTCTCTAGTACATGTGCCACCTGACCATTAAAAAGAAAAAAAAATAATTACAGATAAAATGATCTGCCTGGATTTAAATAAAATAATATTTAGAAGTTTTTCATAGTTTGTTTCTTCCTTTCATGAATGATAGAGACAGAAAAAAAGAAAAGCAGATAGGTACCACCCATGGGGGATACCTTTACACACTGCACTGCAATCAAAATTAACCTCAGTCTTCAGGATCATTTGTATGCACACACACCTGGTATGTACCAGGAGGTCTCAGTACATGAGCTAAAGATTTTCCCATGTGGAACTAGTTGTGTTACCACTACACCACCATCTGGCCCCCAAATAATATTTAAATTTTAGAGAGAACTGTTAAGAAACAGAAGACTTAAATTCAAGTTCTGGATGCAACATGTGGTTTTATGATATTCATAAAAATTTCTTAATCTTTGGATCATCAGTGATCTAACCAATTATATATAAATAATACCTGCTTTACCCGCTCCGCTGGCTTGTGTTATACAGTGAGACTATGAGATATGAAAAAAAAAAAAAAAAAAAAAAAAAAAAAAAACTAAAAATTTTCAATGCAAAATACCATATAGTTTAATGATATTAAAAAAAAGATCATGAGCTCCGTAATTACCATACATTGGTATACCAATGATAAAATATGAATTCTATTTTAAAGCATGCAAAGCAAAGAGACCCAGACCAAGCCTTCTCTTGAAGGTGAACACTATCCTACCAGAAGGTTGATCATTATATCATTCAGATGAGACCGTATTTTATTTTTTTGCTTCTAAAATCTACTTTAACTGAATTTTTTCTATAAGTAACTTCAAGAAAATAATAGAACCATGAGAACAAGTTTTCCCCTGGAACTTGAAAGAAATGACAATGAGTGGCTTTGTAGGTATTCAATCTACTTATGTCAACATTGAAAGAGTCCAGAGAATGTCTGAGAGAAGAGAGGGAAGGAGCAACTTCATGACACAAGGAGGCTTGGGATGAAACAAAATAGAACAAAGCCTAGGGGGAAGGTATTGGAAAATTATTTTGTTTCCATGATAGTTGGAAAAGAAGCTCTTGAAAGCAACTAAGAAAGAAGAAAGGTAAAAGTAAAAAACCTACTTCGGAAATCTGTGTTTTTGATTTAGACAACAGTATTTTGCATGTTATCAGCGGAGGGGGGAGGAAATGACTAAAAGAAAGACTTAGACCCCAGAAAAGTAATCTACCAATATGAGTAAATTCTGACATTTTGAGAATAGGAAAAAACAAAACCCAAAGTGTTGTTTTTCAATTCTCTACTCTCTGCTCAACAACATAGAATAACATTTAGAGGATGTCAGATATATAGGGATTTTTTTCCCCACACACAACCAAGCACTTCTGCCATGGATAACAGCTACAGAATTTAATATAATTCTGAGACAATCTACTTGTAGATAGTGTCAGATCTCAGGTTGAAGGTTCAGTCCCAGGAGAATGTTCCCCATTTTCAATGCCAATTGCAATCCCAGGTTGTAACTGGCTATATGCAGGGGTCTGACTGATAACTGACTATACATGGGGGTTCCCATGACCCTCTCCTCAAGTTTGATTAATTTGCTAACATGGTGCACAGGACCAAGAATGCACTTTACTTATAGTTATACATTTATTATAATGGATATTACAAAGTGTGCAGATGAACAGCCAGATGAAAAAGATGTACAAAACAAGGCATGTGGAAAGAAGCTACCATACCCTGTCCCAGCAGAGCACCCTTCAGGAACCTCCATGTGTCCAGCTATCTGGAAGCTCCCTGAACACAGTCCTTTTGGGTTTTTATGGTGGCTTCATTACATAGGCATAATTGATTAAAGCATTGACCATTGGTGATCAACTCAAAGCTTAGGGGTGGGGCTGAAATTCACAGTCCTCTAATCACACCTTTGTCTTCCCCTTGACCAGCCCATCCTGAAGCTACCTAGGGGATCTCTAGCCACCAGTCATCTAATTACTATACAAAAGGCACTCTCATCATTATGGAGAGTCTATGTTCTTTCCTATCCCAGCACTAGTTACCTCAGTGTTTTGCTTCATGGGTTTCTGGTTTGGAGTTTTGTGCCAGGAAATAGGGAATGTCAAACAAGGACAAGTGCTGGGACCAGCAGTTAGCGTAATAGCTATGTCGCTGGACTCCCATGTAGTCGACTGGGGTTCGAGTCCCGCACCCAGTGGCTTAAACTCATGCCGGGAGCATGTGCGTGCGTGTCCAAGATCCTGAGAGGAGAATGGAGGAGAAGGGATTGCGGCATGGCTATGCCCTCTGGGGGGTGATTTCTTGCTTTCTATCTCTCTGTCTGTCTCTGTCTTTCTGGCAAGCACACGTGCCCAATAAGAAGAAAACCTCTCCTAAAACAAAAGAACAAGTGCGATGTAAAAGTTATAATGGAGGTTATAATGGAGAAAAGAACCACCATTCTTACAAAGCTAGTTCAAAATAAGGGTTATACCCTGTAGCATGCAGCCAGCCCTTATGAGCACCATAGCTGTAGAGAAATGCAAACATGTCCGCCTGCTCTGAGGAAGCAAACTCTTTTACACTTAAAAAAAAAAGAACAAGTGCAATGTTTGGAAAAGAGTTACCATTGGTCTGTTTGGAAAGAGCTTCCACTGGTCAAAATTATCATAGAAAGATCTAGGGGACATAAAGGAAGGGACAGGATTAGATAAAAGTCTCCTAGCAGAAGTTATCTAGAGCAGTGTATTGGTGGTGAGATAATGGTAACTTCTCTGTGTCATCGAGGTATGTGGCCAGTCCTAAAGTGGTCTAGTGCAAGTGTTTACCATGAGAAAGACTGTCTTTGTGAAGATCAATCACATAGACAACAGGAAATAACTAAAAACCCAAAACAACAATGACAAAAAGAAACAGGCTGCTAGCAACTCTCCTTTTTGTAATGTCTTTGGTCTTAATTTAGCAAAGCTATCTCTTTTCTGGGTAGAGTTTATCTTCACTGGACAAAAACCAAGTATTTAAATCATACTATCACAGTCATGTTAAAAAGAAACATCTCAATTTGTCAGCCAGATTCATTTGAGGAGATAATGGTAAGTGGAAGGAGTCGAAGATAATGTGAAAATTGCACATGAAAGTAATGGGATGGATATGGGGTTTCCTACAGGATAAGAATGACAGGCTAGAATAAATATTAGGACTACTACAGAGTTAAGTAGCAATGACTATTCCTCTTTCCTATTGACCTATCTTCATTCCTGACATTAAAACTTGTTTATAATTCACGTTATTCAATGAATGTCTTCAGAAAAGTCAGAATCATGCTAGTGAAATATTTCACGCCATCCTTTCAATAGCATTCCAGTCAACTGGGAGCATGGCTTATGTGTAAACACCTACAGAGATGAGATCATCATTGCTTCCTGAAGCAAAATGTGCCATGTTTGGTGAATTTTGTTTGTTAGAAGTCTTTCCTATGTTGAGCTGAAGCTGATCATCTGTAGCTTCTTCAACTGAGTTTAATCTGCATCCTTTGGGTCTCAAGACTGATGCCCACCTCTTCTGCTTGGTTCTATATTCCTTACTTTCTTATACTAACGTATTGAACAAATATGGTTACACAAACATTGTATACCTGCTATTATAAACTCATCTCCCTTTTGACAATTACAATGATAACTACAGTAGGGCAGTGGGGTGGATGGGCCAACATGCAGGTGGTAAAATAATATACTAGAGACAGAAATGCAAGTTAGATTTATCAGAGCTTAGGGGAGAGTACCCAGTGGAACCTGAGCAGGTTCCAAGACTCCTGCCCTGAGAGGGATTCTTGGGGTTAGGATAAACTGCAAACTCCATCAAGATGGGGGCTGCTCCTTTCTCAGGAATGCAATGTTTATTAGCCACGTGGATTACCAGAGGTGGCGCCAGAGAAGGATCCAGAACGTCAGTTTCCCCTGTTGTAAAAGCTTATCGTGGGGGCTTTATCCTGGGTCCTTTTATTAACCTGAGCAAGATTATTTATTTCCTTAGGTAATAATATTTCCCTTTTTATTAACCTTTGCTTGCCTATTTTCTTATGATCTCTCTACAGTAAGAGAGAGTTCCCCCCCGCCTCCGCCACCTGACCATGTCTTGACAGTACCAAAGATCCAGAGTTCTGTGATAAATGCCCATCCCAATTTTCCAAGAGGAAGGAAACTTCTATTTGATGAACCCTGTGATGAGCTGAGGATTTTACATGGATTATATCATCCAATCCTCTCATTACCCTTACAAAACAGGCTGCTATTTACCCCTTCCAACAGATAGTCGTTTATCCTTCACGGTTATAGACTATCTGTTATTACTTTCCTTTCTCAGGTACTGATTTTTTATGTGTACCTTGCATTACCTCATATATATTTTCTTTTAGTGTTCATATTTTTATTATTTTTTATATTTGCTCTGTGTTTTTCAATGCTTTCTTGAATGAAGCAAGATATAAATAAATGATATTTTAAATTGACATTTTACAGATGGAATGCTGAAGCTCAAAGAGGTTGAGTAACTTGACCACAAGGTGATCAGACTCTGGAAAATGGATTCTTGGTAACTGAACCCTTGAGAATCTGATTTATAAACTCGAAGTCTCATTTACTACTTTTAATGGAAGAACTATGTGGAAGAATAACTGATGCCCGTCATTGCATAAAGCGAAGAAAGACCAAGTCACAAATCAAATTGCGTATCAGAAGACTGCTCAGTTAGAGGGACTGAACAAAGTGTCTATGATGCTGCTGTGATATTTACATAAATATCCACTAGTTTGACTGTTAATCTCCTTTGTCTAGGGATGTTTCAAGCTAAAGGTTTTTAAGTTTTCATTAAAATTACAGCGCTGGGCCTTTTAGGCATTTCTGAAGCTAGACTATCCAGGTTTTATTTTCTAAAATTTTTTTTTCTCAATGTTACTGATTAGTCACCTACATTTTTACATATAGGGCCTACTAATATTACAGTTTCAAGACACATTTAAAGTTTATTTATGGATTCATGTATGAGAGAGTCAGAGAGAGAGAGACACACAACACCCCTGATAAGGTGCTGATACCTTGATCCACCCCAGCTTTAGCCAATTTAGATCATGGACACACATGTGCCCGGCATACACAGGAAGGTCTCCAGTCACCAACCAGCCACCTTCCTCTGTGAATCTGGCTCACAGAGTGTCACACTCTAGTGCTGTACCATCTGGCCCCTCACATTTAATTTATTATAATTTAAATATGTGTTTTTTATTTAGGGAGACAATGTTGCTAATATTTTTAAATATCCATTACAGCATGGGACCAGCAGATTGTATAATGGTTGTCACTGGACTCCCATATAGTCAACTGCTGTTCAAGTCCCGGACCCAGCAGCTTAAACCCGCACTGGGCATGTGTGCATGCATACCCAACATCCCAGGAGGAGAATGGAAGAAAAGGGATTGTGGCATGGCTAATCCCCTGAGGGGTGATTTCTCACTTTCTGCCTCTCTGTCTTTTTGGCAAGCACATGCACCCTAAAGCAAAAATCTCTCTTAAAAAAATAAAATATAAAAGAAATGCCATATCTATTTATGTAGAATCTTACAGTTTTCCATGTCATGGGATGACATTTTTATGACTTCAGTCCTAAATATTAGGACTCTTCCTTGTCTAAGAAGACTAGGCCACACTCTACGAAAGGGGGGGGGGGGATATTTCCCTTAAAGAAAGTAAATATTCAATATGAGAAAGAAAAAGTACAGTGACCAGAAGGAATAGAACCCTGCATCCAGGCTCTAATTGGTTTATATGTAGAAGGACTTGTTTAAGGAAATTATGTACAGGGGGTAAGAGGCTGCAATAACTAGGGCACAGAACTAGGGCCAAGAGGTAGCTACTCAATGGGAAGTCCTAAGCCTGGAAGGTCCAGGCACTTCTGGTTTCCCATCTGGCATATAAGGAACTTAGCAATAGCCACTCCATCTTAACACCAGTAAAAAGCTAAACAAACTGAAAATTTGACAACTCTTCTCAGATCTGACAAATGGGAGGCCATAGGGCAGACTCCTGGCCCCCGAATTGAAAAGACAGACAGATATAGAGAACCACCGATTATCAGAGCTGAAACCTGTCAGCAGAAACCTCTGAGAGAACTAGAGCTGAGGTAGGAAAACTCGAAATGTCATTGATGAATTGCTGCAGGCTCAACATGGACAAGTCTGAGAGATAAAAACTATAGGGAGACCCAGTCAGAGGGAGGGCTCCATGCTTTTGTGATTTCTACCTCTAGAAGACTTACCAGGTCCTCCTAGTGAATATCAGAGAAAATCCGCGCTAGCCTCCAGTAGCGGGGAGGGGAAAGTATGAATTTAAAATTCACCAGGGCAGGGGGCCAGCAAATAGTGTAGTGGTTATGTCGCTCAACTCCCACATGGCCGAGCTCATTGGAGCCCTAGACCTAGTGGCTTAAAACTCACACCAGGCATGTGTGTGTGCATGTCCAAAATCCTGAGAGGAAATTGAAGGAGAAGGAATTGCAGAGTGGCCATCCCCCCTGGGGGGGGGGGGGCGGTATTTCTCACTTTCTGTCTCTCTTTCTGTCTCTCCAGCAAGTGCACACATCCTATTGGAAAAATTTCTCTCAAAAGAAAAAATAAATACACCAGGGCACTTTGTTCTTCTTACTGACACTTGCCCTCTAGAGAAACAATTTTTAAATTAATTTTTTTTTTTTTTTGGAGAGGTTTTTTGGCGATAGGGCGCGTGCGCTCGCCAGAGAGACAGAGAGAGACAGAGAGACAGAAAGCAAGAAATTACCCCCCAGGGGGGCATGGCCACGCCGCAATCTCTTCTCCTCCATTCTCCTCTCGGGATCTTGGGCACGCACGCATAAGCGCCCAGCGTGAGTTTTAAGCCACTGGGTCCGGGACGCAAACCACGGTCGACTACGTGGGAGTCCAGCAACATAGCCATTACACTAACTGCTGGTCCCAAAATTAATTATTTATTTATCCATTCATTTATTTTTTAATTTGACCAGAGAGAGACACAGAGTGAGAGAGAGGGAAAGTGAAAAAAGCAAGAACCATGGTCAGTCATGTGGGAGTGTCCAGCGCTTTAATCACCATGCCGACCTACTGGTCCCAAGAAACTATTTTAACAGCCTAACCTACTGGAGTTTTATCAGAGCCTAACCTACTTAGGGAAAGGAAATACCCAACTCCAGCTCCTGTAGCCACCCTATCATTCATAAAAGAGAGAAAGGAGGGTTGAGCATGGGATTGAGAAGCACTTAGGAAATTCACAGTAAGGGAATAATGGTAAGGGGTACAGGCTTAGGAAGAACTGACTGAATCATAGAACTCTATAATGCTTCCTATCCCCTCACACCTTACCACCACACTACTTAAGGCCTATTTGCTGCTGTTGCTTTTATCCAATACATCATGTCCTCCTTTCAATCAAAAATTGCAAGACAAATGAAAAGGCAAAATAACACAGTTTAAAGAGACTGGACAGGAACCAGCAGTTGGCACAATGGCTATGTCGCTGGACTTCCATGTAGTCAACCGTGGTTCGAGTCCCGGACCCAGTGGCTTAAATTCACGCATACATGCCCAAGATCCTGAGAGAAGAATGGAGGAGAAGTGATAGTGGATTGGTCATCCCTCCGGTGAGTGATTTCTTGCTTTCCATCTCTCTCTCTCTCTCTCTCCTTCTGGCAAGCGCACATGCCCTATAGCAAAAACATCTCAAAAAAGAAAGAAAGAAAAGAAAAGAAAAGAAAAGAGAAGAGAAGAGAAGAGAAGAGAAGAGAAGAGAAGAGAAGAGAAGAGAAGAGAAGAAACTGGACAAAGATGTGACCAAAGGCAAATGTGATAGGAATGTTTGAATTACCAAGAGCAAAAATTTTTTAAATTATGACTAATCTGTTAACATGCTCTAATGGAAAAATTAGACAGCATACAATGATGGGGAATGTAGGCAGAAAGATGGAAATTCTAAGAAAGAATCAAAAAGAAATGCTAGTGATCAAAAACACTGTAATTGAAATGAAGAATGCCTTTGATGGGCTCTTTAGTAGACTGGACAGAGTAGAGAAAGTCTCTGAATTTAAGAATAAAACATTGGATGGCCCAGTTACAGTTACACAGTAGTAATGCCACATTTTTCAATGCTGGAAGCCATATGGAACAGCCGGGTTTTATTCCTGGGTCACCCTGTACATGCTGGACACTTGTATAAGTTTATTCTGGCTTAATGGTAAGGCTTAAGGGGAGGATGGTGATGTGATACTCTGTTAAGGTGCTTCTCTCTCACTCTTTCTCTCTCTCAAAATGAGTACATAAACTTAAAAAGAAAAAAAAAAATAGCCAGTGGAAATTTCCAAAACTGAAAAGACAAAAAAAAAAAAAAAAAGCAAGCAAGCAAGCAAGCAAAACAGAATAGCCAAGAACTGTGGAATAACTATATAAGTGGTAATATATGTACAATGAAAAAAAAAAAAAGAAAGAATAGAAAGGAACAAAAGTAATAGTTGAGGCAATAATGACTGACTTTCCACCAAAATTAGTGTTAGACTCCTGACTACAGACAGACCCAGGAAGCTCAGAGAACTTCAGACAGAATAAATGCAAAAAAAAAAATTAAAGAAAAATATATATGCCTAAATATATTAAACTTTAGAAAATGAATGATAAAGCAAAAATCTTGAATGAATAGAAGAACCAAGGATAATGAACTCCAGGAACACCGATTTCTCCCATAAAACTAAATTTTCATTTTCTGCTGTGTAATCCTATTACGGAATCCTCAGGTCCTAAGAGAAATTTTTCTTAAGCATCACTTCTTATTGTTGTATTTGGTGGGCTTAAGGGAGAGGCAAAATTGAAATTCCTTAGGAAGAAAGAAGAGAATAATAAAAACTGCATAAGCAACTAATGTTAGCTGTCTCGAAAATTAGACTACAATAACCATTGGAAAGGAAAAAAAAATATTTGTCCTGATGATACCTATAAATACTGTTTTGAATTTCAAGTTTTGACAGTCCTCATTGAATTTTTCAAATTATGGTTATAATAAGCTAAGCTCCCAAATGGATATGTTATCTGCTATGTAAACTCAGGGACATAATTTTAGAAAGGGAAGTAAGTATGGCAATTTGTTATACTTAATTGATAAAACAATGCAACTAATAGAAAATACACCTCTCTGTTTCATAATTGTGCATATAAATAATAAATGAGGATAAAAGGGAACTTACAACTATTTAAAATCTATCATTGAAACTTTGTTAAATATTTTGACATTTTTAAAAACTAAAGTATCTTATGTTTCAGAATCAGGTTTCTGTAGGCTCTCAAAAATCAATGAAAATTCACACATCTAAAATATAATTCACTGAAACTGATTTAAAATCTTTTAAGTCTTCAACTATTAGACATCAGAAACATGGTAAGTTATATTAGCTTAAAGCTACTCTTTAAGTAATAGGAGTTGGGAAATTAAATTTTTAAATCAGCTCAGATCAGTTACATTTCAAAAGCTAATCAGTGCTTTCAACTCTTTTATCTTTCTTGGTCCTGTCCTATGAATATATGTTATCAATAGTATTAAAGTCTTGGAGTTAAAAATATGACATGAATACAGATTTCCCAGGCTATGAACTCAAATGTGCCAATAATGTCAATTTAATCTTTTATTATTATGCTTAATTTCTACCTTAAAGCTCCATTCTACCTGGGTAGAAGAGCAGCTTACTCATTATAAATTGTGAGGGAAACAATAACTCAAGAGTTTTCTCAGTCCATTGACACATTTTCTGCATCAACTTATATTTTCATATTGCCCCTGTGTACAACTTTTGGGAAAATTCATACAATGTCTCTTATATATTTATGGTGACTCTTGTGACCATCCTTGCATTGAAATGGTCTCCCCTTCTTAATCTGGAGGACATCCCATTTTTTCAGCCAGTCTCCATTCACACATTGTAGGCAAAGTTGCTGTTGTGTTATTTCCCTAGCAAATGCAATGCTGCTCTAGCCTGCAATGTCTCTTAAAACTTTTTAAGTCTTCAGCTAATACACTTAAAAACAGATAATAAATTATACTAGCTTAGAGTTACTTTTTTTTTTTTTTTTTGGAGAGGTTTTTGCTATAGGACACATGCACTCGCCAGAAAGACAGAGAGAGACAGAGAGACAGAAAGCGAGAAATCACTCCCCAGGGAGGATGGCCATGCCACAATCCCTTCTCCTCCATTCTCCTCTTGGGATCTTGGGCACGCATGCACACGCGCCCAACATGAGTTTAAACCACCGGATCCGGGACTCGAACCACAGTCGACTATGTGGGAGTCCAGCGACATAGCCATTCGCTAATTGCTGGTCCCAGCTTAGAGTTACTTTTAACAAAAGGAAATTGGAAAATAATCAGATGCTTTCTGAAACCTCTTTGCTCAAAAGAAACACCATGCCCAATGTCCTAAGGGAAGAATAGAGAAGGGATTGCAGCATAGTTATGTCCTCTGGAGGATGATTTCTCACTTCCTCTCTCTATCTCTGTCTTTTTCTCTCTCTTGCAAGAACACATGCCCTATAGCAAAAACCTTTAAAAAGGGGCCAGCAGGTGTCATAGTGGTTAAGGTTCTGGAATCCCACATAGTCGACCATGGTTCAGGTCCTGGACCTGGCAACTTGAAACTCACAGTAGGCACATATGTGTGTGTGTGTGTGTGTGTGTGTGTGTGTGTGTGTGTGCCCAAAATCCTGAGAGGAGAATGGAGGAGAAGGGATTGCAGCGTGACTGTCCCCCTGCAGAATGGCTTATCACTTTCTGAATCTCTCTGCTCTCCAGAGACCACACATGCCCTATAGCAAAAATCTCTCAAAACAAACAAAAAAGATTTTTTAAAAAATTAATAAGTAATTCTAAAAGAAGTTCATCAAGAATATCCTCATCCTTAATTCTAAATCCTTATCAATGTATAATTATGTGCTAATTATTTCATGTGTATTAATTTTGTTTCCCCCTTTACATTTTGAGAAGTTTATATAAATCCATCTTTAATATTGGTGATGTTCCTCCAGATCTGCTGATCCAGAAGTCAGAATACATGGCTCCCAGCTAGCTGCACATTTAACTAGCTGTGTGGCCTTCATTACGTTGCTCAATCAGACAGAACTTCGCTTCCTCATGTGAAAATTAGAGACACTGCAGAGGATCACTTTTAGAGTCCTTCCTATATTTAAGATTTAAAAACTTTATAGTCTACATTTCCTTTCATTTCTATTTTTACTCTTAAGACATCGTCTGGCTATATTACAGTCCTCCTGCCTCGGTCTCCCAGCTGGTAGTGTAGGCATATACCACCATGCCCAGCTCTTTATTTAGATAGCATCTCAGTCTGTTGCTCAGGCCAGTCTGAAGTCTGAGATTCTGCTGCCTCAGCCCTCTCCAATAGCTGGGATTATAGGCACATATCATGTGCCTGGCTGCAAGGTTGGACTGGGAACAAGCCTGGCTTTGCACACGGTCCCAGCCTACAGAGCAGAGTATCTTAAACCACGCTGCAGCTGAGCCTCCGTGATACTGGTTTCCCTATTAAATTGCTATTACATTTGTTTAACTGTATTATAGAAGACACTCTCTCTTTCACATTGACTGCCAAGTATATAGGAGGATACAATAAACATACTGTCTCAAGGTGAATAATGCATACAATGCCAATTAAGATTTTTTAAATAATCTATTCTGATGTCAGTTTTGTGTATTCATAATGTTACATTAATTTAAGTCACAAAGTTATGAAAATAAAACTGTTTATTGTTTTTTTTTTTTCCTGATGCAAGTCAATGGTGGACTACTTGCTGTTTTGTCTTAATGTTGCAACACATTGACATGAACATGCATGTTGCCTATCTCTTCACCCATGCTGTTGAGCAGTCATAGATCAAATGGCATGTAATCCATGAATTTTTCCCCTCTCTCTGACATAATCCTTTTGAAGCCAAGGCCAGGTAGACCTATTTCTATATGACTTTTAAGTCCTATTTCAGCAGCCCTGCTTGAAAATCCAGTTACTATGGTGACATGTACCACTGCAAATAATCTCTTCAACAACTAAAGCTATACCCTACTCAGTAAAAATGGTATCTATGGCTTAATGGTTCAGCAAAAGGCCGACAGATCTATGGTCTTATTTCCAACTGAGAGGTTTTAATAAGTGGTTTGAGCTCCTGGAATCAAGAAGACTGAACTAGCTCTGTCTAAATTTAACAGGGTCAATCTTAAAGGACATTTCCTGGACACATCGAATACCATATAAATCGGAATATGCTGAATCGGCATGCCACCACTTGACTCTTTTTTCAGCAATACAAACAGACTAACCTGGGTCTTTCAAAATGAAAGAAAACTGACATGCAGTGCTTAAACACCCATCCCCTAGAGCATCCTCCTATAACTCACCACCCCCTACTCAGTCCAGCCCCAACACAGCCAGGTGGTCCCCCACCTAGACTTCCACATGCCCTTGGAGCTGTGGTTCCAACTCTTACTTTCTCAAAACGTGGGACAATATCCAGAAGGTATGTTTTTTCTCAGTTCTGGGAAGTGATCTTAGCATTCTGAGTGGGATCTTGGAATGCATGTTTCTTAAGGAAATATTATACTGTACTGCTAGAGCGGTAATTAAGCACTGCACTTATAAAGCTGGATGCCACATGGCCAACGCGGTTTTTGAGTCCCAGCTCTGACAGCTTGAAGAACATACTGGATATGTTTGTATATGTGCCCTGAATCCTGATGGGATAGAGAAATGGAAGAAAGAGAATTGTAGTGTCACCACATACCCTCCTATGGTGAACAAATGGGCCCTCTGGTCATTAAAAAAAATGAAATTTTATTTTACACAAGGATTATACTCAGTAACAGCATGTTCCATGGGCTATGTAAGACTGTGGCTGAATTGCCTCGTTAATACACGTGTCCTATGTATATGACAAACCACATCTTCTGTTCTAAACAACTAACTTGAACTAGATCTTTTAAGGACCAAAAGGTGGCAGATGGCATAATGGTTATGTCTCTGGACTCCCAGGTAGTTGACCATGGTTCGAGTCCTGGACCCAGCAGCTTCAAACTCATGATGGGTGCATGTGTGTGCTTTGCCAGAATCCTGAGAGGAGAATGAAGAAGAAGGGATTGCAGCGTGGCCATCCCCCCTGGGGGTAGTGACTTCTTGCTTTCTGTTTCTCTGTCTGTCTCTGTCTCTCTGGTGAGTGCACAGGCCCTATAGCAAAAAATCTCTCTCAAAAAAGAAAAAAATAATAGATCTTTTGAAGAAAAAGTGTTAGGTAATTTTGTAAACTGCTAAAATATAAACACCTCAAAAGACAGACACAGCCTTCTTCATCTTCATATACACCCATCAATTACCATAACCCTAACTAGCATAATGACAGGAGTAGGCACATGGTATTTAGTAGTGTTTTGGCCATGAGTAAGTGGATAAGACATGAATAAATTTAATCCAAAAGTCTTCTGAGAAGGAAAGCATTTAAAAATTTGTATTATATGTTTATCACAGTTTAGCTATTTTCAGAAAAAGATTTTTCTAAAGCCCAGGTAAAACTACGGGTCCAACTGGCCCATGAAGGTGCCACATATAAGGAAAGCGAGAAGCTATGTTAATAAAATGAGCCAACAAAAATTATGATTATAATCACGAATTATAATTAAATGGGTCACAGTCTGTAAATAAGAACATCTGATGACATAAGCATTAACATCTTAAATTAATATCTGCTTTGAGGAAACTACACAGCTTGAGGCAAAAGGCAGGCTGCTAGCCATTTCCCAGTGTGCGCTATTGGCGAGAAGGCCTGAATCAGCGACTATTTTTATCACTAGCTGGTACTTCCACCTTGGAGGCCATTGTTTTAACTGTGATATCTATTTAAACTGACTAACCAAAACACTGTGGACCAAATAATTATCTCTTAATAATCGGACACTGCTTTTTCCATCCTAATAAAAGTTTTAAGTGGCTTATATGTACGTCTTCTGTTTTTTTGAGGTTAGCTACCCTGTCTCATTCAGCAATGAGTCCTGCTTATTTGAAACCTTCTTCAGTTGCTGAATTGTAAATAACTTCAGAATTAAATACTGAGAAACTCATGACCTAAGCTTAGTGGCTGTTTTTCCAGTTCATCTAGAGATATCACAGTCTCTTTGAGTCAAACTTTTTTTTTTTTTTTTTTTTGAGAGAGAGAGAGATTTTTGCTATAGGATGTTTGCACTAGCTGGAGAGACACAGAGAGACAAAGAGACAGAAAGCAAGAAATCACTCCCAAGGGGCGGTGGTCACACCACAATACCTCCTCCTCCATTTTTCTCTTCTCAGGATTTTGGGCATGCACACTGCCAGGTTTGGGATTCGAACTCCAGTTGACTACATGGGAGTCCAGTACCTAAACCACCTGCTGGCCCCAAACCAATCTTTTCTGAACATCAAAATCATGAATTATATAGTGGTCAACCAAATCACTTTGTGAAGTATGTTAAAAACAGGTCTCTAAAGTATTCGATTATTTTGTTTTATTCTCCTTTCTTAGCCTCCCCAAAAGCCCACAATCCAATTTTTTTTTCCATCATCTGTCATCTGTCTTTTTCTGGGTTCATTTTTTCTACAGATACATAAATAGAAGTGTGGTTTAATGTATTTTTCTAAAGTCCAGTTCTCCACATTTTTCCCTCTACAATTCTTTACTTATTTTTTTTTAAGATTTTTTTCCCATAGAGCCCATATGCTCACCTCAGAGAGACAGAGACAAAGAAAGGGAAAGTGAGAAATTACCTCCTGGGGGATGGCCACACCACAACCCATTCTCCCCCTGGAATTTTAGGTAAGCACACACATGATTTTTAAGTCTCTAGGTTCAGACCTTGAACTGTGGTCAGACATGTGGGAGTCTAAAACCTTAACCACCACATCGCATTGCTGTTCCCTCCCTCTGTAATTTAACATTTCCCCAGCTCAGGCAGAGTGGTTAAGGGCATTGGACCCCACATAGCTGACCACATGGTTTGAATTCCACCATTGGTGGCCTGCAAAACATGCCAGGCTTAGGCACCTGTATGCCCATAACCTCCACAGGATAGGTAGTGTAGAGAAGGAATTGTAGCATGGCCATTCCCCATTGGGTGGTGCCTTTTCCCTCTCTTCTCTCTCTGTCACTCTCTGGTGAGCACAAAAGCCCTATGGCATTTTTATTTTTTTTTTTATGCTTAAAAGTTCCCTAGCTCTTCAACTACAGCACTATAAACCTAACTCTCCAGTCCCCATCTCTAACCCTGCATTCTCTTCTAGGCTCCAGACTTCTAGACAGAAGCTTTTGTTAAAATAATATACGTTAGTTGGGACCAGCAGTTAGCATAATGGCTATGTCACTGGACTCCCATGTAGTCGACTGTGGTTCAAGTCCCGGACCCGGTGGCTTAAACTCATGCTGGGCACGTGTGCGTGCGTGCCCAAGATCTCCAGAGGAGAAAGGAGGAGAAGGGATTGTGGTGTGGCCATCCCCCCCGAGGGGTGATTGCTCGCTTCCTGTCTCTGTCTCTCTCTGTCTTTCTGGTGAGTGCACACGCCCTATAGCAAAAGCCTCTCAAAATAAATAAATAATAAAATAATAATATACCTTAGCAATATATACCAGTTTCTCCCTTCTTTGCCCTAAATTTCAGAATAAGTTTTTATTTCTCCCCTCCTTGTCTCCCACATAAAATTAGTTTTTTATCAATTCAGGTTATATCTTCAATTCCCTATTGATTTGTAGCCCAGCTGTATTAATTCAAATTCTCAATCCATTCCAAGTATACTAATCTTAAGGTTACTTATCTGATCATCAAATTCGTCCAGCAAATTTCATGGAATAACCAAGTCAGCCCTTCCAAAGTGACTCAGATATGTAATGTATAACATCATATACATAATTAAATTTTTGACCCAGCTGTTGTAGCACAAGTGGTAGGGTGTCACTGCACAATACTGGAGAAGATCTTGAGTTTGGATCCTGGGTCAACCTGAACACACAGAATGCGCTAACAGGCATGTCCATGTTCCTGGCTGGCAGGCTAAGGGATAGATTGTGGCATGGTGAGATTCAGTTAAGGGTACCCTCCCACACACACCAAATACCTGAAATAAATAAGCTTGTTTAAAGTAGAATTTCTAAGTTTTTTTAGTTGTTGTGTGTACAGTATGGGTACATTTACATTTATACATTCAACTGTTAAAAGTGTTCATGTTGGGCCAGCCATGGTGTGGTGGCTAAGGTGGCTGAATCCCATATGGTTAACTGCACAGTTCAAGTCCCAGACCCAGTGTTTTTTTTTGTTGTTGTTGTTTTTGGTTTTTTTTTTTTTTTTTTTTTTTTTTTGAGAGGTTTTTCACTATAGGGCACGTGCGCTCGCCAGACAGACAGAGAGAGACATAGAGACAGAAAGCGAGAAATCACCCCCCAGGGGGGATGGTCACGCCGCAATCCCTTCTCCTCCCTTCTCCTCTCGGGATCTTGGGCACGCACGCACACGCGCCCGGCGTGAGTTTTAAGCCACCGGGTCCGAGACGCGAACCGTGGTCGACTACGTGGGAGTCCAGCAACATAGCCATTACGCTAACTGCTGGTTCCCCCAGACCCAGTGTTTTGAAAAACATGGTGGGCACATGTGCGTAGATGCCCAAATCCAGAGAGGAGAATGGAGCTGAAGGAGTTGCAATGTGGCCATCCCCTCGAGGGAAGTTATTTCTCACTTTCCCACTAAAGAAAAAAAAGGGAGGGGGAGTTCATTTTAGTTTCATGTAATCTAATAACTAGAACTCTCATTCATTGCTGGTGAAAGTGTAAAACAGTCCAACTACTTTGGATAATTATGTGGCAGTTTCTGATGAAGTTAGTTATACACCTAACATGGGCCCTGGCCATTTCATTTCTGGTGATTTACCCAAGAGAAATGATTTAATTCATTTTGGTAGTAACTCTAAAGTCTTGTTAACTGATCTTTAAATCAGCCTTTTCAACATGCAACAATAATGTACAAGTGGATTTTTGTGATGTTTCACAGCTTTTTGAAACAAGCATTTTAAAGTGTTTAGAAGCAACAGGGCTCAGAGAATGGTCTGTTTGGAGAGAACAGGTCACATTCTCACGATCTACATTAAAGAAACAGACAGGACTACAGTGGTGACTTCATTATTTCCTCCAGACAAATTGAAATTGTCTTTAGTTTTATTGGCAGGCTTGGTATCTGTAAGTTTACTCAGTCTCATTGATATGGCCAATTCCACTTACAGTACACACACTAATGAATACAAGGAAGAGGTGACAGTTGGGAAGTAGCAAACAGGCCGTTTTCATCATTAAACCTGAATAGACTGTGTCAAGCTTCCTTCTCTGAATCTCAGAGTGCTTTGCTTTACAATCATCATCTACTAAATCCATCTGATATCCAATCTAAAGCGAGAAAAAATAAACAAATCACCATCTACTTTTCAGGGTTAAAAAGAAACACCTTCTGCGGAAGAGAAAAAAAAAAAGGAAGAAGAAAAAGAGGATCTTGTTTACTGTAGAAACTAGAGGCAAGAACAACAGAGATCCTTGTGCCAGGACAATGGTCTCTGAACTTCAGATGTCATTGGCATTAATTATGCAATTTCCATTAGACCAATTACATGGGAGAAGGGGAAAGAGCCAGTTGCCCATTTACCCAACTTTTCATTGTTTTTAATTATCACATATAGCATCACATCTTTCTTTGTATCCACCAAATATGTGGCACATGCTAGGTGCTCCATTGTTTTTCATTTTTGTAAAAGTTTATTTCTTCCATGAGCTGAGGGTAGAGTAGGGAGAAACACCTCCAACAAAGTCTTCACACTGTGATCCACCCTCTAGCCTCAGGTAGTCCAGTTGATGGACATACACACGCACACCTAGTGTTCACAGGGAGGCTATGGGACACAAACCCAGAACCTCTCCATATGGATCCTGCTATATTAATACTGCACCACTGCCTGATCAACACTTTTTCTTCATTTTTAACAGATTTATTGAGACACACTTCACATAGCATAAAAATCTCCCATTTAAGATATACAAAATGTGGGCCAGCAGGTGATGAAGTAGTTATGGTGCTGACTCCCACGTGATCAACTGCAGTTCAAGTCCCAGACCCAGTGGCTTGAAAATCATACCATACTCATGTGCATACATGTCCAAGTCCCAAGAGAAGAAGGGATTGAAGCATGGTCATCCCCCTGAGGGGTTATTTTTCATTTTTTTATTTCTCATCTCTCTTACTATCTCGCTGTCTCTCTCTAGTGAGCACATGTACCCTATGACAAAAACCTTAAAAAAAAAGGAAACAAAATAAATTTTACTAAATTTATACAGTAACAAAACTACTGTAAAAATCAATTTGAATCACTTCTATCATGTCCCAAAGTTCCAGCACACCCATTTGTAGTCATTTCTCATTCCTCCCCTAGTCCCAGGCCAAAATTGATGTCCTTTCTTTCCTTATACTTTTACATTTTCTGAAAACTTTATATAAATTAAATAATACAATAAATAGTATTTTTGGGATTGGTATTTTTTATTTACTATGTTTTTTAGGTTCATTCATGTTTTTTACAAGCATCAATAGTTTTATTTGTTTGTTTTGTTTTGTTTTTTATTTTATTTATTTTTTTGAGAGATTTTTGCTATAGGGGGTGTGCACTCACCAGAAAGACAGAGAGAGACAGAGAGACAGAAAGTGAGAAATCATCCCCCAGGGGGATGGCCACACCACAATCCCTTCTCCTCCATTCTCCTCTCAGGATCTTGGGCAAGCATGCACACGCACCTGGAGTGAGTTTAAGCCACCGGGTCCAGGACTCGAACCCCAGTTGACTACATGGGACTCCAGCAATGTAGCCATTATGCCACCTGCTGGTCCCCATGTATCAGTAGTTTTTACATTTTTATTGTAGGTTAGTATTTGGTTATATGAACCTATCACATCCCATTTATTACTTCATCTATTGGTGGATGCTTGGATTTTTTTTTTAATTTTTAACCTATTTTGAATGTAGTTCCTATGAATATTTGCATTATAAATCATATTGATATGTATTTTTCCCCTCTAGGATAAATACCCAGAAATAAAATGGTTAATTATTTATGAAATTGGCAAACTGCTTTCCAAAAGAATGGTACCATTTTACATTCCCACAGCAATGGAGGAGGTTTCCAGTTTCCATACATTTTCTCTAACACTAAATATTTCTAAACTTTTCTATTACAGTTTTTATAGTTATTGTGTAGTGGTATCTTGCTGTGTATGTGTTTCATTAGTAGTTTCAGGGAAGCGTAATTGAGATAAACTGAACATATTTAAAGTATACAATCCAGTAAGCTTCGTCATACATATACAACCACAAAATAATCATCAGAATCAAAATAACGAAAATACGCACCATCACCGTGTTTTCTTTCACTCCTTGGTCATTCTTTCCTCTCACAGTGACAGCCCTACTCAAACCCAAGAAACCCCTGGTCTCATTTCGGCCGCTGTGACTCAATTGCATTTTCTACCATCTCTTATTGTTAAAAAAGTCATATAATATGTATGGAGGGGGTGCCTGGCTTACTTCACTTGGCCTAATTATGTACAGATTCGTTCATTGTTGATTCTATTATAGTTTAATTTTTCTCTATTGATAAATATTATTCTAGTGTGAGGATAAACTGTAGTTGGTTTACTCATTCTCTGTTGATGGACTTTTTAAAAATTTTGGCTATTACAAATAAATCTTTTGAGAACATTAATGTATACAATTTTGTATGGACATAAACTACTATTTCTCCTGAGAAAACATCTAGAGATGGGGCCAGCCAGTAGTGTGGTGGTTAAGGCAGCTGGATTCCACGTGGCCAACTTCATGGGTTAGTCTCAGACATGACAGCTTGAAAAACACACTGGTTATCTGTGCCCAAAGTCCCGGGAGGAGAATGAAGGAGAAGGGATTGCAGTGTGGCCATCCTCCCTGTGGGGAGGATTTCTTACTTTCCCTCTCCCTCTCCTTTCCATTCCACCATTCCTGGGAGTGCACTGTCCTTGTAGCAAAAAAAAAAAAAAAACACCTGGATATAGAACGGCTGGGTTACATGGTAGATGCATGTTTAACTCTTTACGTAACTGCCAAGCTGTTTTCCAATGTGACTGTACTATTTACATTCTCACACTGGTATTAGAGTTCCTACATTTGATATAATCACTCTTTTTCATTTTAAACATTCTGGTAGGTGTAATGGTATAATATTGTGGTTTAATTCATATTTCCTGTCATAGGCTAAACTGAGTCTCCAAAATTCCACGCATTGAAGCCTTAACCCTCCTGTGACTGTATTGGAAATAGAGCCTACGATGATCCCACATTGCACACATTGGAAATTATATGCTCATCGTGACAGTGTTGGAAGGTGGGGCCTAATTAAAGGTATTTAGTTCATAGCAACTCTGCCCTCACGAATAAATAAATGCAAAATGCAGCTATAAAAGAGCTTGAGAGAGTATGATCTGCTTCTGCCTTCCTCCATGTGAGGCTGGAGCACGAATGCCCTCACCAGATGCCGGTGCCTTGATCTTGGACTTCAGCCTCTAGAACTGTGAGAAATAAGTTTCTATTTTTCATAAATAACTCAATCTCATTCATTCTGTTACAGCAACTCAAAACAAACTAAGACAGGGCTTTTGGGAGATAATTAGGGTAAAATGAGGTCATAAAGGTGGGCCCTTGAGCCAACAAGATTAATGTCCTTACATGAAGAGACACCAGAGAACTCACTCTCTTCCTTCCCTCCAATCATTATTGGCCGTCAATAAGCCAGAGAGAGAACAAAGAGAACCCTCACCAGAAAGAAAACTGTCAAAACCTTAATCTTCGATTTTCAAACCTTCAGAACTGTGAAAAACTATATTTCGATTGCTTAAGTCACCTAGTCTGTGGTATTTTATTATGGTAACCTTCTTAGTAAACTCTCCTAATAATGAATAATGTTAGCCATCTTTTCATGTCTACTCATGAAAACTACTTGCAAGTCATGTAGCTGAAGGACTTATATCTAGAATATCCAAAAACTCTCAAATTTCAATTAAAAAAACTAATACAAATTGGCAAAAAATGTTTCTCTTATTTTTCTTTTTATGTTTTTACATTTAATCACTGTGCATCTCTACAGCATACAAAATGAATCTTTCCAGCATGAATACATTGCATGTCAGTCCAGTCAAAGATATTACCATACACATTATCATCAACAGATAATTTTCCATTTTTGTGTCCGTTAAATATTTTGCTTTTTTTCTGAACTGACTCAGCCAAAAATGAGATGCAGGGGACAAATGACCACAGGAAAAGATTCTGAACTCAGATAATCATGGATAATCTCCCCACCCCAAAATCCTTAGCTAATCACATCTACAGAGTGCTTTTGGCCATATAAAATAACAGGCTGTGGGGATTTAGACATACATTTTGAAGGAACCATTTTCTTTCCCACAAGAGGCATCCTATACATTTTGATGTGTTGTCCTTTCATTTTTATTTTATGCAAAATGCTTTCTCTTTTCTTTTCAAAGTTCTTCTTTGTCCAATGAGTTATTTAGAGGTGTACAGTTATGTTCTAAATATTTGGAGATTATATAGTATTTTTCTGTTACTAATTTTAATTCATTTTTATGTCATTAGAGAACATCTTTTGTACAATTTAAATCTTTTAAAAGGTTTGAAACTTGTTTTGGTCTCTCTTGGTAAATGGTCTCAGTGCACTTGAAAATATAATGTATTCTACTGTCTTTGGGTGCAAGGTCCTACAAATGTCAAGTACGTCCAGTTGGTTTACGGTGGTGTTTAAATCTTCATTATTCTTAACTGATTTTCTGTCTACTGGTTTGATCAATTATTGAGATGGGATGTTGCAATCTCTAGCTGTAAATGTAAATATAAATGCAAACTTGTCTGTTTCTCCTTGCAGTTTTATCAGTTTTTACATCATGTTGTTTGAAGCTCTGTTATTAGACACTTATATCCTCTTAATGAACTGGTCTTTTTACAGTCTTCAAGAGGCTCTCTTCATCTCTAATAATAGTTTTATCTTGAAATCTCTTTTGTCTGATAGCGATACAACCACTCCAGTTTTTTTTTTTTTTTGATTAGTGTTAAAATGACCTCTTTTTACATTCTTTTGACTTATTTGTGTCTTCATATTAAGTGCTTTCCTTATAAGGAGTATATAATTGGATCTTCAGTTTTTATCCAACCTGACTTTCTCTGCTTTTTTATTGGAATATATAGGCCATTTAAATTCGGTTTTGTTATTGGTATTGCTGCATTTTAATCTGACCTCCTGATATGTTTTCTGTTTATTCTATATTTTCTTTGTTCCCCTTTCTTTGCTCTTCTTTTAGACTGAGTAATTTTTACTCCATTTTCTCTTTCGTGGGCTTGTTGGCTAGAACTCTTGTGTTATTTTAATGGTTGTAATTTTTTTCTTTGATTCTTAATTGCCAGAGGGTGCATGCACTTGCCAGAAAGAAACAGAGAGAGAGAGAAAGAAAAAGAATCAAAAAGCACTACCCCCCAATGGGGCACGGTATTGCCACAATTCCTTCTCTTCCATTTCTTCATCTTGTCAGGATTTGGGGCATGCATGCTCAGCATGTTTTTCAAGTCACCAGGATTCAAACTATGGTCAACCATGTGGGATCTGGCTCCTTTAACTACTAGGTTATGGGCAATGGGCCCATCCCTGTACTAGGGATTATAGTATACATTTTTTACTTATCAAAGTCTACTGTCAAATGATATCATAGCACTTCATATCTGGTGTAAGAACAGTTATATATACATATATATATTTATACACATATGATATATATGAATGTATATATACATATATAACTATAATATATATATTATATATATTTACATTTTTCTCTGATGGTCTTTGTGTTATCATTGTCATACATTTTATTTTTACATACATGTTTTACATATGTGTTATAAATTTCATAGTACATTATTGCTAATTTTGCTTTAAACTGTAGATAATATCATTTAAAAGATCCTTTGTGTAGAACCATGTTTCTGACTGGTTTCAATTTCTTGTGCTTAAAGGATTTTCACTAATATTTCTTTTCCTTTTTTAAAAAGAATTATTTATTTAATTTTTATTTATCATTATTATTATTATTATTTTCTTTGCTACAGGGCATGTGTGCTCTTGAGAGAGAGAGAGAGAGAGAGAGAGAGATAGTGAGAAAGCAGGCTACCAGGTCTGGAACTCAAACCATAGTGGGCCATGTGGGAATCCAGGACCTCAACCATCATACCACCTATTGGCTGCCCTCATTAAGATTTCTAAAAATACAGATAGGCAGGGACCAGCAGTTAGTGTAATGGCTATGTCACTGAACTCCCATGCAGTCGACTATGGTTCAAGTCCTAGACCTGGTGGCTTAAACTCACGCCAGGAGCGTGTGCATACATGCCCAAGATCCCAAGAGGAGAGTGGAGGAGAAGGGATTGCGGCATGGCTATCCCCTCTGGGGGGGTGACTTCTTGCTTTCTATCTCTCTGTCTCTCTCCATCTTTCTGGCAAGCGCACGTGCCCTGTAGCAAAAAAAATCCTCTCCAAAAAAAAAAAAAAAAATACAGATATGTAATTGATAAATTCTTTCAGCTTCTATGAAATTCTTACTTCACCTTATTTTCTTTAATTAGTCACTTTTTTTTACTTGATAAAAACACTTAACAGGAGATCTGTCCTCCTAATGAATTTCTGATTGTACAATGTGGATTGTTAGCCATAGGCACAATGTCATACACAGCTCTCTAGAACCTATTCATCTTGCATAACTGAAACTTCATACCCACCAAACAGCACTTACCCATCTCCTCCGCTCCCATCCTCTGGCAATCACCATTCCGTTTTGTTTCTGATTTCTTTCTTTTTTTCTGTTAAAGAATTACTAAATTTAATTTTATTCATTGTCATTATTTTACATTATTTTATTTGCAGATGACCAGAGAAAGAAGGAAAGTGAGAAAGTAAGCTGACAGGTTTGGGACTCGAAGCAGTCATCCACATAGGAGTCCAACCACCTTAACCAACACATCACCTACTGGCCCAAAGTCTGATTTCTTTGCGTTCTTCATATAAGTGGACTCATGCATATTTTTCCTTCTGCCACTGGCTTATTTCTCTAACATCCTGTCCTTCATAGTCATCCATGTTGCAGCATATTGCAGAATGTCCTTTCTTTATAAGGCTGAATAACATTTCATTGTATGTATATACCATATGTATACAATGTATATTTGTATATTTGTCTCTATCCATCAGCCAATGATGTACGATTCTGTTGTTTCCACATCTCTTCTATAGTGATTAATACTACAATGAACACAGAAGTGCATATATTTCTTCAAGATCCTCATATCAATCTTTTATATATCTATACTCAGAAATAGAATTGCTGGGTCATATAATAATTCTGTTTTCAATATTTAAGAACCTCCATACTATTCTCCATGGTTACTACATTTTATGCTCCCACCAATAGGGTATAAGGGTCCTAGTTTCTCCACGTCCTTCTCAATGCTTGTTATTCTATTTTTTTATAATAGCCTCCTCAATATCACCTTCTTTTTATAAGTTTTATTGAGGTATAATTTATATACTACAAAATTAACTAATTATTATAAAATTCAATAACTGTAATAAGTGTATGGCATTATGAAATCATTCTGAAATCCAGTTTTGAGCATTTCCATGATCCCAAAGTGCCATCATTCCCGCTTTGCAGTTAATGCTTGCTACAACCCCCAGCCATAGGTGACCACTTTCCATCTCTATAAATTTACCCATTCTACAATTTCACTAAAATGAGATCTGGAATATACAGTCTTTTGTATCCTCCTTCTTTCACATAGCATAATATTAATAAGATACTTCCATATTAGAGTATGTACAATATGCTTTGTAATTGCTGAATATTATTTTATTATATAGATATTCTACATTTTCCTTTTCCCATTTACCAATTTATAAGCATTTGGATTATTTAAAGTTTGGGGTAATTATGAAGAATACTCCTGGGACCAAGAGTTAGCATAATGGCTATGTCGCTGAACTCCCATGTAGTTGACCGCTATTCAAGTCCCGGACCCGGTGGCTTAAACTCATGCCAGGCGCGTGTGCGTGCGTGCCCAAGATCCCGAGAGGAGAATGGAGGAGAAGGGATTGCAGCATGGCCATTCCCCCGGGGATGTGATTTCTCACTTTTTATCTCTCTGTCTCTCTCTGTCTTTCTGGAGAGCGCACACGCCCTATAGCAAAAACCTTTAAAAAAAAAAAAAAGAATACTATTATAAGCATTCCTGTACACATATATTTATGGATGTATGTTTTATTTCTCTTGTGCAGATTCTTAGGAATGGTCACCTTCATTTTTAAGACATATTTTTTACTGAATAAAGAATTCCAGTTTGACAGGTTTTTCTTTATTTCCTTTATTATTTAAAAATACTGTGCTACTGTCTTCTAGCTTGTGTTCTTTCACATTAAAAGTCTGCTGTCATTCACAATTTTGTTTCTCTGAAGTGCCTCGATGTTTGCCAGTATCGTTTTTCTCATGTTCCATGTGCATCAGGTTTGGTAAGCTTCCTCAGTCTGTCCGTTCTTTTCATCAAATTTGGAAATTGTAGGCCATTATTCTTCAATATTTTTTGTCTATATCTCTCTCTCATCTCCTTCAAGTATGTATGTGGCTGCTTACAGTTCTCTCACAGCTCATCACCAATATTCTGTTCATTCTTTTTCTGTTTTCTCATATGTACTTTAAATAGTTTTTGCTGCTATTTTTTTCAAGTTCACTAATCTTTCTACTTGAATATCTCATCTGCCACTTACCATCATCCAGTATATATTTCCCCTCAGATATTTTTCACTCTGAAATTTTGACATGAGTCTGTTTTATATTTCCTATATCTCTATTTAACATAGTCTTTCTTTATGTTTAGTCTTTTCTCTAGTTCTTGAATATGGAACACAGAACTCCTTTTTCTCTATTTTTGCCAGAGGGCACATGTACTCACCAGAGAGAGACAGAAAGACAGAGACAGAGGGAAAGGAGAAAGCACCCGCCATGGGGAATGGTCACACTGGAATTTTTTCTCCTCCATTTCTCCCTCCTGCAGTGATTTTGAACAGGCATGCACGTACATCCAAGATGTTTCTCAAGTTAAAGGGCTCAGAACCCAAACCACATGATTGGCTATGTGGAATCCAATTTCCTCAACCACCAGGTCACAGAGCCAGCCCCAAAACTCTTGATAGTCTTGTCTACAGATACTATCATCTTCCTTCCCAGTTCAGTGTGCTTGATTGATTTTTGTCCTATATATATAATTTATGTATTTGTGCTTCTTCTTATGTATTTCTGCTTCTTTGAAGCTAGACACTTTCTATTAGATGCCAGATTTGTGAATCTACCTTTTAAGATGTTCCATGACGTCAGGAAGTATCTCCTTATTTTCCACCTTTGTGTCTCTAGCATAATTACTGGCTCATAGTAAGAACCATAATATTTTTTAAATACAAGTTAAAAGAGAAAAGAATAATATTCAGTTATTAATAGCAGTCCATTCATACTGGGACAAAAATGAATATTCCTATAATGCTAGTATCATAATTTCTTTTAGCTAGGGAACTAATATTTTTAACTTTTAGGGTAAATATTGAAACTCAAGGAATGAGTTAATAGGAAACAAAGCAATCATAAACATGGAACATCTTAAAATAAATAATAAAACTTTTCCATAACAGCAATCAAGACTTTTGAGGGTGGATTTTTGAACAGACAAGACTAGAAAAAAAGGAGAAAACAGAGGATAATTAAGAACGTGGTAGTGTTGTAATGACATTTATGATAAGGAATACTAGCAGTTCTTTACATTAATGGGAAGCAAATCTTTGTCTCCCCAAAATGTCAGTAAAGTCTGATGTTTACATGTCTCCTGAAAGTATTTCTTTCCCTCAAATGAAATAAATGAAGGACTCTTGAATTTGACTACATGCCAAAGCAGGAATGAAGAAACATTCAGAAGGCATAAAAGAAAATAAAGATTCAAAAAAAAAGCAGGTAATAAAAGCCAAACTGATCATGAGAAATATATTCTTCGTTACCACAGTAATTTTTAGTACTTTTGAGAAAGACATGAAAATTTTCTGAGGATATAGATTAGGGGTTCAATTCAATTTTATTGCCATCTACAGGGCTAAAAAGACCTACTCAAAATCTGGGCTATGCAAGATTTCTCCACGAGGCAACATCTCATTTTCACCAAATAAAAGTGTTTACGTATATGACCCGCATGAAAAGTACCCATATTCATTAATTTCTCCACAGTCCTACTTCTCAATAGTCCACATGTACACTATTTCCATTCCTCCTCATTTTCAGATGCCGTTTCTGCTAACTAACCTCTCATCACAGACATTTATACCTACCAGATGGTGGTTTGTTCCTTTCCTTCTTTGCATTCACACTCCCTATGCTGTGCACGGCATAAACATTGAGTGCAATAAACATTTCAGCTGCTCAAAAATTATTGTAAAATTTATGGCAGAGTTAGTTCAATTTAGGAAAGGCAGCACAGATGTATCAGTGCAACAAGAGATATTAAAATAAAAATACCAATTAACAGAGCTAAAGTTAGTAACATCACTCCATGTTTTGTTTTCTGCACCTCCCTGCCAACTTCCTACTGGTAGAAAAACACAAGGATGTCAGTCACATAATGGGCTTGTGAGCCATGCTGGTTGTCATGAAAGACTAAGCCTTGGTTAACCCCACTAACTTCTCTAAAAAATAACAAGTGAAACAATTTGAGAAAGAAAGTTAAATACTTTAATAGAGTGCTTAACATACCAGAACAAGCAGGTCTGGGCATGGACTTGTGAGGGATTTTATCAGCCAAAGCACCATCAAAAAGTGCCGTAAGAATTGCATCATGAAGGAAAAATAAGAATTTGCCAGACAAATAAGAAATGAAGACACATTCCAAGCAGAAACAGACTACAAAGACTCAAGAACATGAATGTTTATCTGTGTACAGTGAGTTCAAAAATCCTGCTACTCAAAGATAGGTTATATAGCAAGTATATATACAGCAAGTTGTTGAAGGACCTACCCAAAGATGACAATCCTGTTTAATCCCTTTTAAAGAGTTTGTTCATTCAATAGTGTGATAATTATTAAACAAACACAAATAAACACTGTAAGCTTTGCATTTTGTGTGTGAAATTTCTCCAAACTAGAATCCCATTGCCTACCACAGATAGTTGTTCTGGAAACCAGATAAGTTCAGGTATTTACCACCTCCCTCTCCCATCTGCCCTTTGTATCAACAATGTCCTTGGTCTGATGACTCAGATTCCACAATGATCTCCCTCCAGAACTTGTCTTCAGATATATGCCGTTTTGTTCTATTTACCATAATCTTATGCTCTCTTCTTAGCATCCTACCCCTGAAACACACACATACACACACACTCACGCTCACACACACACACAATCTCCTTGGGCTATAAAGCAGTTACCTGTTGTATCTCTTCTTTCCCCAGCTTTCTACATCATAGACTGAAATCAGACAATTAGTAATAAAAATTCAAACAATGTCTGCAAGAAAAAAAAATACCACAGTTATCGAAAGTGTTAACATTGGACAATTTTTTTATTAAATATAAAAGCATAGTTATTAAAAAGTTGACCTCAGGCCCAGTCACAGTGGTGCAGATGGTAGGGTAGTACTGCATAATACTGGAGCCACATGAGGAGCCAGGTTCATAGCCCAGGCTGACTTAAATATGCCAGGTGTGTCTGCACATCCTGTGATCCTCACAGGGAGGCTCAAGAACAAGAACATGACTGTTTATCTGTGTGCAGTGAGTTGGGGGAGAATCTAATGTGGCAAGACACTGCCAAGAATACCTGTCTTTGCTTTGTCTTTGTTTTTTCTGCCCTCACTCTACTTCTCAATAAATAAAATTTTTTTAAATTTGGAGTTCAAGGAAATCCTGATATCGAAACTTTAGCAAATTTTCTCAAGTGATGAGCCAGTGAGTGGCAATATTTTGGTTTTTGGTTTGTTCAATTTTCTTTTTCTTTTTCTTCTCCCCTGATGTGGAGTGCCTGCACTCACCAGAGAGAGAAGGACAGGAAAGGCACAGGAAATGAAGAATAGTCCCAGTACAATCCTTTCTCCTCCATCTTTCTCCAGGATTTTGGGCGCACACATACACACGTACACACGCCTGGCATGTTTCTCAAGGCCCCAAGTCTGACACTCAAACTGTGTAGTCAGTCATGGAGATCCAGCGGCCTTAACCACACCATGGAGCTAGCCCAAGTGGCAGATTTTTACAAATTAAGACTCTACGAATACATCCTAATATACTAAAAACAGTAAACTGTTCTAAATCCCCATAGCATGAACTTGTAGAGACTTGCATGGTATCAAGAAGTCATTTGTTATTAATTTTTCTGCACTCACAGATAAATGAAGCCAAGAAAATCTCCATTTTCCCAGCTGTAAATTTTCTGTGTAGTGTAATATTAAGCTGTTGAGTTGAAGAGTATTGTCTGCTTTAACTACTAGTTTTGAATATAACATGAGTAATCAGCATGGAATAGTATTCTTAGACCCCTCATTGTAATCAGCATGTCTTTGTTACAATATTATAGTACCCAAATAAAGTAGAGTCTCCTCATTCTTAATTTTTGAATGTGTTTAAAGAATAAATTATAATCATTTCCAAACATATGAAGGACAGCTTTGTAAGATTGCATCTTTCTCCTAAAAATGATAAGAAATTCACTAATGAGTCCATTAGACAGAGTCCATTAAAGGTGACAGGACAAAGATCTCTTAGAGATCTCATCAAGCGGAGACAATATACAGGATTAATTCAGTGTCCATTCAACTTCCCTGTACTCAAACGGGAAATGAGATTTGAGTGACAACTTTATTTAGCGAGTCAAAGACTGTTGAAAATTTTATAAAATGGTGCAACTAACATGCAAAGCAGAGCAGAGTCTTATTACGAGAGTTTGATGTGATACAATGAAAAATGTGAATAATTCTCATTAGATATCAGTTAATAAAGAGCATGAAATATAAATTAGCTGCAAGCTTGATCTGCATGAGGTTGACTTGTGTTTGCAATAGTAGCCTTATCAGGGTACGTTATTAATATGAACCTCATTTATTGTCCTGTCTCCTTTATAGTCAAATTATCTGAAGGTGTAATAGTTCCTATTAGTTAGACTTCATTTTAAAAAGTCACTGATTATTTAGACATCCATCCTTAGAAGTTTATTTATAACTACAATTCTTAGGGTGCAGAGATTTTGTTTTAGCCAAAAATCTACTTTCTAATTAGTAAAATAACCCCCATGTACACAGACACATAAAATAAGGATTCCTGATACTTGGACAGCTCATAAGGTGGAATTCTGAACTGTGAAAGAGTTAGTGTAAATAGCTTCATGTGAAAAAACACGAAGCTGTATGCCCTCAAATCTTTTGTGAATAATAATGCAGGTGCATATATTTTATGATAAAAATACAAAAATGAATACTATCATTTTATCATGTTATAAATGATATTATTATAAAAGATGGTACTTTTTTAAAGAAAGAATATGGAGACAAAGACTAAATTTAATAAAGCCCTTCCATTGTAATCATGAAAAGACTCAATGTTTGCAGAATCATAAAAAATAAAGCATTCACTAAGTGTTCTACATATTTAAGATGTCTTATCAATACATAAGTTCAACACAAACTGCGTATGTTTATGGATTTTTTAACAAAACAATTATCCTTCTACAACCATTTCTAAATTGTGACTATGTTAACCAAAAAGCACTTTAAAAATATAGAATGTGGTTGGTTAATTCAGTAGATGCTGGTTTCTATTATTTAAAAATCAAATGTCTCACGTTAGACCCACTGGATTACACTCTCCAGAGAGAAACAGAGAGAGAGAGAGAGAGAGAGAGAGAGAGAGAATGTGAGAAAGCACCCCCAAGGGGGGATTGCCATGCTGTTAATTCCTTCTCCTCTATTCTCCTCTCAGGATTGTGGATACATATGCACATGCGCCTGGCATGATTCTCAGGCCGTTGAGTCTGGAACTCAAACTACAGTTGGCCATGAGGGAATTCAGAGCCTTAACCTCTATACCACCTGCTAGCCCCCTCCTTCACTTTTTAAAGTTTTATATTTATATGACTTTTCTCTTAAATTTTATTTCCTAACGTCAATATTTTAATCTTGCTCTATGCTACAAGATTACTAAAAATACTTTCAAAATAGCTATACCAATATTAAATCTATTAGAAAAAACACTGAAGTTAATTTTTTTGAGAGATTTTTGCTATAAGGCATGTGCACTCACAGAGATACAGAGACAGAAAGTGAAAAATCAGGAAGGATGACCATACCACAATCCCTTATCCTCCATTCCCTTTTTGGATTTTGGGTATGCACACACATGTGCCCAATATGAGTTTCAAGCTGCCAGGTTCAGGACTTGAGTCAAGGTTAGCCATGTTGAAGTCCAGCACCTTAACCACTATGCCACCTGCCAGCCCTAAAGTTCAATAATTTTGCAGTAGTGTTTGTTAGCTTGTTTTAGTCCTTATAAGATATATCAATAAATGTATCAGAGTTCTAGAGTCACTTAAAATCATTGTTTTCTCTGTGTGTGGTTATGTTTCCAATTTGGCATAGAATTGAGTTCATCTGCTTCCGTGTGTATGTACTTTGAAGGTTTGCTTCACAATGCTACATGATGCTTCTTTGGGAAGACAAATCGTAATTTATTCAGCATACCCCTATTAATGTCCATCTTCATTGTTTCACGTTTTTTGTTATTGCAAACAAGTTGCCTTTAATTTAATTAGCACAGTACATCTCTGACATTATTATCTCCATTGTAGTACGAAAACAATTCAGAGAAACTGAGTAGCTCACCCAAGCTTGCATAGTTCTCCATAGTCACAACTTTGCTGTTCATATCTAAGTATAGTGCCTCTTGGGCATCCCCATCAACACATTCATTGGCCATTTTCTGCTCTCCCTTGTGAAAATGAACTAAACAAATGGAATAAAGGAGCTAGTCACCACATGCATCTTTGGATCCAATTACATGTATAAAAAGGGCATGGGCAAGAGATCTCTCACCTAACACCCAGAGCTAGGACTGGCTGACCCTCCACTCTGCTCCAGCCACATCCTAATCTATAATTTGCTGCACATCCACACACGTGCTTAACCAAGACGCCTTGTTCAACACCCAGAGAAGGGAAGTTTAGTGCACAATCCTTTGTGAGAAGAGGTAATGAACAGAGTGTTGGTTTTGTGGTCAATGGGCTGGATTATATTTAATAATATAGATTTATTACATCTTTCCTATATTTAACAGTGTGATATCTATTGATAAAATATCCAGTTACGGTCTTAGTGTATCAGTATAATATATGAAAAGACAGTAACTGACTAAGAATTTGCCTTGGAAGCCCTAATGAACTGATCTTGACCATGGAGTAGTCTCACACGACAGAAATTAGCCACAACTTTGAAATGACCACTAAGATGTCATTGTTTAGAAATAGTATTAAGGGTCCACCTCACTATATGGAAGTGGGTTGCTTTTCTATAGGGGTACACTACAGATGTCTCAATGGAAAAATTTTGTGGGTCTTTTTCTGTGATGATTTTGTAGGGTAGAGGTAAGGATAGTAAACTGCTTGTATTATTTCATATAGGAAGACAACAGAAACTCCTTTTAGTTTGAATTTATATTTAATTTTCACTTTGTCCTAGAAGATATGTATTTTACAAAGTTTTCACCTCTGGGACCTATTACAGCAATCCATCTCTTTTTTTTTTTTCCCCCCACATCTAAAGCCAGAATTGGCAGTATTCTCCTTATTCCTTGAACTACTTTTAAATGACATGCAGGAGAAGAAAGACACTGTAGTTAAATATATAAAAATAAATTTTCTTGGCTTACTGGGGTAGCAAACAAATATCTATGAGTAATGCCCCTATATCACCAGCTAGCAGGGCACTTAATAAAACCCAAACAACTGTCATACACAGGTTATAAGGTCATTTCTCACATATAAGATAAACTAGAAATCTATCCAAAGGACAGAATCAGGGAGAACGTTATGAAGTTTGCTGGAAAATAACAAATGAGTTTCACATGTTATTTCATTTCCCAAGGGCACTTTGATAAGCATACCCACATATTGTCAACGCACACTGGGGCCTCAGTGCATGTGGGGGACACAGGAACAAGCAAGTTCAAAACCATAAATGTCAGTTAGTAACAAATTAAATATTCCCCACGAGTGACAGGACAACAAATAAGTAAAATAAAGTCATATTTTTGAGAGTTCCAACAATGTGAAGAATGACGGAAATGTAAAATACAGAGACACTGTCCTTTAGGAAGACAATGTTAAGGTTTCTGTTTGTAATACTTCCATTTAAAAGAATCACAGAGACTTGTACCTCACCTGAATAAATGAGTGGACAAAGATATATAAACTACCATGTAACTAGTTTCTAAAGTCTATATCTTTAGCCAGCCCATTGCTTGAACTGCTAGATAAAAGCCCCTAGTGAAGGACCAGCAGATGGCAGAATGGCTATGTCGTTGGATTCCCATTTAGTTGACTGCGCTTCGAGTCTCGGACCGGGTGGCTTAAACTCACGTTGGGCGCGTGTGCGTGCGTGCCCAAGACCCCAAGAGGAGAATGGAGGAGAAGGAATTGCAGCATGGCCATCTCCCCTGGGGGTAATTTCTCGCTTTTTGTCTCCTCTCTCTCTCTCTGTCTTTCTGGCCAGCACACGCGCCCTATAGCAAAAACCTCTCAAAAAAAAAAAAAATGGGGGTGTATATTTTAAATTAGACTAATTCCTACAAAGCCGGCATTTAAATAGAAAAAAAATAGTAAGTGAGAAATTTTGATTCTGTGATAATGTATGGAATTTGCAGGGTAGAGAATGAACAGAGTGAGGGGTAAAAAGATGAATTAGGGTTTTACTTGAAATAGAGAAAGATTCTGTAAAGAGGCTGCAAAACAGGTAAATTTTTGTTCTTTATATTAAAAGTACTTAAAGTAAATAGTAAGTTTGTCAGACAAAATACAGAATGGCCAGTTAATTTTGAATTTTAGAAAAATAACAGCTTTTTAGCATAAATAACAAATTTCACCTGGGACCCTGTATTTATTGAACCTGTGCCTCTCATGCTCATTATGCATAGCAAGTGTTCACAGTTACTTTCCTGGGTGGCAGAGGGTGAAGAGCAAGGATTATATGTCTTTGAGTGGATTATTGACATAATTGAGGCCTGACTTGCACTTGAAGGAAACCTTACAAGGTATTTCCCATGCCCTAGGAACTGCCATTATAGCAAACATCGGAGAGATTTCCCCAAAGACTATTTTACTCAATCAATATGACAATTCTCTACCAGCAAGATCCTCTCAATACCCTATAGACCTTTTAAATGAAGGATTGTACAGGGCAGTTTACTGCACGCAACTGCATTCATTTTCTAAATGTGTATAGTTATCTATTAACAATGGTGTATGTATTAGCCTTTCTCCCTTCCCACAGAAAACTCATTTGTGCTTTTCTGGTTTAAATGTTCTTAACTTTTGAGGGGTTTTGGGGGGAGAGAGGGAGCCTTGTTTTTCCCTTGTTTTAGATCTCTAATTTTCTTAAGCATCTTATTTAGTTCTTTACAACAGGATTTTGTTTCTGTTTTTGTTTTTGTTTTCAATATCAGCACTATTGGCTTTTGGGGCCAGATAATTCTTTGTTGTGGAGGCTGTTCTGTGCACTGTAGGGTGCCAGGCAGCATTGCTGGCCTCTGCCTTCTGTAAGTCAGAAGCATTCCTGAGTTGTGACCACCAAATAGTTTCTCCAGACACTGTCCAATAAACCTGGGAGGCAAAATATCCCCAGTTAAGAATCAATGCCTACAAAGATAGTTTGTAAGTCCTCAAAGCTTGTCTGTCTTTCTTCCTTTAAAAAGTCAGGAAGGATAGTAATACACTCTGCTTCTTAATGGGAACTTTTTTTTAATTTTTCTTTTTAGAACTTAAATTTGTAAAGACTTGCCCAATCAATTACGCCCCCAAATGGGTTATTGTTGAGTGAAGCAAGTCAGGCTATGAAAGAGTGACGTTGTTTGTCTCCACTTAACGTGTTCTGACTGTCCACACTATGCTAGAGACTGAAAGATTGAAGGGCATAAAAGCAATTAAAATAGTTATGGACGCTGGTGACAGTGTGGAAGGAAGGTGGGAGAGGTGAAGAGTATAGGGAAGTAAATAAGGGAGAAAAAATACAGAGATAAGACATTTGTGGGACACAGAATTCTTTTTTTTTTTTTTGAGAGGTTTTTTGCTATAGGGCGCGTGCTCTTGCCAGAAAGAGAGAGACAGAAAGCAAGAAATCACCCCCCAGGGGAGATGGCCATGCTGCAATCCGTTCTCCTCCATTCTCCTCTCGGGATCTTGGGCACACAAGCACACGCACCCAGCGTGCGTTTAAACCACTGGGTCCAGGACTTGAACCACAGTCAACTACATAGGAGTCCAGCGACGTAGCCATTACGCCAACCACTGGTCCCCAGAAATGGTTTATTACCTGTTGATGATAATATGTATAGTATTCTCAACTGGGATGGACAGAGGTGTATCATGTTGGGCAAATTCTCTGGGCAAGCTAAATGATGTATAGTGATTGAATGTACAAAAAATATAAATTTATAAATAATAATCCAAATACAAACATATTATTTAAAAATTGGTTGGGAAAAGAAAATCAATGAGTGGTATTAAAAGATATTGACAAACAATTAAAAAATAAGTCATTCAATAAACTCCAATCTATCAAAAGATATAATTTCATAAGCTAAAATATATAAAAAAATAGTATTGGATATTTATCCATATTGGATATTGGCAACTTAGGAAACCTTGAATTGATAAAAATGAATCTTAAAGGAAAACACTGACAGATTAGCTCTGTAGATATTACATATCTACACAAAGCAAATTAGTATAATAAAAATGGAAACACTGCAAGATTATGTCTTGCTAACATAAAGGTGATCGTAGAGTAAAATAAAAGGGCATATAGCTATAATTTAGTATAAATTAGAAGTCCCTCTATTTGTGGCTATTGGGACGGCTGTTAGTGAGTTAATGAAAAAGTTGAAAGTTCAGGGCTGCCTCCCGGTGCGGTAGTAATGTGCCACTCAAGAAAAACCAGATCCCACATGGTGACTGCAGTTAGAATTCACAGACCAGTCATCCTGAAACATGCTGGGCACATGCACAAGTACCCAGGATCTGATGGGGTGGAGGACTAGAGGAAGGGGATCATTGCATGAACAGACTACATGGAGGGTCTCGGTCTCTCTCTCTCTTTCTCTCTCTCGCTCTCCCCCTCCCACAAGCATGCACATGCATACTGTCACATACACAAAAAAATTAAGTTAAAATTATTTATAAATGTCTTAAACACTTTGGTTTAACTTAAAACATGTAAATACACAGCTATTCAGGAATTTTTTTTTTTTTTTTTTGGTTTTTAATTTTTGGCTAGGGCACACGAGAGAGATGGGGAGGCGGGGGGGAGAGTGAGAAAGCAAGCCACCAGGTCCAGGACTCAAACCGTGACTGGCCGTGTAGGATTCCAGTACCCCAACCACCACGCCACCTGCTGGCCCCTCAGCAATGTTTTGATACAGAATCATTTTCTTTATTTTGAAGATTAGTCCACCAATAGGAGTCCCACACTCACTTTCTTGCAGAAAACACACTCATAATGCAACCACAATGATTTGGAGGATTTTTTTAATAAGTGATTTTTTTTTAAATCTGCAAGCAAAATTCTTCTCACTGTTTATAATAGCTTTCAATATGTTGCAATTACCTATCCCCACCCTAAATTCGACAGCAGGTTTTGCTTAGGAATGTATCTTCTTTCTATTTTTCTGAAGCATTCGACTAAGTTTTTAAAGAAATACCTGTCTTGGGACCAGCAGTTGGCGTAATGGCTAAGTCGCTGAACTCCCATGTAGTCGACCGCAGTTCGCGTCCCAGACCCGGTGGCTTAAAACCCACGCCGGGCGCGTGTGCATGTGTGCCCAAGATCCCGAGAGGAGAATGGAGGAGAAGGGACTGCGGCATGGCTATCCCCCCTGGGGGGTGATTTCTCGCTTTCTGTCTCTCTGTCTCTCTCTGTCTGGCGAGTGCACGCACCCTATAGCAAAAACCTCTCAAAAAAAAAAAAAAAAAAAGAAAAGAAATACCTGTCTTTCCATACTCATATTTCACTATCTTAAATAGTATGAAACTGAACAATAATTACACATTACAAATCAATTGTAAACAGCATGAACAAGTGTGGGTAGAGCATGGCATGACTTTGGGTAAGGATACAATAAACATGCTTGAAATGAAAGTGCATACTTTATATATTTTTTCTTTTGAATCATGCTTTTAGTGTTATATATTGTAAGAGTTTTGTCTAACCTAAATTCATGCTTGTCTATTTTCTTTTATGTGGTTTACAGTTGTTATATTTACACATAGGACTATTATTCACTTTGAGTTAATTTTGCAGATAGTATATAGATTAAATTTAAAATTTGTTATTCAAAAGGACAGCAGGTGACATAGTTGTTAAACTGCTGGACTTCCATGTTGCTGACAGTGGTTTGAGTCCCAGATTTGACAGCTTGAAACTTACGTAGGGCATATGTATGTGCATGCCCAAAGTCCTGAAGGGAGAAGGGAGGAGGAGGGATTGTGGTGTGGCCATCACCCCTGGAAAGTAATTCCTCGCTTTCTGTCTCTTTCAAAAAAATTTTGTTATTCAAAATACACTGTTAAAAGCATAAGAAGACATGCTAAGAAGACACACTACAGAGAGGGAGAAAATATTTGCATATTACACATCTAATAAAGGATTTGTATCCAGAATATTTTGTAAAGCACTTTTTTTTTTTTTTTAATTTGGAGAGGTTTTTTTATTATAGGGCACATGCACTTGCCAGAAAGACAGAGAGAGATAGAAACTGAGAAATCACCCCCCAGAGGGTATGGCCACGCCACAATCCCTTCTCCTCCATTCTCCTCACAGGATCTTGGGCACGCACGCACACATGCCTGGTGTGAGTTTAAGCCACCGGGTCTGGAACTCAAACCATGGTCAGCTACATGGGAGTTCAGCTAACATGGCCATTATGCTAACTTCTGGTCTCTTGTAAAGCACTTTTAAAACTCAATGAAAATGGGCCAGAGGATGCGAATGATCTGCTTTTCTCTACATGCTAGGTACATGTACCACAGGGGCCTATAATCTGGGCTGTCTGAGACTGGGAATGTATTATGGGGTAAGACCCCACTGGGGAATTTCTCTCTCTCTCTCTCTCACTATATTTCTCTCTCTCTCTCTCTCTCTCTCTCTCTCTCTCTCTGGAGAAATAAATAAAACTTCTTAAAAATTAAACAAGAAAACAAATACCTTCTTTGCTTTTTAGGTTTTTATGCTCCCTGGAGAGACAGATAGAGACGGTGAGAGGGAAAGTGAGAAATCACACCCCAGGGGATGGCCACGCTGCAATCCCTTCTTCTCTATTCTCCTTTTTCGGACTCTGGGTATGGATGCACAAATGCCAGGCATGATTTTCAAGTCACCAGGTCCAGATTTGAACTGCAATCAGCCATGTGGGAGTCCAGTGTCTTAACCACCGTACCACGTGCTGGCCCCACAAATAGCCCAATTTTGTAATTTGTAAAAGATTGGAATGGACACGTCACCAAAGAAGACATATGTATAACACTAAGCATATAAATAAGATCTTTGACATTATTAGTCATTTTAGGAAAGGCAAATTAAAACCACAAGATGCAATCACACACCCTATAGATGAAAAAAATTAAAAAGACTTGACCACACCAGGTGTTGATAAGGATGGGAGCAACTAGAACTCTTACCAACTGTGGTTGGAATATAAAATTCCATAACCGCTTTGGAAAACAGTCTTCCAGTTTCACTCCTACCATGAGGTTTCACAGGTATGTGTAACTTAATATGAAAAGTCAGTTGCATGTCATAAATAGATATTCTAGACTGATACTCTCATATGTCAGAGTGACACAAATTGATGGGACAGTTTCAAAATATGGCATATCAATAGACAAACCTGTGGTGGAGACGTAGCTGCCGTTAAAATTCATTCTCCCTTCCACAGTAATGGGGGTGTAGCTCAACGCTCTTTGGGACCCTGTCTCTCACTTCTACACAGATAAGTGTAGCTATCTGAGCAAGTTCTCATCAATAAGATGTGAGCTAAAGAGGATTGTGTAGAGTCCACATCCGGCACTAACGATATTGGACATGGGTTCCTCTGAGCTCCTCTATGTCAAAAGGCAGCTGGGACAGAATGGTCTGAGATCCAGTTTAAGCCATGCGATGCTCAAGAGATGATAGAGAAATAGCAAGGAAGCAACCTGAATGCCCAAGTATCTGGGAGCTGCACCACAAACTAGAAAGTGCTACTAAGGAAGGGTGAGAAAGGAAGCAAGTGGGCTTCCTGGTGTGGATGTGAGAAATATGTAGCTCCAGGATTTCTCAGAAAGCAAGAGAACACACACAAATGCCCACTTAGTAAAAAAAATAAAATAAAATAAATACTATTAGATCTTTCAGAGTCTTCTTTATATCCCTCTTCATCACAAATCTATCCCCACCCTGAGAAGTCACCATCTTAACTTAAGATCTTCACCATCTGATTTCTATAGAGTTTTGCTGTCTAAGCTATAAATTAGTCTTGCTTATGTTTTGAACATTATATAAATGGAATTTTCCAATACCTATCATTTTATGTTCAGCCTCTTTCATTCATCAATTTGTATGTGAGATTCAATGTATTGAGTGCTTGAAAGTGAGACAGTGCGTTAAGATATGAATTCTTACAAAACACAAAAGATCATTTTCCCCTTTCCCTTCTTCATACAAAGGACATCACGACTTTGTAATGTAAGTTCTAGACTCTTTTAGGGATGTAGTCCCAAGCAGATTAGCAAGCTCCTTTTTTTTTTCTTTCTTTTTGTTTTTTCTTTCTTTCTTTTTTTTTTTTTTTTTTTTTTTTTTTTCTCAAAAGATTCTCTAAGGAAAAGCCCCCATTGAAGTCTTGTACTAAGAGGTCTGAATTACAGAGCAAAAAATTAAAATAGTCATATAGAAGACAGGAATAGAAGCTTGAACCACTGAGAGAATAAGTTAATTACAGAAGAATGAGAGTAAGTTTGGGTTTAGGGTACTTGGGGTGGGAAAACTGTGTATATGATTGAGTGTAATTCTCCAGGTGGGTAAACTATGAACATGGTTGAATAGAGTCCCCCAGAAGTGGCAGAGACTTTGGGGAAACCAGAGGAAGATCGTGGTTATATTTCAGAGCTGCCACCACTGTATAGGGCTTCTATGAACAGACATCACTGTTGCCATTTGGAGGAGCTGTAACTAGACACCAAAAACCAGCCCTGCACATCGGAGTGTAAAGAAAAACACAAAGAACAACATGAGATAAAAATAAGGAGTCCTTGCCCATTTTTCTTGTAAGGCCAGGTTTCTGGTAAAACCAATGAAAAGAGACAGAAGCTGATTTGAAAATGACTGAGATTGGATTTCTCATTAACCTTCACAGGTGGGAGCCCTATCCTGATTTAATTTGATTTAGGAAAATAAAGAAATGTGACCTTTCTTGCACTGCAGTGTCATGAAACAATTCATTTAGGTTAGATTCATAATAGTAAAATATAGAAAACAATCTAAATGTCAGACAACAGGGCAAAGAGCAATCATGGTGTTATCAAGTCTATAAAATTTTATGCAGTTATTAAAAAACTATAGCTATTCAGATTATGTAGCAACATAGGGAATGTCTATACAATATTTTAAATGTAAAAGGAAAGCAAAATTTTATCTATTCATAATAGCAGTTTTTTAAAGTTACTTTTTCTGAGACAGAGAGAGGCACCCCCGACAGAGTCCTCACACTGCAGTCTACCCCCAGCCTCAGCCAGCTGGGATGACAGGCACACGTGTACATAGCCAGCATACATAGGGAGCCTCAAGATACAAATCCAGGACCATGTTGTATCTCAGTGTTGTGCAGTGTTGTGTGAGCAGTGTGTCACCACAGCTGGTCTGCAGCAGCAATTGTCAACAAAATGTATCCAGGTAAAGATGGAGTCTGGCATGGAATAGAAAGAAAAAGATTTAATATTTTGGGTGATATATTTAGGTTGAATGCTTTTCTTATTTGTTTTCCTTATTTTCACTATTATTATTATTATATTTTGTATCCCAAAATTAAGTGATTATCATTTTTTAATTATACATGATCAGTTCATTCCCAGCTACTTAGTACAGCTCAATTCTTTTATTGGGTTGATTAATAATCATTCATTTACTTAATGAAGGTTGATTGAGCGCCTACAAAAAGATACCAACCACTGTGTCAGGTAATATTATCACAGTGAAAATAGAACAAATTTCACATGGGCCACATGAGGGGCCTGGAATAGACATAAACAAAAGCACAAATATGTGTTTAATCAAACTTTTCGCTCTTATTATTCAGATTATTTCTTGCTGATAGTGAGTGGTATAAAACACTCTTTAGGTAACTCTGCAATTAATATTTAAGTTGAAATTTGAATAATATTAAGCCAGGTAAAAGGGGAGAAAAAAGAAATAGCCTTAGTAGAGATGCTTCAGAAAGTACTAGACCCCATTTTGAGGCTAGAAGAGGGGACAGATCATGAGAGAATGGGAGTTGCTTACTGAATAGAATTTTTGCAGTCCATATCATGTCTTTTCAGATAAAATATTAGCCAAAGTGCAACCTCTGTTGCCTTTGTTACCCTTTCCGACAATTTAAATTTCTTCCCTCTATAAATTTGTCATAGAGGAGCATTCAATACAGGGAAGTCACAGGAATAATTCAGTACATCAGGGCAAATAATGGGAGACTGTCAGTATCCTAAGTCTTCATGACTTAGAGAAAGGGTAGTTTCCAAACCCTGAAATGAGTGTTGGGTGGAGGGGGCCACTTGAAAGAGGCTGTATGGTCTTAGGACCCAGGACAGAACCAATTTACCACAATCCTGAAGGGAGAGAGCACTTAACCTTCATCTTATTTTCTTTTCTTCCTCTGATCTCCCAATGGTGTTCCCCATTTTCCAAACCCAACCAGAAGCCAGAGGGAAAGACAGAACTATGATTTTTGCCACACAGGGCCTTTCCCATGGCAAAAAGAAATGGAGGGAAGGATAGGGAAGGATCACGAAAGGCGAATGAAAGCTGTCCAGTGTGAATGACAAATTGACCCAGTTTGACTTCTTGGCTTTGTTCTTTGATAAAGAACGTGAAAGTAGCTCAGTAACCTTGAAGACAAGGTCCACAAGAGTCATTGTCATTGAATGTGTTGCTGCTACATTCAATGCAAGGTCTAATTGGTCCTGTGACATTCCTATTTTCTGAGATAAGAATTGTGGGGGAGAGAGTTGTCACCATCTCTACTCTTCTGATTCTCTGAAACCCTCAGAATGGCCTCTATTCTATGATCTAGCTCTTTTTATTTTTCATTTTGTTTTTTATTTTGCCAATTTGCCAGAGGGTGTGTAAGCTTACAGGAGAGAGTCAGAGAGAGAAAGAGAGAAAGAAAGTGAGAAAGCAATCCCATGGGAAATGGTCACACAGCAATCTCGTCTCTTACATTTCTCCCTCTTTTCAGGACTTTGAGCATGTATGCAGAGCCATCCAGCATGTTTCTCAAGTTTTGGGGTTCAGGCCATGTAGGATTCAGGGCCACCACAGGCTGGCCCTGAACTAATTCTTTCAATTGGTCCACATGGCAGGTTAGGATAAGTGATGCTTTTAGCCTAACTTCCCAGCAAAGGGCTCACTGGAGCACTCTGCTGTTTGTTCTCTTTACTCCTAAACTTTAGACCATAGTTTTGACTTTCAGCAACTTCTCAACAGTCCTTCTCTCAACTAATTATGGGTGTGTTTTCTTTCTCTCTTTCCTTACGAACATTGTAAAATGTTTTTAGTCATTTGTACTAAGATACCAAAGAAAAGCCCATTTGGCTTTGAATGCCAAAAAATAAATGATTATATCCATCTGTATTAAAAACTGATGTAATTTTAATGTACCAAAAATGAGTAGAGTTGGCAATAAACACAACCATTATACCACCTTGTGGAAAGGAACAAGAACAATCACACAACAACTGCCATTGTCCTGGAAAAAAGCTCTCTCCCCATAACTTGTTTCCTGAAAGAAATTTGCAAAATATCCACAGAGGCACAATCAAAAAAATCAGGTCTATTTAATAATGTGCAAAGATTTCTTTAAAACGATGCAAAAAAAGACTAACACAAAAAGAAAACAGTGATACACTTTATTTCATTAAATAACCTTTATTATCAAAAGATATCACTAGAAGAGTGAAAAGACAGGCTATTCAGACTAGGACAAAATATTTGCAATACATATCCTGACAAAGGACTTGCATCCAGAATATGAAAAAAAAAAGAACATAGGAAAGAAGAAGATTAAACAAAAAAAAATTTAAAGTAGATATTAGTCAGACATTTTGTATGCATGCGCATACACACAAACACACACACACGGAGAAAATATTAATATGACAAGCACATGAAAAGATGCAAAACACAGCAAAAGACACAGTAATTAATGTGACTAGACAACCCTCAGAATGGGAGAATACTTTTGTACACTATGCCTCGGATAAGCAACTGATAACCAGAATACACAGGGAACTCAAACAGCTTACCCCAAGGAAGACATAAAAACAACCAAAAAGCATAAGAAAAAATGCTCTACATCTCTCATCAGAAGAGAGATGCAGATTAAAACCACGATGAGAAGGACCAGCAGGTGGAGTAATGGTTACGTTGCTAGACTCCCACATGGCCAACCACAACTAGAGTCTTGGACTCGGCTTAAACTCATGCTGAGTGCATGTGCTTGCATCGCCAAGATCCTGAGAGGAGAGTGGAGGAGAAGAGATAGTGGCATGGTCATCCCATCTGAGGGGTGATTTCTCACTTTCTGTCTCTCCAGTGAGCACATGTGCCCTATAGCAAAAAAAAAAAATTTCTCTATTAAAAACAAAAAAACACATCACAATGAGATATCACCTAACACCTGTCAGAATAGCAAAGATTAAAAATACAAAAAACGGTAAGTGTTGGCAGGGCTGTGGTGAAAGGGGAAATCTTCCCCCACACACACACATTTTATTGACTCACAAAATACCTTATACTAAAAATATGAACAAAACTAAAATCTAGTTACTAGTATACTAATTTTCTTCTGAAACTTTTTTTTTTTTTTTTTGGAGAGGTTTTTCGCTATAGGGCGCGTGCGCTCGCCAGACAGAGAGAGACATAGAGACAGAAAGCGAGAAATCACCCCCCAGGGTGATTTCCCTTCTCCTCCATTCTCCTCTCGGGATCTTGGGCATGCACACACACGCGCCCGGCGTGAGTTGTAAGCCACCGGGTCCGAGACGTGAACCGCGGTCGACTACGTGGGAGTCCAGCGACATAGCCATTACGTTAACTGCTGGTTCCCCTGAAACATTTTTTTTAAATTAATAAATTTACATTCATTCCCTGAGCATTGTCACAGCACACAAAATGTGATTTCTCATGCAAAATATACTGCATAGGGCTTATTCATACATATTATCATCAGTAATTTTTCATTTCTAGTTCCGTGTGTGTATGTGTGTGTGTGTGTGTGTGTGTGTGTGTGTGTGTGTATTTTATCCCTATTTCTGACCCGCTGTCATTTCCCACCCTCCTCTCATGCTATCTCAGGTGTCTACAGTTGTTTTCCATTCCTTTCCCCCACACACACATTTTATTGATTCACAAAATTTCTTAAATAATCTAACTATTGTCAATAGCAAGTTCAGGTGGTATGTACACATCTGTGATTACATGTCTGACTTTAGGAGTGAAACTCTGAGTAGAGTGAATATACTATAAGGTAGCATCTAGCTGATGCTATAAATAGCTCACTAGAGTTATTAAATAGGTATTTTTAATATATTTTTTAATTTCAAGAAAAGTAGTTTTAGCTTTAATAAATCAAAGAAGTGCTAAGGAACTCTGCTTAAAACTTAAAGCCAGGAAATAGGTTTGGATTCTGTTCAAATAGTAGGTACATGAATCTATCATCAGCTCAAGACAGGAGAAAAATCCTTAAAACCAGAAAACAAAGCCTAGAAGAAAATCAGCAAAGTTTTAGTCAAAAGTCATAATATGCTATTTCACCAGTTCAGTCTCATGTACTTAATCTATCTTCTGTTGTGGCTCAATCTTCCCAATTAAATTCTGGGATATAATATTCAACTCCAGATTTATCCCTACGATTAATTGGCCCCTTTCTTAGTTTTTGAACTCTCTTTGTGTCTGTATTTAATTTTCGTTGTGTAGCACTCCCTTGAGAACTTGGAGATCTGGTCTGGTGTTGATAAATTCTTTCAAATTTTGTTTATTTGAGAATGTTCTTGTCTTTTCTTCCCATAAGAAGGAAAATCTTGCCAGGTACAGTATTCTTGGTTGAAATTGCTTTTCCCTTAACACTTTGAATATATTTTCCCATTCTTTCCTCACTCACATTGTTTCCAATGAAAGGTCCGCTGTTAGCCTGATGGGATATCCTGTGTAGGTAACTTGCCGTTTCTCTCTTGCCAACCTTAGTATTTTATCTTCATCTGTGGTTTTGGTCAATCTGGCTATAACGTGTCTTGGAGAAGATCTTCTTGGGTCGATTCTATCTGAGGTTCTTTTATTTCTTGGGACTGCATCTTTGAGTGCCTCTCTAGGTTTGGAAAGTTTTCTTGCAGGATTTCATGGAATAGATCATCAATGCCCTTATGAGTCTCTTCACCTTTTTGGATACCAATTATACAGATGTTTGGACATTTGATGGTATCTATATTTCTCATATATTATTCTCATTTTGGGGGGCAATTTTCTCAGTCTCCATGGTGCATTTTTCTAGGCCAGCATTTCTATCTTCTACATCTGAGATTCTATTTTATGTATGATCTAGTCTGCTTTTAGTACTTTCAAGAGAGATTTTTGACTTCCTGTATTATAGCCTTCATCTTTTTTTTTTTTTTTTTTTTTTTTTTTTTTTTTTTTTTTTTTAGAGGTTTTTGCTATAGGGCACATGCGCTCACCAGAAAGACAGAGAGACAGAAAGTGAGAAATCACCCTCCAGGGGGAATGGCCGTGCCACAATCCCTTCTCCTCCATTCTCCTTTCAGGATCTTGGGAACGCACTTACACATGCCTAGTGTGAGTTTAAGCCACTGGGTCCAGGACTCAAACCATGGTCAACTACATGGAAGTCCAGCAAAACAGCAATTATACCAATTGCTGGTCCTGTATAGCCTTCATCTCTAACAGGTCCATTTGATTCTTTTTTACAGTGCATATTTCCTCTTTTAGATCTTGCAAAATTTTCCTCACCTCCTGGAACTAGTCAGCTCCTTTCTCCTGCCTCTTCTGCAGTTCATTGTCTCTCTCCTTTTCCATCTCTGTTAGCTTCATCATTATGAACATTCTAAATTATTTATCAAAATTTCCATGATTTGCATCGAACTGTCTGTAGATGAAGAGGAGTTATTTTTTTCCCTTGGAGGAGAGATATTTTCTTGCTTTCCCATATTTCTTGTAATCCTGCAGTGATTTCTAGTCATCTGATGGATGGTGCATTTCTTTCTAATTCTTGAAGTTCAATCTGAGAATTCAGGAGAGTGCAGAAAAAAGATGATCTGGCATCTCTTTGCCATTCTGTTTTAACCCCTTTGTGCAGCAGATTCAGTAGGACATTTGATGGTATCTATATTTCTCATATATTATTCTCATTTTGGGGGGCAATTTTCTCAGTCTCCATGGTGCATTTTTCTAGGCCAGCGTTTCTATCTTCTACATCTGAGATTCTATTTTATGTATGATCTAGTTAACCTAATAGTATTTGGATGTTTGGCTATGGTTCCCTTAGATCTGTCTAGAAACACAGTGAATGAAGATTGAGGAGCAAAGTGATGAGATATAAGAAAAAGAATAAGAAAACAGGAGAGAGTGAGAGAGAGCGGGAGAGAGAGAGAGAGAGAGAGAGAGAGAAGAAAAAAAAAAGGAAATACAACCAAAAGATTTATTTTAAAATAGAAAAAACATGCAGCGCACTGCATGAAATTACTAGTTCTCAGCAGCAATGGAGGAGTCTTCTTCTTGAAAGGGGAATTCTTCTTCACTTTGGTGGGCATGTAAATTGGTCCAGCCACTGTGGAAAACAATATGGATGTTCCTCAAAGGCCTACAAATAGAACTACCATATGATCCAGCAATTCCACTGCTGGGTATCTACACATCTATGTTTATTGCATCATTATTCACAATTGCTAAGACGTGGAAATGACCCAAATGTCCATAAACAGATGAATGGATTGAAAAAGTGTGGCACATATACTCCATAGAATACTATACAGTCATAAAAAAAGAGATGACCCTGGCATTTGATAGAAAGTGGACAAATATGGAAGATTTATTGCTGAGTGAAGCAAGTTAGGCTATGAAAGAGAGACATTGCATATCTCTACTTAACAAATACTGACTGTCCACACTCTATAGTAGAGACCAAAAGATTGGAGGGCATAAAAGCATTAGAAAATAGTTATGGACACTGGACACAGTAAGGAAAGAAGATGGGAGAAGGAAAGAGTATAGGGAAGGAAATTAGGGAGAAAAATAGAGAAGTAATATGTTTATGAAACACAGAAATGGTTTATTACCTGTTGAAGATAACATGTATAACATTTTCAACTGGACTGGTCTGCGGTGCATTTCGTGTTGGGTAAATTCTCTTTACAAGCTAAATAATGTATAGTGATTGAATGTATAAATAATAAGAAGATGGAAAAGAAAAGATGCAAAACAACAATACTCATCAGAGAAATGTTCTCTAAATGAATTTCAGCAGGAGTACCACTGTATTCTTATCCTATGACCCAGTATTCCCACACAAAAACATATATTCAAGAGAAATAAGTGTGCATTTTTATTAAAACATGTATTCAAGAATACTCGTAACAGCTTTGATTACAGTAAACCCAAACTGAAACTACCATAATGTCTAACAAGAGAATGAATAAATGAGGTCTGGCATATTCATATAATGAAAGACTACTCAGGAATAAAAAGCAATTATTAGGGACCAGCAGTTAGCGTAATGGCTATGTCGCTGGACTCCCACATAGTCAACCGCGGTTCGAGTCCCGGACCCGGTGGCTTAAACTCACGCCAGGTGCGTGTGCGTGCATGCCCAAGATCCCGAGAGGAAAATGGAGGAGAAGGGATTGCGGCGTGGCCATCCCCCCTGGGGGGTGATTTCTCTCTTTCTGTCTCTCTGTCTCTCTCTGTCTGTCTGGCGAGCACACACGCCCTATAGCAAAAACCTCTCAAAAAAAAAAAAAAAAGCAATTATTAAATGGAACAACATGAATGAATCTCATAGGCATTGTACTGAGTGGAAGAAAACACAGCCTGTAGTATAGGGTGCATTAAGGGGCTTCAAAAAGTTCATGGAAATGGAGCTAAAGTTGGATTTATTTTTATACAAAAATGTTTTAACTCATGCATAGTTTTTTTTTTTTTTTTGAAAGGTTTTTGCTATAGGGCGCATGTGCTTGCCAGACAGACAGCAAGAGACAGAGAGACAGAAAGTGAGAAATCACCCCCCAGGGGGGATGGCCATGCCGCAATCCCTTCTCCTCATTCTCCTCTCGGGATCTTGGGCACGCACTCGCACGTGCCCGGCGTGAGTTTTAAGCCACCGGGTCTGGGACGCAAACCACAGTCGATTACATGGAGTCCAGCGACATAGCTATTATGCTAACTGCTGGTCCCATCATGCATAGTTTTTTTTTAATGATAGATAATTTCCATGAATATTTTGAAGACACCCTCTAATAGGAAATTGAAGAACAGACTAAATTAAACTAATCAATGATGATAGAAATTAGTATACCAGTCACTTCTGGGGTGTTCATATTAAGTGGAAAAAATAAGAAATCTAGGATGCAGTAAATGTCTGCATTAGGGTGATTGTTTTGAGTGTTTACATATGTAAAAATTCATTGAACTATATACTTAAGAGCAGTGCACTCATTGCTTATTACCATGTGTGTGTTATGCTTCAATATAAGGAAGTAAAAAACAATCAGTTTCCACTCCCCAAATTTCGTCAATCAGGACAGCAGCCTCATGTGAATTTAGCAAAATTAAAATGAATGCACATTGTAGTTCCCTCGGGTGAAACTCTAACTTGACAGACCACCACAAATTCCAAGGGTAATTGAATTGACTCAATACTCTCTCATAATGAAATTCTGCAAGTTTGGATTTAGCTGAGAGCACAGAGAGACTCCAAAGGAGCTGTTAGGAGGGACGGTTGAGCAAGCTGCTATATTCCTTTTTGAACATATTTTTTAATGAAATAGGTATTTGAATAGCTATCTTTAAATGAAATAGGTATTTAAATATACCAGTTAGGTAGGTCAATGGAGATCCATTATTGTCTAATAAACTAAATCAAGGACTCTACAATGGGAAAGGATAAGAAAAAAATTTTTGAAGGTGCTTTGTGCTCATTTGCAGCCAAATTCAATAGCTTTCACGCAGAAACCCAGGGGAGATTTTATTGAATTCAATCCTTGAATTGTTTCTAGCTAACGGGCTCACTTCTATTTACAGCATTATTTTCTATTAAAGGACAAGCCTGGAAAGTCAAAGAATTTAGAGCTACTGTTTTACTTGAATAATCAACACTTCCTAGGCTGCCTTTATCATTCTCTTATAAAAAAGATGGAAATCAAACTGACTGCTTTTTATCAGCTAAGCTGAAATCTTCCAGGAACAGGAATTTACATAAATATATATAGATGATAACTATAAAAATGTAATCAGCCATGAGAGGAAGCCAGTTATGGTTCTATAATGGAAACTACTAGAATTGGTAGCCTTCTCATGCTGAAAGATGGTAAGAATGAGATTCAGTTACAAATTCAGCACTTCTTTATTAGAGCAGATCTCACTTGAAGACATTATGAGTTTAAAACGCAACCAAAATATTTGACCTAAAGGTCAATTTCTACATTACGAAACAATTTTTAGTTAAATGGGCAAATCTCAAGATAAACCACTTCTAATTACTCATCAATCTAGGAAACAACTAAATAATTTCTTTTTAAGAGATAGAGAGAAAGTGAGAAATTACTCCTCAGGGGAGATGGCCATGCCACAATCCCTTCTCCTCTACTCTCCTCCTAGGATTGTGGGCACACAGACACATACACCGACCATGAGTTTCAAGTCACTGGGTCCAGGGTTCAAATCATGGTCAGCCATGTGGGAGTCCAGACCCTGAATCACCATGCCACCTGCTGGCCCCATCTAAGTAATTTTTAAAATTAAAATAAAGCTTCACTCAACAGTAAGTCTTCCATATTCATCCACTTCCTTTCAAAAGCCAGGGATTTGTTGTTTTTTATGGATGAATAGTATTCCATTGAGTATATGTGCCACAGTTTTTCTAACCATTCATCAGTTCGTGGGCATTTAGGTTGTTTCCATGACTTAGCAATCGTGAAAAGTGCCGCAATTAACATCGATGTGCAAGCACTTTTTCGATTAAGTATTCTTCTGTCCTTCGGGTAGATACCAAGGAGTGGGATTGCTGGATCATACGGTAGTTCTATTTGTAGATTTTGGAGGAATCTCCAAATTGTTCTCCACAGTGGTTGTACCAATTTACAGTCCCACCAGCAGTGTAAGAGAGTTCCTTTTCACCACACCCCCTCCAGCACTTATCATTTTTTGTTTTTTTAATCTTAGACATTCTGACTGGGGTTAGGTGATATCTCATTGTTGTTTTGATCTTCATTTCTCTTACAATGAGGGATGTTGAGCATTTTTTCATATGCCTTTTAGCTATTCGTATGTCATCTTTAGAAAGTGGTTTTTTCAACTCATTCTCCCATCTTTTAATAGGATTGATTGTCTTTTTCCGGAACAGCCACTTGAGTTCCTTGTGGATTCTGGTTATCAGTCCCTTGTCTGATGCATAGTTTACAAAAATATTTTCCCATTCTGAGGGCTGTCTGTTCACACTAATCACTGTGTCTTTTGCCATGCAGAAATTTCTTAGTCTGATGTAATCCCACTTGTCTATTTTAGGGATCATAGACTGTGCATTGGGAGTCTTATTTAAGAAGTTTCTCCCTACCCCAATGTCTCCCAGAGTTTCCCCGGTGTTTTCCAGGAGCAGTTTTATAGTTCGAGGTCTTAGGTTTAGATCTTTGATCCACCTTGACTTTATTTTTGTCAGAGGTGAGAGGTAGGGGTTCAGATTCATCTTTCTGCAAGTGGAGATCCAGTTTTGCCAGCACCATTTGCTGAAGAGGTTATCCTTTTCCCACAGGATTGACTGGTGCCCCTTGTCAAAAATCAGTTGGCTGTATGTTTGAGCATTCATTTCTGGGGACTCTATTCTGTTCCATTGATCCACCTGTCTGTTCCTGTGCCAGTACCATGCTGTTTTGATTACCACAGCTTTGTAGTATATTTTTGGGTCAGGGAGTGAGATGCCGCCCACTCCATTCTTCTTGTGCAAAACTGCTTTGGCAATACGGGGTCTTTTATGATTCCAGACAAACGTTATGATTGTCTTTCCTAGATCTGTGAAGAATGTGTCTGGTACTTTGATTGGCATTGCATTAAATAGGTAGATTAATTTGGGTAAAATTGCCATTTTGATTATATTAATTCTTCCAATCCAGGAACATGGGATGTCCTTCCACTTTTTTGTGTCATTTTCAATTTCTTTTTTTATCTTCTCATAGTTTTCCTTGTGGAGGTCTTTAACTTCTTTAGTTAGATTTATCCCTAAGTATCTTATACTTTTTGTGGCTATGGTAAATGGAACAACTTTTTTCAGTTCCATCTCAGTCTGCGTGTTGTTCGTATACAGAAATGCTATAGATTTCTGGATATTAATTTTGTATCCTGCAACGTTACTGTATTCATGTATTACTTCCAGAAATTTTTTTATGGAAACCATTGGGTCTTCTATGTATATGAAGGAGAGACATTGTATGTCCCCACTTAATATATACCGAGTGTCTGCACTCTAAATGTGTATATATATATACACATATATATTTGTATATATATGTGTATATATATATTTTTGAAACCATTCTGTTTCTGTTGTTATAGAGTTTTAAAATTATACAAAATTATAAGACATATTTTGAACATTATCTTTAAAATTCAGTATTTTGAGATCTTGAAAGTTGTTTGTAAACTGTCAAGAATTATGGGTATGAGCTAAAATTTTTTGCTATGTAAAGTAAATGTTTGTGGAAAAATGTAAAAATAAAAAAAAATTTTAAAAATAAATAAATAAAAATTAAAATAAAGCAAAAAAAAATGGAATAAGGTTTATAAGGTTTTATTTGTGCCAGAATCTATCACCTTGCTACCAAAAAATACCAAATGTGATCACTTTATCCAAGGATGTTATCTAGATCTTTATACCAAAGCCATCTTATTTTTTATTTTTAAGGGAATTATGACATTCTAAATCACAACCAAACAATGGATTTAAGAGATCTTTCAGAAACAATATTCAAAATCTCCAAGAGAATATATATCAGGACTTCAAATCCTATTTTTAAAACATGTAATTTTTATATTGGTTCTCAAAGCTGGAACTAAAATATAGATCTGATCATTCTCAGACTAAGGCTTTCTCTACTAACCACAATGACCCTTCCTTAAAATGTCTTCACCATTGACTCAAATTTCTTCCATGTTCAAATAAAAAGAATACAAGAGTTATTAAGCCTTTGATCATTATTATACTTTGATCGCTATTAGGAGAGCAAATGGTTCTTGGGGCACTGAAGGTTCTTGCCCTCCAAGACTGGGTGCTGGACCATGAATAAGCATAGAGGGTAGCTGTCATAAGGAAGGGGAACAAGAGGTTAAATAAATGTACTGTCTGAGGAAGTAGGTGAAATGGGTCCAGGATTCAAATCTTTTTGTGTTTTGAGGTTCTAAAAAGAGAGAGCATTATACACTCATGAAAGAGACTAGAATACGAAAAAGTAGCTGGTAATTTCTGGTCTGTGCTTTGAAATCCGAGTGTGACTGTTGTCATGTACTGTGTACATGAACAGAGAACTTCTGTAAACAGTCACTGAGTATGTGACATTAGCTATAATAGAAGGCCCAGCTTGTACTATATTCTGATTATGTTACTATTATAAGACTACTATTGCTGCTATTATTATTATTAATATAATAATGACATTTTGTCATTATTTTTGTAAATGACATTTTGTCAACCCCAAATCACTACCACTTTCTTTTAAGATCTCAGGAGAGAAGGGGAGAACTACATTCTTTAGAATCCCTTCCCTGTGTGATTCTACTTTAGTGTCTGCTATTGAGAGGCATTTACAGAGGTTAAAAAGGTAAAACATGACTGTTCTCCAGAGACAGGTGTAAACAAATGTGAGCTTTTCTATTATTATTTATATATTTAATTGATATATAATAGTTGTACATATATGGGGCACAATGCTATTTTTCAATACATTCATACAATGTGTAATAATCAAATCATATTCATCAAATAAATATATCTATCATCTCTAATATTTTTCATTACCTTAAAATATTTGTAATCTTTTCATTTATTTAATTTTACATTAAATTGTTTACTGTATTCTACTGTGCTTTAGTTCTATATAAATCACTACTCTTATCTAACCATAATTACATGTATGCTAACCAAGTTCTCTCCCTATCCCTCCCCTTCCCAGATTCTGGTATCCACCATTCCACTCTCCACTTTTTATGTGACTAAATCTGTTAGCCTCCACAAATGAGTAAAAACATGCGGTATTCAATTTTCCTTTTTTTTTTTTTTTGTAGTATTCATTTTTCATTGCCTGGTTAATTTCACTTGTTTCCATTTGTTTCAAGAAACTTTTTAAATCTCTCTCTTACTCTCTTCATTGACCTCATAGTCATTAAGAAGCATTTTGCTTAGTTTCCATACGTTTGTGTATTTTATACAGTTCCACCTGTTATTGATTTCTAATTTTCTTCATAATGGCTAGAAAAGATACTTGATATAAATTCTAGTTCTTGTTTTTTGCTTTTCGGTTTTTGAGACTTGGTTTGTGACCTAGTATATGGTCTAGCCTGAAGACTATTCAGTGTGCTAATGAGAAAAATATGTATTATGCAGTTATTGAATGACATCTGTAGATATCAATCAGATCCATTTGATCTATGTTGCTATAGATATGATGCTTCTTTGTCTATTTTCTGTGTAAATGATCTTTCTAATGCTAATAGTGAGGTGTCAAAATTCACAACTATTTTTTTTAGAGGTTTTTCGTTATAGGGCGCGTGCGCTCGCCAGACAGACAGAGAGAGACATAGAGACAGAAAGCGAGAAATCACCCCCCACGGGGGATGGTCATGCCACAATCCCTTCTCCTCCATTCTCCTCTCGGGATCTTGGGCACACACGCACACGTGCCCAGCATGAGTTTTAAGCCATCGGGTCCAGGACATGAACCGCGGTCGACTACATGAGAGTCCAGCAACATAGCCATTACGCTAACTGCTGGTTCCCACAACTATTCTTGTGTCAGACTCCATTTCTTCCTTTAAGTCTAGTAATGTTCATATTGTATATTTGGTTACTCTAGTATCAGATACATATACATTTATATTTATCCTCTTGCTAAATTGATCACTTTATCACTATATAATTACTTTCTTTGTATCTTTGTACAGTTTTGAACTTGAAGTCCATTTTATCTGACATCAGTGTAGTACTCCTGCTCACTTTTGGTTTTTATTTACATGGAATTTCTTCTACACTTTCACTATCTATGTCCTTTTTTTCTTTGAGAGATTTTTGCTACAGGGCATGTCCACTCTCCAGAGACACAGAAAGAAAGCAAGAAATCACACACACCCTCCCCCCCAGGGGCATGGCCACACATAAATCCTTTCTTCTCCATTCTCCTCTCAGGACTTTGAGAATACATGCACACACCACTGGCATGAGTTTTAAGCCACTGGGTCCAGGATTCAAACTGTAGTCAACTACATAGGAGTCCAACAATATAACCACTCTACCATCTGCTGGTCCCTCTATCTATGTCTTTACAGATGAGATGAATTTCTTGTATGGTGGGGTCTTTATTTTTATTTACTTACTATTCTGTATCTTCTGAATAGAGTTTAATTAATTTACATTTGAGGTTATTGTTGATGGGTATAAACTTACATCTGCCATTTATTGTTTTCTGTTTGTTTGTGTTTCTTTTTTGTCTTTTATTGTTTACTTTTGTTGTTTCATGATTTTCTATAAGGTTTGATTCCTTTCTCATTCTTATATGTGTGACTGCTCTGCCAGTGAGTTTATACCTTTGTATGTTTTCATGATGGTATTTATCTTCCAGAAGTAGGACCCTCTTATGTATTTCTTGAAAAGTTGTTCTAATAGTGATAAATTCCATCAGTGTTTGCTTGTCTGGAAAAACAATGCTCTTTCAGTTCTGAAGGATAGCTTTGCCAGGTACGGTATTCTTGCCTGGAATTTTCTTTCTTTCTCCACCTTGAATATACTGTCATATTCTCTTCTATCCCGTAAAGTTTCTGCTGAGGTGCCTGCTGTTGATCTGATAGGAATTATTTTATATGTAATTTGTTGCTTTTCTCTTCTTGCTTTTTGAGATTCTCTTGTTGACTTTTGAGAGTTAGGTTATAATATGCATCAAAAAAGATATTTTTAAATTGAATCTATTTGGTAATCATTTTGTTTCCTGAACCTGGAGACCGAAAGCTCTCCCTACATTTTTTAAGATTTGGCAATTATTTTATGAACTAAGTTTTCTATGTCTCTTCCCATTTCTTCTCTTTCTGAAACTTCCATAATGTGAATTTTTTTTTTTTTTACTTAGTGGTGACCCATAGGTAGGAGGTTTTATTCCCTTTTTTTTTTTTCCTTTTTAGCTTGTTATTCAAAAGTTCTGTCTTCAAGTTTAGAGATTGATTTTTTTCTTTTATCTGTTCTGTTGTGGATGCTCTCAGTTGCATTTTTATTTCATTTACTGCATTTTTTTATCTCCAGAATTGCCATTTGGCTCTTTCTTATCTCCCTTTTGAATTCCTCATTCATACCATGGATTGTTTTCCTCATTTTATTGAATTGTTTGTCTTAATTTTCTTGCATTTAGTTGAGTTTAAGAACATTAATTTTCATTCTATTTCAGGCATTTCTTAGATTTCCTCTTCTTTGTAGTCTGTTGCTAGAAAGTTATTATGTTCCTTTGAAAAAATTACGGTTTTTGTTTATCCATTTTTTTGTGTTACTGCATTGGTATCTGGGACAGCCCCCCTTTCTGGTTTTATGAAGTAGCTTTCATAGGGAAAGACTATTTCCTATACAGTAGTTGAGTAGTGTGCTTTGACTTTGGTTCTGTTTGGATTCAGTAGTGTATTCTTTCTCTATTTTATTCAGTTGAAATCTGCCCTCAGTGTCTGTGAATACCATTATGGCCAAGACTGTGAGTGTTTGTGTATGCAATGATGCTGCTCTGTTGGGGGCAGAGACTGTTTGGGGGTGAGGGAGGAACAGGACTAGGATTATCTATCCTGGTTGGGGCTCCAATAATCAAGGAAGTGGCTTCTCCAGAAGCAGTGACTGTAGCAGGTGTTTGTGATTTCGTGCTCAGGCAGGGTTTGTGTGCAAGGTGAGAGATTTCATTGGCTGAGGAGGATGATGTCATAGCCAGCAGCAACTTTAGCTCCCATTCTCTATGTGAGATTTCCATAGCACATAGGGGTCCTGCTGATACAAAGGATAGAATTACTGATGGTGGCAATAGGAGTGTCCAAGCCAGTGTCTTCAGACCCTGGGTAAATCATGCACAGCATGCAGGGGGTGCTAGTAAAAGACATAGGACTGCCCATAGCAAAGCTGGCAGTAGGCACATGGGGAGGTGGTTGGTATTCTCAGGCTCAGTTCTAGGTGGGTCTGAGCAAGCTCTCCAGTTGACACAGCAATGTTGGCAGTAGTGGCTGCATACAGATGGTGTCCTTGGGCCTAGGTGGGGCATATGAGGAGTGCAGAAGCCATATCAGGAGAGTTTACAGAGTCATGGGGCCCTGTGGAGTTGGGAACACTGGTTCAGCCACTCTGGGCCCTGAAAGGGGCACCCAAGATGTGCAGGAACCACTCCAAGCAAGTAGGCAGAGCTGCCAATGGCAGCTCCAGAGGATTGGGAAATCCACAGTCTTTAGTTTCTGTTCGAGTGTGGTCTGATTTCTTCAGCCTCTGAGGGGACATTATCTACATACCTCAGTCTCCAGGAAAGAAAGGTGTTTGGAAGCCTCAGTCTCTGGAAGACACCTGTATCAGTTCACTAAGTTCCAGGGGCATCCTCCCCACCGTGATGTTCTATCTATTCCTCAGAGTGCAGGGTACTACACGTGCTGGTAGAAGGGACATGAGTTTCATAATGTTAAACAGGAAAATTACATTGTCTTGCATAATGCAGGGGAAGAGCTAAATCTCAGGAACAAAGAGCAGCCACCTGAGGCTCCTGGGTTGCCCGCAAATATCTTCTCTCCACTTGGCTTCATCTATGTAGGAATCTGGGTCCCAGCTTTGGTGGGTTGTCAGCCAGGGAACTGGATTTCAACCCCTGGAGAAAATGATGTCATTGCTCAGCATTGTTCATCAGTCACGAGGCATAGTTATAACACTGGGACCAACTGCTTGTCTGGCTATTTCCTGTTGTGTGGGTGTGATGGGAGACATCGGAGCCTCATGATGTAGAGATGCAGGGTCTATTGACCCCTGGGGTAGGGTGCATTCTAGTTATGATTCTGCTCCCAAAGTGGCATTGCACTATCAAAGCGTGGGTCCCAAGGCAGGGGACCCGGTATGTGCGCCTTTTCTGGCTTAGTGTGCCTGCATGGACTCTGGACAACTCCCTAGGTTGAGTTTGAGACCCATGATGACTGTGGCTCTCCCATAGCTGGGACCACAGCTGTCTGAAGTGGGAATGGAGAGCACCAAGGATATTTTACAGTGAGAGCTTCCTTCAGCTGAGGTCACTGTGTCACCATGCCCATCCTTTTGTTGTATTTCCCTCTCCACTTCTTCATTCCCAGTCTCTTTGTCTTAGAGGTTTCTCACTACTTTTTTGCAATATTCTGGTATTCCCTCTTCATTCCTCTCTTTGAAGTGCATCTATTCATCAGTTAGTGTTTATTGTTTTCTTTTCTTTTTTTTCCCCCTTTGGACCTTCTCTGTGGGAAGGTGTGCTCTTGTCTCTAGTCAGCCATCCTCTCCATCTCCAGATGTGAGTTTCTTCAAGGAACTTCTGGGGATGCCTTTAAGAAATGCCCTCTCTAATACTGCAAGCTGGTAATGTTGCAAGAGGCTTCCTTGCCTCTATTCTCACATCCTTTCCAAATGTTGCAAAAGGAAACTTTTCTCATTAAAATATTTCATATTTTAATAGACTGTTTTATGCGTTTCTGACTGAAACTTGACATTCCAAGACTGTGAGATGAATCAGTGTAACACTGTGAGATGTTAATTCTTCTTTACAAAAACAATGACATAAATTTCATTATTTTCAACAGTTACGTTCTCCAAAATATTTATGAAAATGGAATTAGCGAAAACTGAACCATTTCTCCTAGTAAGAATACAGGATTAGGTTCTCGTGAGTTTCTGGTCATATTTTCATCACTCAATACAAGACCATATTTTATGTGTGTTTCTGTTTAAAATATGTCTTATCTAATAAATAGTTGTTTAATTAACATTGAACTCAGAGAAAAAAATACTATAATCCCTGAATTCATGCCTGAATGAAATTTATCTAACATGCATATTTTCTCCAGGAGGCATATCACAGCCTTAGCTACACTAAAGAGCACTCAATACTGCAGTGCTGGCTATTTTAAATAGCAAAGTCACCAACAAAAATGAAAAAAAAAAAAAGGCACTAGAAAGATCACTTTTTAACAGTCTGAGAGGTGAAACAGAAAGGTCAAGAGTTACCTTATTTAACCTCTCTGGGGAATGTGTGTTTCAGGTGATTCAAATTCTCACTGCTTTGTACTATGACCACAAATTACCATGCAAGTTTTAACAAGTAAGTGAATTCTCAAATATATTATAGAATCTGAAAATAATGAGGATCAACTGTGTTTTAGAAATTAAATGCCTTCCCATATTGGCACATTTAGTCAGTGACTAATTAGGGTCAGAACTTTGTTTCCAAACCTGTGTTGACAATATGCAATTTTGGCATGGGAAACTGTGTCCTTTCTTCTCTTTTTATTTACATACTGTAGGGCCGGGAAGTAGGTCTTAATATGTTTATAACTTTAAAGAAATTAACTCATTGGGTCCAGCAGTTGGCATAATGGCTATGTTGCTGGACTCCCATGTAGTCAACCGTGGTTCGAGTTCCAGACCTGGTGACTTAAACACACCAGGCACATGTGCGTGCATGCCCAAGATCCTGTGAGGAGAATGGAGAAGAAGGGATTGCAGTTTGGCCATCCCCCCTGGGGGTTGATTTCTCGCTTTCTGTCTCTCTGTCTCTCTCTGTCTTTCGGGCAAGTGCACGCACCCTATAGCAAAATCCTCTCCAAAAAAAAGAAAGAACTCATAACACAAAATTACTCTGACAAAAAAATACAAACAAAGATGACTCAAGGCACACTGGCTGGAAAGAAATATGGAAAACAATCAACAATGCCCCAGGTTTGATGTGAACTTTTTCCATAGTTTAACTGGTAAGAGAACAAGGAAACTGCAAAAAAGAAGGAGTGAGTTAACGCTAACCCACATTGACACACATTTTTGTAAATGTCTAGTTTATTCTGACCTACTACTAAAAGATACACACACAAAGTCATTGTCCCTAGTAAATGGGAAAAGAATAGACCAGAAATAACCTAAGCCCACCAAGAGAAAAAGCTGGCTGACTGATTTCCCTTTACACCCATGTGAATAATCCTTGGCCCAGTTACAGTAGCATGAGTGGTAGGGCTCCACTGAGCAAGGTCTAGGCTGCATGGGAGGCCTGGATTCAGTTCTCAGACCAATTTAAACAGACTGAGCAGAGTGGCACATGCATGTAATCCTAGTTAAGTAGGAAGCTGAGGGGGAGGATTGCAACACAGTAAGATCTGTTCAAAATGCCCATCATTTGGGCCAGCAGGTGGCATAGAGGGTAAGGCACCAAATTCCATGTGGCCAGCTGTTCAAGTCCCAGATCCAGAGACTTGAAAAATCACTCTATCCATGTGTGCATGTGTGCCCAAAATCCTGAGAGGAGGTAGGAAAATGGACTGTGGGTATGTTTATACAGCCTGGAGTGTGATTTCTCATTTTCCCTCTCTCTTTCTTTCTCTGTCTCCCTGTGGTAAGCACACACACCGTACATAATACATACATACATACATACCTAAATCTCTCTGCCTCTCTCTCATTAAAAAAAAAAAAAAAAATGAATCCATATAATGTATATCACAGTGCTCAAAGTGGTGCCATGGTGCCAAACAAGATGGCTCTTATCATCCCCTATCTTACAATCAAAATAAAACTCCAACGTTTCCCAGTAACTGATAACATGGTGGTTAACAAGACATTTATTGTTTTGTATCTCTATTCCTAACATTTCAGAGCACTATTTTTAATGTTTTGGGGTCAATTTGCATGTAAAGTGCTTAGAACAGATTGCAATCCAGATCTCTGATACCTGAATACTAAAGGAGATTCTGCCTATCCAGCTAAAAGCATCTATTAAAACCTGTGAAATGCAATGGGATAAATTTGTCCAGAACCAAAAGAAAACCTATATTTATAGCAACTGATTTATTTGGTTGATATACAGTGTATGCTGTGGTTTATAATTTTTAGGGCATGTGAACTGGGACACATTAGATATTACAGAAAGAGTGAGTTGATGATTTACAAGACTTCATATCAGGCCTATTGACCTTCTCAATAAGAAAGGTTGGTGGTCGTAACAGTTCTGAAAAATGCAGCCCTCGGGAGTCAATTTAATGTAGAATAAACTCTTTAACAACCAGCAAGATGGCCATATCAGCTGTTCCATCTGCAGATTATGCTGCTGTTGTAAAACGCACTTTTTTAATAAAAAAAAAATGCATAGGCTTTCTTTTTAAAAACATATGTTCTCCCATACCAAATGAACCAGCAGTTTCACCCACATAAGCATCCTTGCATTATAAGATATTAAGTATAACCAAAAAAAAAAAAGAAGAAGAAGAAAAAAAAACTACCCATCTGCATAAAAGAAAGCTGGAAGCAATTTGCTTAGTATTCTGAAAATTAATCATGTGTCACAAATAAAGATGTACCTATGTGCCTTTTGTTCTAGTTAAATGTGTCTCATCCTCAATGCAAATGATATTAGTCCATGTACAAACCATACGATCAATAAATAGATTTAGCAATAGGTGATGCTTCATGTTAATACATCTAACCCCTTTGGAAACTGATCTTTTGAGGATTAGATGCTTCACTTAATTACTAGAGGTATATGTCAAAGGAATTCCAAAACAGTCAACCTAAACATATCTTAAAAATGATAGACAAAATCATCTAAAAATGTTCTTCCTTATTAGTCTATATTTTCTATCTAGCTGTTTATGCCTCTATTACTAGAGTTGGGGAAAAAATAGGTTACAACTTGCTTGGTCTTTGACTCTGTTTTGGAGATACTTTGTTTTGTTTTGTTCTGTTTTTTTCTCCTAGCATTCCACAAGCAATGAACTGAAATCACTCAAGAGAAAAAAAAGAGAAGCACCACACTTCCCCATCCCGTCAATGTTCTACCTCTGTATCCCTTCTCCAAATGTCCTTTGTTAGGCCCCACTCCTCCACATACACCTCATCTGATATTCACACCAATCTCTTGTGTTTGTACAACCGTTAGTCAATTGGTTGAAGATATTTTGATCAACGGGACTGGGGAGAAATGTTCACATGTTGAAATGCTCACATTGTAAGCTAAACAATGTGATTGAATGTACATACAAAAAGAAATAAATAAAAAAAAAAAGAAAAAAAGAAACATGCTCTCTATTTAAAAGTCAAGTTTTAGAAGTGAGAAATGTTTTCATTTATAAAATTGAATTCTATCCAGCATCTGAATAAGATTGAATGTATATAACAGTAAAACACATGGGTGTGAAGGGGAAAACTTAACCTATAGATAATGTAACCTATTATCTCCAAGGCAATTAGTTTGTTTTAGTCTTTCTAGTGTGTCAATTGTTCTGATGATAGAAACAAAATAATATAATTTTGTCTCAAAGTTTGTATTTTATTTGTATATCCCTGCATATAATAGTATAGCTCTATCCTAGAACTTAGGCCATAGTATGTCATCTGTGTGTTTCTCTATCTCCCTGTTACTGTGAGGTCTGAGGCATCTTGACCATCTCCCAGTGATCTCTGCATTCTTAAAACACAGCAAGGTATCTGGCCCATAGTAAACGTTCACTAAATATTTTCCATTGAATTTACTGCATGTGTGTGTGTGTGCGCGCGCACTCATGTTCTTTAAATATTAATAGTTATCAAAAGTCAGACTCACAGGGAGTCACCAAAAGTTCTCAGAAAATCAAGTACCCTTTCAAAAGTACCCAGGAAGCCAAAATTAATCAACATTCATTAATTCAACATATATTTATGCAGCAACTACTGTTTAAAATCATACGGAGAATAAAAAGAAACTTAAGATGTACTTTTTTCTTCCATAACTCTTCATTCAAAATGAGGATAAAAATTTTAAAACTGAATGAAATAAAGAATTCAAAGACTGCAGAGTCAGATGGAAATATATAACTAGGAGCCAGTGAAGGCATAGGGAAGAATTGCCAAGGAGCACAGATGGGCACATTTCTGTAAGCTAAAGACTGGATAATTGGGGGGAAAAAAGCTTATAGCAAGTGGATCTGATGTTGGTCATAAAGAGAAAATCTCTTGGGACCAGTAGTTAGTGAAATGGCTATGTCGCTGGACTCCCATGTAGTCGACCGCGGTTCGCGTCCCGGACCCGGTGGCTTAAAACTCATGCTGGGCGCGTGTGTATGGGTGCCCAAGATCCTGAGAGAAAAATGGAGGAGAAGAGATTGCGGCGTGGTCATCCCCGTGGGGGGTGATTTCTCACTTTTTGTCTCTCTGTCTCTGTCCGTCTGGCGAGCGTGAGCGCCCTATAGCAAAAACCTCTTAAAAAAAAAAAAAAAAAAGACAAGAAAAAAAAGAGAAAATCTCTTGTACGTAGTAAAGAAAGACCAAGAAAGAGATGAGTCATTTGAAGAGATTTTATATTCTTTTCCAACATCTCTTTGCCCTTTTTGTCCATTTCCAATTAAGCCTGCACTGTAATAGGAGCAGAATGAGCGTGTTAAAGCAAAGATAGACGTGTTTTTGGTGATGTGAGTGAAAAACACACGCTGGGCTGGTTGTAGGGACTCTCCTTACACCACGCACAGGTATAAAACGTCTGCCGTGGCACCACCTTCATGGTGAACTTCTCAGAGCTAGAGAGCATCTGCTCACCAAAATGGAGCTTTCCTCAGCATTCTTCCTGAAGGATCGTCTTTCTCTTTTTTTTTTTTTTTTTTTTTTTTTAAAGAGAGATTTTTTTCTATAGGGGTGCATACGTTCACCAGAAGACAGAGAGAGACAAGGAGACAGAAAGAAAAAAGAAATCACCCCCCAGGCGGGATGGCCACGCCACCATCCATTCTCCTCCATTCTCCTCTCAGGACCTTGGGCACACACGCACACACCCTAGCATGAGTTTTAAGTCGCCAGGTCCAGGACTCAAACAGTGGTCAACTACAAGGCAGCACACACACACACATACACACACACTCATACACACACACTCATACAAAAACAGGCAGATTTTCTAGAATAGTCATCCAAAGATCTCCTACAAAATTACTATGAAACCTTTACAAAACAGTAATAAGTAAAAAGGCAGAAAAAGAGGGAAAAGCCAATTGCTTGGGTTTTTTTTTTTTTTTTTAGATTATCTAAAAGATTATGTTAAACCCTGTGCATGTGCACTGATTAATATTTAAATAAATGTTTAAATGTCCTCAACTTGGCGATCATCCAAGGTGGCTCTTATACCCAAATAAGTCAGGTCAAGTGTCATGATGCAGGTGAACAGGCACTACCTCTGGGATACTCTGACCTGATTTTACTACATTATCTGATCCTGAGTTTGGAACCAACTTATCTTAAAAATAGCTTTTCTTGGTCTTTCACCTTAAGTAGCCTTGATGTCAGGGGTGAACCCATTCCTAAAAGAGCTTGAAAGCGTGAATTGCGTGGAAGTCTCCTGTCTTGTTTTAAAATTCCTTGCCTATTTTAATATAAAGTTATTTTCCCAAAACACTTGAGCAAAATTGTCACTTAAGATGTGCCACATGATTTTAGCATTCTTCCTGGCATACTGTGATGTCCTAGTGTTTTATGGTCACCTAAGAGGCAAGATCAATCTCCCATTCAAAATTAGTTAGAATGTCATGACACATGACCCTACACCTTCCAGTAGGGTATGAAAGGCTGATAACTTACATAGTGAGGCTTTCTGGGGAGAGCAGGGAAGCTACTGGTCTAAAATTACTTTAGCAAGGGGAAGGGTAGATGGTGTGGGTCTTTATTAATTTAGGGAATGGACTAGGAGTATAAATCTCCACCTGAGGTGATGGCTTGAGTGGTATGAAGTTTTCAACCCAAGGGAAGGAAAGTAGGGACTTCCTTAGCAACTTTGCCAGATTTGGGGCAAGAAAGGAAAAAGGGATGATGAGGCTTCAAACTTGTCAGCAGTCAAATATGAGAAATTGAGTCAGACTCTTTATTAAAGTTTTCCCCTTGATATTTACATTTTAATTAAGAGTCTGACTCAACTTTTGATATTAGAAGTGCACCATCTCTTATTTGGGACCAGCAGATGGCATAATGGTTACACCACTGGACTCCCACATAGTCAGCTGCAATTCAGGTCACGGACCGGGCGGCTTAAAACACA